>PVHT020000022.1:19380755-19514482 GCA_004024745.2 Catagonus wagneri | reverse complement strand
AAGAAGATAAGAGAATCATAGAATCAACTGGAAAACAAGATCTAAAATGGCAATAAATACATATCTATCAATAATCACCTTAAATGTCAATGGACTGGATGTTCCAATCAAAAGACACAGAGTGGGTATATTAAGCGGAAGAGATTGGATTAAGATGGCAGAATAGAAGGACCGGAACTCAACTTCTCTCCCAAAAAACAGGAAAACTACAACCAAATGCCGAGCAACTTTCAACCAAATGGACTGTAAAATTCCAAAAATGATATTCTGCTTCAGAAGACAAAGAGGAGACCACATCAAGAGGTAGGAGGGGTGATTATGCGATAGAAGCAATCCCATACCTCCCAGGTGGGAAGCCCCACAGACTACAAAGTAACTGTATCACAGAGACTCAGCTACAGGACTGAGAGTTCTGAGTCCCAAGTCAAATCCCCATGCCTGGGGATCTGGCACAGGCAGAAAGAGCCCCCAGAGCATCTGGCATTGAAGGCCAGCGGGGCTTGTGTGCAGGAGCTCCACAGGACTGGGGAAACAGAGACCCCATCCTTGAAAGGCACACATGTGCACTGGGTACCAGGGCAAAGCAAAGTCTCCTTAGGAATCTGGGTGGAACCTGACTGCAATTCTTGGAGGATCTCCTGGGAAAACAGGGGTGACTGTGGCTTGTTGTGGGGGAAGGGCATTGGAGGTGAAGCTCTCGGGAACATTCATCAGCCTACATTTCTCTGGAGGGGGCCATTTCTGGGAAAATCTGGTCTCTCCCATCAGCGCTGAGAAGCCCCAGTTCAAACAACAATCCAGGTGGGCTCTCAGCCCCACCCATCACTAAACAGGCTGCCTAAAGACCCCTCAGGCACACAGCCAGCCTCTAATCTCATCCAGAGGCAAAGCCCCATTCATCAGAGGGAGAGGAACCAACCCCACCTACCAGTGAGCAGGCATCACTCCCTCCCATCAGGAAGCCTACAGCAAGCCCCCTCCATACCAACTTTAGCCACAGGGGAGGCAAACACCTGAACTAAGAGAGGCTACAACTCTATTGTCTGCACAAAGGTCACCTCACCAAAAACCTATAAAAATGAAAAGACAGAAAATTCTAACTCAGATAAGGGAGAAGGAGAAAAGCCCAAAGAAACAGCTCAGTGATGAGGAGATTATCAGTCTCCCAGAAAGAGACTTTAGACTGTTGATGCTGAAGATGATGCAAGGCATTGGAAATAGATTGGAGGCAAAGACTGATAATTTACAGGAAACACTGAGCAAAGAAATACAAGCTGTAAAAATTAAACAAGAAGAGATGCAAAATACAATAACTGAAATAAGAAATTCATAAGAAGCAGCCAACAGTAGAATACAGGAGGCAGAAGAACGAATCAGTGAGGTGGAGGACAGATTAGTGGAAATCACTAATGCAGAAGAGAAGAGAGATAAAAGATTGAAAGGAAACGAGCAGAATCTCAGAGAACTCTGGGATAATGTTAAACGCACCAACATCCGTATTATAGGGGTGCCAGAGGGAGAAGAGAGAGAGAAGGGGACAGAGAAAATATTCGAAAAGATAATAGCCGGAAACTTCCCTAATATGGGAAAGGAACCATTCACTCAAATCCAGGAAGCGCAATGAGTACCATATAAAATAAACCCAAGAAGGAACACCCCGAGATACATATTAATCAAAATGACCAAAATTAAAGACAAACAGAAAATATTGAAAGCAGCTGGGAAAAGAAATAAATGGCACACAAGGGAACCCCAATAAGGTTATCAGCAGATTTTTCAGCTGAAACTCTGTAGGCCAGAAGGGAGTGGCATGATATACTAAATGTGATGAAAGGGAAAAACTTCCAACCAAGATTACTTTACCCAGCAAGGCTCTCATTCAGATTTGAAGGAGAGATCAATATTTACAGAGAAGCAAAAACTAAGAGATTTCTGCAACACTAAACCAGCTTTACAACAAATCCTAAAGGAACTCCTCTAGGCAGAAAAGAAAAGGCCACAACCAGAAACAAAAACACTACAAATGACAAGGCTCACCAGTAAAGGCATATATACAGTAAAGATACTAAATCATCCATGCACAATTATGCTACCAAAATCAGAAATCATGAGAAGAGAGCATAAATGCAGGTCACTGGAGAAGCATGTGCAATTAAAAAACCAACAACTTAATACAATCTCATTTATATATAGACACCTATATCAAAACTGCAGGGTAACCACAAACCGAAAATCTACAATTGATACACAAACAAATAAGAAAAATAAACTCAAATACAACATTAAAGATATACATCTTGTGAGAGGAAACAACAAGAGAATAAGGGAAGAAAAAAAGAGCAAAAAAACCCCAAACAGTTAATACAATGTCAATAAGAACATATATATCTGTAATTACCTTAAATGGTAATGGACTGAATGCCCCAACCAAAAGACATAGACTAGCTGAATGGATACAGAAACAAGACCCATATACATGCTGTCTTCAAGAGACCCACTTCACTTCTAGAGACACATACAAATTGAAAGTGAGAGGATAGGAGAAAATATTCTATGCAAACGGGCATCAAAAGAAAGCCGGAGTAGCAATACTTGTATCAGACAAAATAGACTTTAAAATGAAGAACATTTTAAGAGACAAGGAAGGCCACTACATAATGATCAAAGGATCAATCCAAGAAGAAGATATAACAATTTTAAATATCTATGCACCCAACATAGGATCACCACAATATATAAGGCCACTGCTAACAACCTTAAAAGGAGAAATCAACAAGAACACCATCATAGTGGGGGACTTTAACACCCCACTTACAGCAATGGAGAGGTCATCCAGGCAGAAAATCAATAAGGAAACACAGGCCCTGAATGAAGCATTAGATCAGATGGACTTAATAGATATTTATAGGACATTCCATCCAAAAGTAACAGAATACACATTCTTCTCAAGTGTGCACGGAACATTCTCTAAGATTGATCACATCCTGGGCTACAAATCAAGCCTCAGTAACTTTCAGAAAATTGTTAAATCATTTCAAGCCTCTCCTCTGACCACAATGCTATACAACTGGAAATCAACAAGAAAAAAATGGCCAAAAATACAAATATCTGGAGACTAAACAACACGCTACTAAATAACCAGTGGATCACTGAAGAAATCAGAGGAAATAAAAAATACCTAGAAGTGAATGACAACAAAGACATGACACTCCAAAACCTCTGGGATGCAGCAAAAGCAGTTCTAAGAGGAAAGTTTATAGCAATACAAGCCTACCTCAGGAAACAAGAAAAAGCTCACATAAACAACATAACTTTACATCTAAAGCAGCTAGAGAGGGAAGAACTGACAAGACCGAAAGTTAGCAGAAGAAAAGAAATCATCAAGATCAGAGCAGAAATCAATGAAATACAAACGAAGAAAACCATAGAAAAGATCAATGAAATTAAAGCTGGGTCTTTGAAAATATCAACAAAATTGATAAACCCTTAGCCAGACTTATTAGGAAAAACAGAGAGAGGACACAAATCAATAAAATTAGAAATGAAAAAGGAGAAGTAACAACAGACATCACAGAAATACAAAGGATCATAAGAAACTATGCAACTCTATGGCAATAAAATGGAAACCCTAGAAGAAATGGACACATTCTTAGAAAAGTACAATCTTCCAAGACCTAACCAAGATGATAAAGAACATATGAATAGACCAATCACAAGTTCTGAAATTGAAACTGTGATTTTAAAACTTCCAACAAACAGAAGTCCAGGACCAGATGGTTTCACAGGTGAATTCTATCAAACATTTAGAGAAGAGCTAATGCCTATCCTTCTGAAACTCTTCTGAAAAGTTGCAGAGGAAGGGACACTTCCAAACTCATTCTATGAATCCACCATCACCCTGATACCAAAACCAGACAAAGATATCACAAAAAAAGAAAATTACAGGCCAACCTCACTGATGAACATAGATGCAGAAATTCTCAACAAAATACTAGCCAACCGAATCCAACAATACATTAAAAGGATTGTACATCATGATCAAGTGGAATTTATTCCAGGGATGCCAGGATTCTTCAATATACGCAAATCAATCAGTGTGATACACCACGTTAACAAACTGAAGAATAAAAACCATATGATCCTCTCCATAGATGCAGAAAAAGCCTTTGACAAAATCCAATACCCATTTCTGATAAAAACCCTTCATAAAGTGGGCATAGGGGGAACCTACCTCAACATAATCAAGGCCATCTATGACAAACCCAGAGCTCACATCATTCTCAATGGTGAAAAGCTGAAAGAATTCCCACTGAGATCAGGAACAAGACAGGGATGTCCACTCTCGCCACTACTATTCAACATAGTTCTGGAAGTCCTAGTTACAGCAACCAGAGAAGAAAAAGAAATAAAAGGAATCCAAATTGGAAAGGAAGAAGAAAAACTATCACTTTTTGCAGATGACATGATACTATACCTAGAGAATAATAAAGACTCTACCAGAAAACTGTTAGAGCTCATCAATGAATTTGGCAAAGTTGCAGGATACAAAATTAATACACAGAAATCAACTGCATTTCTATATACCAACAATGAAAGATCAGAAAGGGAAATTAGGGAGTTCCCTTCATGGCTCAGTGGTTAACGAATCCGACTAAGAACCATGAGGTTGTGGGTTCGATCCCTGGCCTTGCTCAGTGGGTTAAGGATCCGGCGTTGCCGTGAGCTGTGGTGAAGGTTGCAGACGTGGCTTGGATCCTGCATTGCTGTGGCTGTGGCGAAGGCCGGCAGCTACAGCTCCTGTTAGACCCCTAGCCTGGGAACCTCCATATGCCATGGTGCGGCTCCACATAAAGGCAAAAAGGCAAAAAAAAAAAAAAAGAAAGAAAGAGAAATTAGGGAAGCAATCCCGTTTACCATCGCTTCAAAAAGAATCAAATCCTTAGGAATAAACCTGCCCAAAGAGACAAAAGACCTGTACTCTGAAAATTATAAGGCGCTGATGAAAGAAATCAAGGTTGACATGAACAGGTGGAAAGACATACCATGCTCTTGGATTGGAATAGTCAATATTATCAAAATGACTATACTACCCAAGGCAATCTACACATTCAATGCAATCCCTATCAAATTACCAAGGACCTTTTTCACAGAACTAGAACAAAATAGCTTAAAGTTTGTCTGGAAACATAAAAAAACCCAGAATAGCCAAAAACATCCTGAAAAAGAAAAATGGAGCTGGAGGAATCAGGCTCCCTGACTTCAGACTCTACTACAAAGCTACAGTCATCAAAACCATATGGTACTGGCACAAAGACAGAAATATAGATCAGTGGAACAGGATAGAAAGCCCAGAATTAAATCCACGCATCTATAGTCAACTCATCTATGACAAAGGAGGCAAGAATATACATTGGACAAAAGACAGCCTCTTCAATAAGTGGTGCTGGGAAAACTGGACAGCTACATGTAAAACAATGAAACTAGATCACTTCCTAACCCCATGCACAAAAATAAACTCAAAATGGATTAAAGCTCTAGATATAAGACCAGATACTATAAAACTCTTAGAGGAAAACATAGGCCAAACACTCTCTGAAATAAAGGATAACAACATCTTCTCAGATCCATGTGTTAGAGTAAGGACAATAAAAAGAGAAATAAACACATGGGACTTAATTAAACTTCAAAGTTTCTGCACAGCTAAGGAAACCCTAAACAAAAAAAAAAGACAACCCACAGAATGGGAGAAAATATTTGCAAATGAATCAACTGACAAGGGATTAATCTCCAAAATTTACAAACACCTCCTACAGCTCAATACCAAAGAAACAACCCCATCCAAAAATGGGCAGAAGATCTAGGCAGACAATTCTCCAAAGAAGACATGCAGATGGTAAATAAACACTTGAAAAGATGTTCAACATCGCTCCTCATTAGAGAAATGCAAATCAAAACCACTATGTGGTACCACCTTAAACCGGCCAGAATGGCCATCATCAAAAAGTCTACAAACAATAAGTGCTGGAGAGGGTGTGGAGAAGAAGGATCCCTATTACACTGCTGGTGGGAATGCAAATTGGTGCAGCCACTGTGGAAAACAGTATGGAGATTCCTCAGAAAACTAAAGATAGAATTACCATTTGATCCAGCAATCCCACTCCTGGGCATCTATCCAGCAGAAACCATGACTCGAAAAGACACATGTACTCCAGTGTTCATTGCAGCACTCTATGCAATAGTCAGGTCATGGAAACAACCTAAATGCCCATCGACAGAGGAGTGGATAGGGAAGATATGGTACATACACACAATGGAATATTACTCAGCCATAAAAAGGAACGAATTACCAATATTTATAGCAACATGAATGGACCTAGAAATTATCATGCAAAGTGAAACCAGTCAGACAATGAGACATCAACACCCAATGCTACCGCTTTCATGTGGAAACTAAAAAGACACAATGAACCTCTTTGCAGAACAGACAATGACTCACAGACTTTGGTAAACCTTGGTTTTTCAAATAAGACAATCTGGGGGGTGGGGGATGCACTGTGGGTTTGGGACACAAAATCTATCAACTTGACTTGTAATGATTTTTGTACACCTATAGTTGAAATAAAATTCATTCAGTTAAAATAAAAATACACAGAGTGGAAGACTGGATAAAAAAGCAAAAACCCATAATCTGCTGCCTACAAGAGACTCATCTTAGGGCCAAGGACACAGATAGTTTGAAAGTGAGGGGGTGGGAAAAGAAATTTCATGCCAATGGACAAGAGAGAAAAGCAGGAGTGGCAACACTCGTATCAGACAAAACAGACTTTAAGATGAAGGCCATAAAGAAAGACAAAGAAGGACACTATTTAATTGTTAAAGGATCCATTCAAGAAAAGGATATCACAATCGTCAATATGTATGCCACTGATATAGGAGCACCCAAGTACCTACAACAAGTACTATCAGACATAAAAGGAGAAATAGATGGGAATACAATAATAGTAGGAGACTTAAATGCTCCATGCACATCAACGGACAGATCCTCTAAGCAGAAAATCAGTCAGGCAACAGAGATCCTGAAAGACACAACAGAAGAGTTAGACCTAACTGACATATTCAGGACCTTAGAACCAAAAAAATCAGACTACACATTCTTCTCAAGTGCACATGGAACATTCTCAAGGATCAGTCACATACTGGGGCACAAAGCAAACCCCAACAAATTTAAGAGTATAGAAATTATTTGAAGTATCTTCTCTGACCATAAAGGCATGAAACTAGAAATCAACCACAGGAAAGGAAATGAGAAAAAACACACTACATGGAGACTAGACAACATGCTACTAAAAAACGAATGGGTCAATGAGGAAATCAAGAAGGAAATTAAAAAATACCTTGGGACAAACAATAATGAAGACACAACCACTCCAAATCTAGGGGAGGCCACAAAAGCAGTGCTCAGAAGAAAATTCATAGCATTACAGGCCTTCCTCAAAAAAGAAGAAAAATCTCAAGTTGACAACTTAACCCAGAACCAAAACTAATTACAAAAAGAAGCATAGAAAAAACCCTAAAGTCAGCAGAAGGAAGGAAATCATAAAGATCAGAAGGAAATCAATAAAATAGAGATTCAAAAAACCATAGAAAAAAATCAATAAAACCCAGAGCTGGTTCTTTGAAAAGGTAAACAAAATTGACAAACCTCTGGCTAGCTAGACTCAGCAAGAAGAGGAGAGAAAAAAAACAAATAAACAAAATAAGAATTGAAAAAGGAGAAGTCACAATGGATATTACAGAAAAAAAAACTAGAGAATATTATGAACAATTGTATGCCAACAAATTTGACAACCTAGAAGAAATGGAAAACTTTCTAGAGACTTACACCCTGCCAAAACTGAATCAAGAAGAAACAGATCAACTGAACGGACTGATCAGTAGAAATGAAATTGAGTATGTCATAAAAACACTCCCTGCACATAAATGTCCTGGACCAGATGGCTTCCCAGGAGCATTCTACCAAACATATAAAGAGGAACTCATACCACCCTCTTTGAACTTTTCCAAAAGGTTAAAGAAGAAGAAACACTCCCAAAGACATTCTATGATGCCAACATCATCTTAATTCCAAAACTAGACAAAGACACCACGAAAAAAGAAAACTATAGGCTGATATCTTTTATGAATATAGATGCAAAAATTCTCAACAAAATTCTAGCCAACCGAATCAACAACATATAAAAAAGATCATACACCACAAACAGGCAGGATTTATCCCACGTACACAACAATGGTCCAACATACGCAAATCAACTAATGTCATACACATTAACAAAAGAAAAGCCTTAAACCACATGATCAACTTGATAGATGCAGAAAAAGCATGCTCATGGGTCAGAAAAATTAATATTGTAAAAATGGCCATATTACCCAAAGCAATCTACAAAGTCACTGCAATCCCTATCAAATTACCCATGACATTATTCACAGAACTAGAACAAACAATCCAAAAATAGGAATAAAAACCAAGCAGGAGGCATAACTCTCCAGACTTCAGGCAGTATTACAGGGCCACAGTTATCAAGACAGTGTGGTACTGGTACCAAAACAGACATATGGACCAGTGGAACAGAATAGAGAACCCAGAAATAAACCCAGATGCCTACAGTCAATTGATCTTTGACAAAGGAGGCAAGAACATAAAAAGGGAAAAGGACAGTCATTTCAGTAAGTATTGGTGGGAAACCTGGACAGCTGCTTGCAAATCAATGAAACTAGAACACACTCTCACACCATACACACAAATAAACTCAACATGGCTTAAAGACTTAAATGTAAGACAATACACCATTAAACTCCTGGAAGAAAACATTGCCAAAACATTCTCTGACATCAACCTTACCAATGTTTTCTCAGGTCAGTCTCCCAAAGCAACAGAAATAAGCAAAGATAAACCAGTGGGACCTAATCAAGCTGACAAGCTTTTGCACAGCAAAGGAAACCAAAAAGAAAACTAAAAGACAACTTACAGGATGGGAGAAAGGAGTGTCAAATGATACAATGGACAAGGGCTTAATCTCTAAAATATACAAACAACTGATACAAATCAACAGCAAAAAAGCCAACACCCCAACTGGAAAATGGGCAAAAGATCTGACTAGATATTTCTCCAAAGATATGCAGATAGCCAACAAGCACATGAAAAAATGCTCAACATCACTGATGATTAGAGAAGTGCAAATCAAAACTACCACGAGATACCACCTCACACCAGTCAGAACAGCCATCATTAATAAGTCCACAAACAACAAATGCTGGAGGGCTGTAGAGAAAAGGTAGCCCTCTTCCACTGTTGGTGGGAATGTAAGCTGGTACAACTACTATGGAAAACAGTATGGAGGTACCTTAGAAAACTATACATAGAACTACCATATGACCCAGCAATCCCACTCTTGGGCATATATCCAGACAAAACTTTCCTTGAAAAAGACACTTGCACATCCATGTTCATTGCAGCACTATTCACAATAGCAAGACATGGAAACAACCCAAATGTCTACCGACAGATGATTGGATTAGGAAGTTGTGGTACATATACACAATGGAATACTACTTAGCCATAAAAAGAATAAAATAATGCCATTTGCAGCAACATGGATGGAATTAGAGACCTTCATACTGAGTGAAGTAAGTCACAAAGAGAAAGACAAATACTATATGATATCACTTATATCTGGAATCTAATATAATGCACAAATGATCCTTTCTACAGAAAAGAAAATCACGGACTTGGAGAATAGACTTGTGGTTGCCAAGAGGGTGGGGGAGGGAGTGGGATGGTAGGGGAATCTGGGTTAGCAGTTGTAGACTATTGCTTTTGGGATGGAAAAGCAAGGAGATCCTTCTGTATAGCACCAGGAACTCTGTCTAATCACCTGTGACAAATCCATATATGTAAGTATAAACGGGTCACCATGCTGTGCAGTTGGAAAATTGACAGAAATCTGTAAACCAACTATAATGGAAAAATAAAAAAATATATATATACACAGGCAAGAATCAACAGACTTAAAGGCAAAACTGACAGTAACACAGTAATACTAGGGTACCTTAGCACCTCACTTACATCAATGGACAGATCTTCCAGACAGAAAATCAATAAGGAAACAGGCTTTGGATAACACATTAGACAAAAATGGTCTTAATTTATATTTATAGTCCATTCCATCTGAAAGCAGTATAATACACATTCTTTTTAAATGCACATGGAACAGCTTCCAGAATAGACTACATGCTGGCCCACCAAACAAGCCCTGGTAAATTTAAGAAAACTGAAATCATGTCAAATATCTGTTCTGACCACAATACTATGAGATTAGAAATCAACCACAAGAAAAAAAAAGAAACTGAAAAAAGCACAAATACATAGATGCAAAACAACATGATGGATTACTGAAGAAATCAAAGAGGAAAACAAAAGACTTATAAACAAATGAAAATGGAAATACAAAACCTATGGGATGCAGCAATAACAGTTCTAAGAGGGAAGTTTATAGCAATGCAGGCTTACCTTAGGAGGTAAGAAAAATTTCAAATAAACAACCTAACTTTACAGGAAAAGGAACTAAAGAAGAACATACATAATCCAAAATGAATAGAAGGAGAGAGATTAGAGCAGCAATAAATGAAATAGTCTTAAAAAAAACCTAGAAGAGATCACTGAAACTAAAAGTAAGTTCTTTGAAAAGATAAAGAAAATTGATAAAATTTAAGCTAGACTCCTCAAGAAAAAGAGGGTCCGGATCAATAAAATGAGAAATAAAAAAGAAGTTACAACCAACACCAAAGAAATACAAAAGATCACAAGTGATTATTGTGAACTGTATATACTAATAAATGGATAACATGGTGTACCTAAGAATGTGTCCATTTCTTCTAACTTATCCTTCTAAAGCTATTCCAAAAAATTACAGAGGAGGGAACACTCCCTAACTCATTCTATGAGGCCAGCATAACGCTGGTAACAAAACCAGTGATAGCACCAAAAAAAGAAAGTTACAGGCCAATACCACCAATGAATATAGATGTAAAAATCCTCAACAAGACATAAGCAATGAAAATCCAAAAGTATATGAAGAGGATCATATACCATAATCAAGTGGGATTTATCCCACTGATTCAAGGATTTTTCAATATCCACAAATCAATCAATGTGATACACCCCATTAACAAACTGCAGGAAAAAAAACTGCATTATCATCTCAATAGATGCAGAAAAAGCTTTTGATAAAATTCAAAATTCATTTATAATAAAAAAAACTTTCCAGAAAGTTGGCAAAGAGGGAACATAACCTTAACAAAATAAAAGCTATATAAGACAAACCCACAGCTAACATAATAATCAACAGTGAAAAGCTGACAGTATTTCCCCTAAGATGAGAAACAAGGCAAAGGTGTCCACTCTTGAAACTTGTATTCAACCTAGTATTGAAATTCCTAACCACAGCAATCAGACAAGAAAAAAGAAATAAAAGGAACCTAAATTGGAAAGAAAAAAGTTAAACTGTCACTGCTTGCAGATGACATTATACTATACATAGATAATCCTAAACACACCACCAGAAAACTACTAAAACTCACCAATGAATTCAGTTAAGTTACGGATACAAAATTAATATACAGAAATCTGTTGTGCTTATTTATACTAACAATGAACTATCAGAAAGAGATATTAAGGGAACATTTTCATTTCCCATGACATCAATATAGAATAAAGTACCTAGGAATAAACCTACCTAAGTACATAAAGACTTGTACTTGGAAAACTTTAAGATACTGACGAAAGAAACTGAAGATGACACAAGCAGATGGAAAGATATAATATGCTTGGAATGGAAGAATTAATATTGTTAAAATGATCATACTACCCAAGGAAATCTACAGATTCAATGCAATTCCTATCAAATTCCCAATGATATTTTTTCACATAACTGGAACCCAAAATTTCTAAATTTGTCTGGAAATGTAAAAGATATAAAACCAAAATCATCTTTAGAAAGAATAGAACTGGAGGAATCAGGCTCTCTAACTTCAGACTGTGCTACAAAGCTACAGTAACTAAAATGGTATGTAATGGCAAAAAGCAGACACATAAATCAACAGAACAGGATAGAGAACCTAGAAATAAGCCCACACACTTACAGTCATTTAATCTATGACAAAGGCAATAATTCACAATGGAGAAAAGACAGTTCCCTTCAGTAGGTGGTGCTGGGAAAACTGGATGTAAAAGAATAAGATGAGAGTATTCTCAATACCATTTACAAAAATAAACTCAAAGTGGGTTAAAGACCTAAGGATAAGACCAGTAACCATAAAACTTACAGAGGAAAAGATAGGCAGACATAACCCACAGCAATATTTCTTCTGAGCTGCCTCCCAAAACAAAAGAAATAAAAGAAAAATAAGCAAATGAGACCTAATCAAACTTAAAAGATTTCCATAGTAAATGAAATTGTCAATTAAACAGAAAGACAACCTACTGAATGGGAGAAAATATTTGCAAATGATATGATTGATAAGGGGTTAATATCAAAAACATATAAATAGCTCACACAACTCAATAAAATAAAAATAAAAATCTGATTAAAAAATGGGCAGAAAGGAATACCC
Organism: Catagonus wagneri; assembly: GCA_004024745.2. NCBI lineage: Eukaryota > Metazoa > Chordata > Mammalia > Artiodactyla > Tayassuidae > Catagonus > Catagonus wagneri. Next base: position 19,501,813 of record PVHT020000022.1, on the reverse strand, counting down.
ACTGTGGTATAGTGGGTTAAGAATCTAACTGCAGTGGCTTGGGTCACTGCAGAGGTGCAAGTTCAATCCTGAGCCTGGTACAATGGGTTCAAGGACCTGTGTTGCTGCAACTGTGGCATAAGTCTCATCTGAGGCTTGGATTCAATCTCTGGGAATTTCCATATGCTGGAGGTGCAGCTCTTTAAAAAAAAAAATGGGCAGAAGACCTGAATAGACATTTTTCTGAAGAGGAAATAGAGATAGCCAACAGACACATGAAAAGATTCTCAATACTGCTAATTATCAGAGAAATTTCAAAACCACAATGACATATCACCTCATACTTGTCAGAATCGCTATCATCAAAAAAAGAACATAAAAACAGGAGTTCCCATTGTGGTTCAGTGGAAATGAATCTGGCTAGTATCCATGAAGATGCTGGTTTGATCCCTGGCCTCGTTCAGTGGGCTGGAGATTGGGTGTTGCTGTGACCTGTGGTGTAGGTCACAGGCATGGCTCAGATCCCACATTGCTGTGGCATAGGTCGGCAGCTGTAGTTCTGATTTGACCCCTAGCCTGGGAACTTCCATATGCTGAAGGTATGGCCCTAAAAAGCAAAAAAAAAAACAAAACAAAAAAAACCAAACAACAGCAAAACAGAAAAATAAATGTTGGTGAGGATGTGGAGAAAAGGAAACCCTCATGCATTTCTGGTGAAAATAGAGATTGGGACAGCCACTATGGAAAATATGGAGGTTGCTTCAAAACAAACAAAGAAACAAACTAAAAATAGAACTACCTCAAGATCCAGAATTTCCACTCCTAGGTATCTATCCAAAAAATATAAAAACACTAATGGAAAAAGATATTTGCATCCCAATGCTCATAGCAGCATTATTTACAATACACAAGAAAAGGAAATAATCTGAGTCCTACAGCAGATGAATGGATAAAGAAGATATGGTACATAATATAAAACGAAATACTACTTAGCCATAAAAAATAAAGAAATTTTGCCATTTGCAACATCATATATGGATGTCAGACAGAGAAAGACAAATATTATATGATGTCAGTTATATGTAGAAAGTAAAAAATACAACAAACTAGTGAATATAACCAAAAAGAAGCAGACCTCCAGATAATAAACAGTGGTTACCAGTGGGGAGAGGAAAGGAGGGAGGAGAAAGATAAGGGTAGGGAATTAAGAGGTATAAACTATTATATATAATAGAAGCTATAAAGTATATTGCACAATACAGGGAATATAAAAATTATTTTATAATAACTATAAATGGAATATATCCTTTAAAAATTGAGTCACTATATTATATACCTATAACATATTACACAGTAACTATACTTCAATTAAAAAAATAGCAATATTTGAGGTTAGGAATGCTGCATCAACCTGGGTATGAAAAGTGAGGATGACATAGAGCAGAGACACAGCCAACCCATGATGGACTTATAGCATTAGCAAGCATCCAAACCGTTAAGCCACTGTGATCTGGGGGAGTATTTTTATTATGGCATATTTAGCCTAATCTTACTGACACATTCTCTCACTAAGATTTGAGATTCATACGATGGAGAATTCCCAAACACAGAGGCAGAGGTTTAATAAAAGAAACCCAGAAATAAACCAAAATGAATATTTGAAAAAAGCCCCAATGATTCAAAGAAATTTCATTTCTGTGTATAAAACATATTCAAACATATACATTTTTTTGGGCTGCACCCAGAGCATGTGGAAGTCCCCAGGCCAGGGAATAAAACCACACCAGAGCAGTGACTTAAGCCACTATAGTGACAATACTGGATCCTTAACCTGCTGAGTCACATGGGAACTCTCAATAATTTCTAATTTTTAAGGCATCACCTTTCTTCAAGTTCTCCTAATCACAGCCCTAAAGTCCTCACAATACTACAAGAGTACAAAGTTTGACTAGAACCCTTGGGGCCAAATCAGCTAATTCTTCACAGTCTCTGTTGTATGTATGTTAGAGAGATTATTTATATTGATCTTACCTCTAAAAACAATCACTGGGAGTTCCTGTTGTGGTGCAATGGAAATGAATCCGACTAGTAACCATGAGGTTGCTGTTTCGATTCCTGGCCTTGCTCAGTGGGTAAGGATCCGGCGTTGCTGTGAGCTGTGGTGTAGGTCTCAGATACAGCTCTGACCCCGTGTTGCTGTGGCAGAGGTATAGGTCAGCAGCTATAGCTCCGAATGACCCCTAGCCTGGGAACCTCCATATGCTGTGAGTGTGGCCCTAAAAAGCCAAAAAAAAAAAAAGTCACTGAATGTTAAAATTGACCAGGGAAGTCTTCCACTGAGAGAGAATGGTTTTTGAAAAATACTCAGGCAGATTCAGATGATAAGAAGTCTTAAAGCAAGCTTGTGTGTGTCTCTGTGGGTGTGTACACCTCAAATTTGTTTTTAGGTGATTCTTTTTTTTTTTTGTCCTTTGTCTTTTTAGGGCCTCACCCACACCGTGTGGAGGTTCCCAGGCTAGGGGTTGAATCAGAGCTATAGCTGCTGGCCTACACCACAGCCACAGCAACTTGTGATCCAAGCCATGTCTGCAGTCTACACCACAGCTCACGGCAACACAGATCCCCAACCCACTGAGCAAGGCCAGGGATGGAACCTGTATCCCCAGGACCCTAGTTGGGCTCGTCAACCACTTGAGCCACGATAGGAACTCCAGGTGCTTTTATTTCTAAAAAATTAGCAACATATTTTACTTTAACATATTTAATGAAAATAAGGATTCCATTATTTTTCTATTTATATAATCAAAATTGTTCTGGCTGTTCGCTATAGAATTATTTTTCCTCTCATAAGGAAATGAAGTTCAGCAGAATCTCCTGGCTTCACCCAAAGTTTTAAGGTTCTCCTAGTTCATTCACATCTGTTCATGACATTCCAGTCCTTAGGCATCAGTGCACAGACTGAAAAGAATCCTTTCAGTCAACCAGCAAATTCCAAAGTGAATTTACCTTAGAGGCATTCAAGAAGAGTCTGGGCAGAACTTGGTGGTAATTCCAGGTGTTAGATTACCCAAGGCATGGAGGTAACTTTGGGATTCAGCCTGCTGTAATCTTGGACTAAGAAAAGATATTTATGCCCTGAGAAGTCATCTACAATGATTTGGCATTTCAATTTTTTTTTTTCAGTATGGGATATACCTGTATATTTCTTACACTGCCTTTTCTTTATTTCTGAATGAATATTGAATCTTGTCTTTCTGCCGTTCATCTTCCATCTCATCAATCCACAAATACCTTTTGAGTACCTACAGTGTGACTTTGGATGTGTGCATCAATTTAGGCTTTTGGGAAGAATACGGCTATCTATTTCAGGGTGAAAAAAAATACTACCTTAATCCCTCTCACCAGAGTTCCTCTTTAGGATATACAAGTCTTTGGGCTGTAAATAATTTTCCAAGCCATTTTTTTTTTTTTTTGTGGAAAGAGAGTGCAAAGGTCATTACCCCTCCAGAGTACATAGAAACGAGCAGAGAGATGACCTACTCTGCTTAAGAAATTGAAAGGAGAGAAAAAGGTGGGAGGGGTCCCTGAGCAACAGGGTGGCAGACAGATGGCCAGTGAGAAATCTCCAGGGACAATGGTAGGCATGGATGCCTACTATCAACTGGTAGTAAAACTTAAAACGTTAGGATGGGGAGAAGGAGATCAAGATGGCAGAGCAGAAGGATATGAACTCACCCCCCTCCACAAACACGTCAAAAATCCATCTACATGTGGAACAATTTTCACAGATCACCAACTGAAACCTGGCAGAAGATCTCTTACGTAATCAAAGCTACAAGAAAGAATGCCATGTAACTGGGTAAGACCAGGAAAAAAATGGAATTGGGATAGGATCTGCACCCCTGGGAGGCAGCTGTGAGAGAGGAAAGATTCCCTCATCCTGGGAACCTCCTATGCCAGCTCAGAGATTTTCTGGGACATACAGGGAGTTGGAGTGGCTTGAAACTTGCTCAAGAGGAGGGTTGTGGATGCTGGTTTGCTGCCTGGAAGGGTAGAGAGGGACCAGCACAGATGGTCTCTGCCACATGGCCTTACCTCCCAGCCCATGATGAATGCTTGTTGGTGTGCACAGTGGTTGGGTGTTGAAACTTGGGATTCAGGGGACAGGCTTAATAAAGGCCTTGGTTTGGCTGTGCATGGACAGCCTGAAGAGCTTGGAATGTGGTCTGGGCTGCCACTGTGGGTGCACAAATGATGGAGTGCAGATACATCACTCCCTGTAGTCCCACTGTCAGCACACACATGTTGGGCTGTGGGAGCACACACATGCCAGAGGCAGGACTTATGTCTGACTCTTATGTATGGAATCTAAAATAGAATGCAAAGGAACATATTTACAAAATAGAAAGAGATTCAGACATAAAAAACATACTTATGGTTACCAAAAAGGAAAGGGGGGGAGGGATAAATGAGGAGTTTGGGATTAACACACACACTACTATATACAAAATAGATAAGCAGTAAGGACCTACTGTAGAGCACAGGGAACTCTATTCAATATCTTTTAATAACCTATAATGGACAAGAATCTGAAAAAGAATAGAGTATATATATATATATACACACACACACACACACATATATATATTCTCCCCATATATATATATATATATATATATATATAATCACTTTTCCTATATTTTTCTAATATAACATTGTAAACCAAATATACTTCAATTAAAATAAAAAAGGAATTATGGCTGAAAACTTCTAAATCTAAAGATGCAAACAGATATCCAGATACAGGAAGCAAAGAGTCCCAAACGACAAAATCAAGCAGACTCACAATCAGACATAGATAAATAAAATGTTGACCATTAAAGATAAAGAGAGGATTCTAAAGGCAGCACGAGAAAAACAAATCATTATTTACAAAGGAGCCCACATGAGGCTATCAGCTCATTTCTCTACACAAACTTTGCAGACCAGAAGGCAGTGGCAAGATATATTCAAAGTCCTAAAAGGCAAAACCTATAGGACTTAGGATAGAGTATCCTTAGGATACTCTACCCAGCAAGATTATCATTTAGAATGTTAAAGAGAGATTAAGAATTTCTCAGACAGGAGAGAAAAAAACCCAAATAAACAAAATAAGAATTGAAAAAGGAAAAGTCACAATGGATATTACAGAAATACAAAAAAACCATTAGAGAACACTATGAGCAATTGTACGCCAACAAATTTGACAACCTAGGGGAAATGGACTTTTTAGAGACTTACACCCTGACAAAACTGAATCAAGAAGAAATACATCAACTGAACAGACCAATCACTAGAAGTGAAATTGAGTACGTCATCAAAACACTCCCTACAAATAAAAGTCCAGGACCAGATGGCTTCACACGTGAATTCTACCAAACATACAAAGAGGAACTCATACCCATCCTCCTTAAATTTTCCAAAAGGTTGAAGAAGAAGGAACACTCCCAAAGATATTCTATGATGCCAAAATCACCTTAATTCCAAAACCAAAGACACCATGAAAAAAGAGAACTATAGGCCAATATCTTTGATGAATATAGATGCAAAAATTCTCAACAAAATTCTAGCCAACCAAATCCAACAACATATAAAAAAGATCATAGGCCAAAACCAGGTGGGATTCATCCCAAGTGCACAAGGATGGTTCAACGTATGCAAATCAATCAACGTCATACACCACATTAACAAAAGAAAAGCCCAAAACCACATGATCATCTCAATAGATGCAGAAAAAGCATTTGACAAAGTCCAACATCCATTCATGATCAAAACCCTTACAAAAGCGGGTATAGAGGGAACATTCCTTAACATAATAAAAGCCATTTATGACAAACCCCCAGCAAATATAATACTCAATGGAGAAAAGCTGAAACACTTCCCACTAAATGTGGAACAAGACAAGGATGTCCACTTTCACCACTGTTACTAAACATAGTATTGGAAGTCCTAGCTACAGCAATCAGACAAGCAAAAGAAATAAAATGCATCCAAATAGGTAGAGAAGAGGTAAAACTGTCACTATATGCAGATGACATGATACTATATATAGAAAAACCCAAAGACTCAACCCCAAAAATACTTGAAGTGATCAACAAATTCAGCAAAGTAGCAGGATATAAGGTTAATATTCAGAAATCAATCACATTTCTGTATACTAACAATGAAATATTAGAAAAAGAATACCAAAATACTTTACCTTTTTTTCTTTTTTTACCTTTTGTCATTTTAGGGCCGCGCCCAAGGCATGTGGAGGTTCCCACGCTAGGGGTCTAATTGGAGCTGTAGCCACTGGCCTACGCCACAGCCACAGCAATGCAGGATCTGAGCCGCATCTGTGACCTACACCACAGCTCACGGCAACGCCGGATCGTTAACCCACTGAGCGAGGCCATGGATCGAACCTGCAACCTCATGGTTCCTAGTCGGATTTGTTAACCACTGAGCCACGAAGGGAACTCCCCAAAATACTTTACCTTTTAAAATAGCACTCCAAAAAATCAAATACCTGGGAATAAACCTGACCAAGCAGGTGAAAGACTTAAATGCAGAAAACTACAAAACATTAATCAAGGAGATAAAAGACTATACAAAGAAATGGAAAGATATTCCATGCTCATGGGCTGGAAAAATTAATATTGTAAAAATGGCCATACTACCCAAAGCAATCATCAAATTCAATGCAATCCCTATCAAATTACCCATGACATTCTTCACAGAACTAGAACAAACAATCCAAACATTTATATGGAACCACAAAAGACCCAGAATTGCCAAAGCAATTCTGAGGAACAAAAACCAAGCAGGAGGCATAATTCTCCCAGACTTCAGGCAATATTACAGGGCCACAGTTATCAAGACAGTGTGGTACTGGTACCAAAACAGACATACAGACCAATAGAAACAACAGAGAACCCAGAAATAAACCCAGACACCTATGATCAATTGATCTTTGACAAAGGAGGCAAGAACATGAAATGGGAAAAGGACAGTCTTTTCAGTAAGTATTGCTGGGAAACCTGGACAGCTGCATGCAAATCAATGAAACTAGAACACACTCTCACACCATGCACACAAATAAACTCAAAATGGCTTAAAGACTTAAATGTAAGACAAGACACCATTAAACTACTGGAAGAAAACATTGCCAAAACATTCTCTGACATCAACCTTACCAATGTTTTCTCAGGTCAGTCTCCCAAAGCAACAGAAATAGAAGCAAAGATAAACAAATGGGACCTAATCAAGCTGACAAGCTTTTGCACAGCAAAGGATACCAAAAAGAAAACTAAAAGACAACTTACAGGATGAGAGAAAAGAATGTCAAATGATGCAACTGAAAAGGGCTTAATCGCTAATATATACAAACAACTGATACAACTCAATAGCAAAAAAGCCAACAACTCAACTGAAAAATGGGCAAAAGACCTGAATAGACATTTCTCCAAAGAAGATATGCAGATAGCCAACAAGCACATGAAAAAATGCTCAACATCACTGATGATTAGAGAAGTGCAAATCAAAACTACCACAAGATACCACCTCACACCAGTCAGAATGGCTGTCATTAATAAGTCCACAAACAACAAATGTTGGAGGGGGTGTGGAAAAATGAAACCCTCTTGCACTGTTGGTGGGAATGTAAGCTGGTACAACTACTATGGAAAACAGTATGGAGGAACCTAGAAAACTATACATAGAACTACAATGTGACTCAGCCATCCCACTCTTGGGCATATATCCGGACAAAACTTTCCTTGAAAAAGACACTTGCACATGCATGTTCACTGCAGCACTATTCACAATAGCCAAGACATAGAAACAACCCAAATGTCCACCGACAGATGATTGGATTAGGAAGATGGGGTACATATACACAATGGAATACTACTCAGCCATAAAAAAGAATAAAATACTGCCATTTGCAGCAACATGGATGGAATTAGAAACCCTCATACTGAGTGAAGTAAGTCACAAAAAGACAAATACCATATGATATCACTTACATCTGGAATCTAATATACTGCACAAATGAAACTTTCTACTGAAAAGAAAATCAAGGACTTGGGGAACAGACTTGTGGTTGCCAAGAGGGTGGGGGAGGGAGTGGGATGGTATGGGATTCTGGGATTAATAGTCATAGACTATTGCCTTTGGGATAGAAAGGCAAGAAGATCCTGTTGGTTAGCACCAGAAACTATGTCTAATCACTTGTAACGAATCCATATATGTAAGTGTAACTGTATCACCATGCTGTGCAGTTGGAAAATTGTAAACCAGCTATAATGGAAAAAAAAAAAGAATTTCTCAGACAAGCAAAACCAAAAGAATATAGCAATAACAAACCTATCCTAAATGAAATACTAAAAAGTCCAATCTAAATAGAAAAGAAGAATCTATAGGAAAGGGGAAAATGGCAATAGGGAATGTAAGTATATAAAAGGATTGAATATCACTTAAATAAGTCAGCACATAGATTAAAAAGCAAAAAAAAATTTGTGAGATTATAACTATAATGATCAGCAAAAGGATAATAATTAAAATGTAAAATAGAACATCAAAAATAACAAAATGTGATTTTTGATGTAGATCTTTTAGAGTGTATCTGAACTTATGTTTATCAGTCTAAAGCAGGAATATAGTTATGGGTTAGTGTACTTGAAAGCCAAGGTAACTACAGATAAAAAATGAGACAACAGATTCACAAAAACCGAAAAGAAAGGAACTCAAGCATAATTCAAAAGAAAACTAGCAAACCACAAAAGGAAAAAGGAAAAGAAAGGAACAAAGAAGAACTACAAAATCAATTGGAAAGCAAGGATTAAAAGGGCAACAAAATATGAAGTGAAGTAAGTCCGACAAAGAAAGACAAATATCATGTGCTATTACTTATATGTGGAATCTAATAAAAATGATGCAAGAGAACTTATTTATAGAGCAGAAACAAACTCACAGATTTTGAAATCAAACTTATGATTAACAAAGAGGAAACCATGCTGAAAAGGTGTAAATTAGGAGGAAGGGATTAATATATCCACACTACTATATATAAGTAGATAACTACCAAGAACCTACTGTATAGGACAGGGAAATCTATTCAACATTCCGTAATAACCTGTATGGGAAAAAAGAATGGATATCTGTGTATGTATAACTGATTCACTTTGCTGTACAACTGAAGCTAATACAACATTGTGAGTCAACTTTACTCCAATAAAGTTTTTAAAAATAAGTAAATAAAATGGCAATAAATACATGCTTATTAATAACTGCTTTAAATGTCAATGGACTAAAAAGCTATGATCAAAATACAGAGTGGCAGGTTGGATAATAAAACAGAATCTACAATATGCTGTCTACAAGAGATCCCCTTTAGGGTGAAAAGACACACATAGATTGAAAATGAGGGAATGGAAAAAGATATTTCACGCAAATGGAAATGACAAGAAAGCAGGTGTAGCAATACTCTTATCAGACAAAACAAACTTTAAAACAATGGCCATAAAGAAAGACATAGAAGGACACTATATAATGATAAAGGCATTAATGTGAGGACTTTACACCCATTAACATATATGCACCTAATACAGAAGCACCTAAATACATAAAACAAATACTAACAGACATAAAGTGAAAAATTGACAGGATTATAGAAGTATTTAAATACATAAAACAAACATTAATAGGAATTTCCACTGTGGTGCAGTGGGTTAAGAAACTGACTGCAATGACTGAGGTTGCTGCAGAGGTGTATTTTTGATCCCCAGCCTGGCACAGTGGGTTAAAGTATCCGGCACTGACACAGTAGTGGCTCAGGTCACAGCTGTGGCTCAGATTCAGTCCCTGGCCTGGGAACTTCCATGTGTTACGGGTGAAGCCTTAAATAAACAAAACATTAGTATACATAAAGGGAGAAATTGACGGGAATATAATAAAAGTAGGAGACTTTAATACCCCACTGACATCAATGGACAGATCTTTCACACAGAACATCAATAAGGGCAACAGAGATCCATAAATAACACAATAGAATAGTTTTACTTAACTGATTTCTTCAGGTCATTACATTGAAACAAATAAGAATACACGTCCTTTTGAGGTGCACATGGAACAGACTTAAGGATATATCATATGCTAAAGAAACCCGGCCTCAAAAAATATAAAAGGATAGAAATTATTTCAAGCATGTTTTCTAAACACAACTGTATCCAACTAGAAATGAACCACAGGAAAAAAAAAATGGGAAAAGAACAAACACATGGAGACTAAAATCATGCTTACCCCAAAACCAGTGGGTTAACAATAAAATCAAAGAGGTCAGAAAATACATAGAGACAATTGAAAATAAAAACACAATCTTACAAAATGCATAGGATGTAGCAAAAGCTGTCCTAACAGGGAAGTTAATACTGATACAGGCTTTACTAAAAAAAAAAAATAAATAAAAAAGAAAGAAAGAAAGAAAGAAAAGAAAAATCTCACATAAACAACCTAACACCTAAAAGAACTAGGAAAAAAAAAAAGGAACAAACTCTGAAGTCAGCAGATGAAAGGAAACAATAAAGACCAGAGAAGAAATAAACAAAACAGAAATTTTAAAACATAGGGGGGAAAATCAATAAAATAAAGAGCTATTTTTTAAAGGACAACCAAACTAAACAAACCAAAAGACAGGTTCATCAAGAAGAGAGGGAAGATTCAAACAAAATAAATAAGAAAGAGGAGCAATTACAACTCATACTGCAAAAATGCAAGAAAATACTATGAATACCTGTATGCCAAGAAAGTGGACAACCTAGAAGAAATGGACAAGCTTCTAGAAACATACAGGCTGCCAAAAGTGAGTCAAGAAGAAACAGATAATTTGAATAGACCAATCACTCTAAATAAAATAGAACCAGTAATTAAAAACAAAAACAAAAACCTCTCTGCAAATAAAAGTCCAGAAGTGGAGAGCTTCACTGGGGAATTATACAAAAGATACAAAGAAGAACTTATACTGATCCTTCTCAAATTCTTCCAAAAGATTGAAAAGAAGGGAACACTCCCAAAGTCATTCTATGAAACCACCATCCCCCTGATACCAAAACCAGACAAAGCTACAACAAAAAAAGAAAATTACAGGTAAATATATTTGATGAATATAGAGGCAAACATCCTCAACAAACCAAATCCAACAGCACATAAAAAAGATCGTACATCATAATCAAGCTGTATTCATTCCCAGGTCACAAGGATGGTACAATGTATGTATATCAATGTGATACACCTTATCAATACAGGAAAAGACCAAAAAAAAAAGCCTCACGATCATCTCAATAGATGGTAGATGCATTTATAAAATTCAACATATATTTATGGTCAAAACTCACAAAATAGGTATAGAGGGAACATATCTCAACAGAATAAAAGCCATTTATGACAAGCCCACAGCCAATATAATACTCGAAAGAGAAAAGCTAAAAGCCTTCCTCCTAAGTTCTGGAAAAAGACAAGGATGCCCACTTACCATTTCTATTCAACATTGTAATGAAAGTCCTAGCCACAGCAAGCATACAAGAAAAAGATATAAAATTGGAAGGGAAGAGGGAAAATTGTCATTATATGCAGATGACATGATAGTCTACACAAGAAAATCCTAAAGACCCCACACAAAAATTATTAGAACTGATAAATGAATTCAGCAAGGTAGCAGGGTACAAGTTTAATATACAGATACATGTTTCTTTAACAACAAAATATAAGAAGGTTTAAGAAACTTCTGCTTAAAACTGCATCAAAATATGCTGTATAGCACAGGGAACTATATCTAATCATTTGTGATGGAACACGATGGAGGATAATGTGATAAATATATATATATATAACCATATATATATATATCCAGATATAAATATGAAACCAGGTCACTTTGCTGTATAGCAGAACTTGACAGAACATTATAAATCAAGTACAATAAAAAATTTTTAAAAACTGCATCAAAATAAAATACCTAGAGATAAACCCAATCAAGGAGGTAAAAGACCTATAGGCTAATATAAAATGGTGATAAAGGAAATCAAAGATGATTAAAAAAACTAAAATATGTGCCATGCTCTTGGATTGGAAGAGTTAACGTTGTTAAAATGGCCATACTACTCGAAGCAATCTGCAGATCTAATCTGATCCTTATCAAATTACCCATGACACTTTTCAGAGAACTAGAAAAAATAATCCTAAAATTTATATGGAATGGCAAAAGATCCAAACTTTTCAAAGCAATCCCAAGGAAAAAGAACAAAACTGGAGGCATAACCCTCCCACACTTCAGACAATACCACAAACTACAATAATCAAATCAGTGTGGTACTGGCACAAAACCAGACATCCAGATCACTGGAAGAGAAAAAAAGAGCTCTGAAATAAACCCACACACCTACAGTTTATTAATCTTTGACAACGAATGCAAGAACAGACAATCTCTTTAGCAGCTGGTATTGGGAAAACTGGATTGCCACATGTAAATAAATTGTTAGAATACTCCCTTCACATCAGATCCAAAAATTAGCTCAAAGTGGTTTAAAAACTTAAAGATATGACACCATAATATTTCCAGAAGAGAACACAGGCAAAACAATCTCCGACATAAATTAGAGCAATATCTTCTTAGATCTGTCTCCCAAGGCAATGTAAAATAAACAAATGGAACTTAATCAAACTTAAATGCTTTTCCAGAGCAAAGGAAACCAACAACATAATGAAAAGACAATCTATGGACTGCAGAAAATATTTGCAAAGGATGTGACTGACAAAATATACAAACAGCCCATATAACTCAATATCAAAGAAACAAAGAGCCCTAACAAAAAATGGGCAGAAGACCTAAATAGACATTTCTTCGAAGAAGACATACAGATGGCCAATAGGCACATGAAAGATGCTCAACATTGCTAATTATATAGAGAAAGGCACATCAAAACTACACTGAGGTTTCATTTCACACTGGTCAGAATGGCCATCATCAAAAAGTCTACTAATAAGTGCTGGACAGGGTGTGGAGAAAAGGGAATCCTCCTATACTGTTGGTGGGAATGTAAATTGGTGCAGCCACTATGGAGAACAGTATGGAGGTTTTTTAAAAACCTAAGAATACCATATGATCCAGCAATCTCACTCCTGGGCATATATCCAGAAAAGACAAAAACTCTTAATTCAAAAAGATACATCCACCCCAATGTAGCCAAGATACAGAAGAAACCTGTGTCCATCAACAGATGAATTGATAAAGAAGATGTGGTGAGTGTACACACACACATACACTTTCACACACAATGGACTATTACTCAGCCATAACAAGAATGAAATGTGCCATTTGCAGTAATATGGATGGATCTAGAGATGATCATACTGAGTAAAGTAAGTCAGAAAGAGATATACAAATATCATGACATCATTTACATGTTGAATCTAAAAAATGATACAAGAAATTTTTTTATGAAATAGACTCATGGACAGAAAACAAACTTAGGTTAACAAAGGGAAGTGTTGGGGGGGAGGGATAAATTAGGAGTATGGGATTAATAAATAAATACCACTATATATCAAATAGATAAAGAATAAGAATTTACTGAATAGCACAGGGAACAACATTCAATATCTTGTGATATGAGTAATGGAAAATAATCTGAAAAAGAATATATATGTATATATATGTATATATGTATGTATCTTCTTTAGAGAAATGTCTATTTAGGCCTTCTGCCCATTTTTTTGATGGGGCTGTTTGTTTCTTTGACATATGTATATATAACTGAATCACTTTGCTATACACCTGAAGCTAACACAATATTGTAAATCAACTATACTTTAACTTAAAGAATATTGTTAGAATGGGTTTGCCTTTAAATCTGCTTTGCCAAGAGTCCCTGTGACTGGTGCAGTGGGAAAAAAGGGTTAGCACCATTGAAGTGTTAAGATGATCCATAAAAACAACCAGCGCAGTGGAGACAGGGGCTTAAGTCACAGGTCCCTGGGTAAACAGAGGTTTCCCAAAGTGTCCTTAGAGAGATGGAGAAGTAAGCTTGGGCAATGCCCAACCACTGACATATGATGGGAGTCACACCTTTCATTGAAATCTCAAAGGAGGCAATGACCCAGCCACCATCGCGGTTATAGGTCTGAGAAGTGGCTCCATCCTTCAGGACGTTACATGCTCCTGAACATGTTATTCACTAAATGACACATCTGGCATCCTCCCTCTATCCTTCTCTCCCTCTTTGCCACACTCAAGAAAAACTGGAAAAACAGAGTAATAAGAAAGAGTTGAGGCACATATATCTTTAAGCCATTGACTGAGATAGAAGGAGGAGAGCCTCTTCAACAGAAGCATGGGACTCTAAATGCATATTAGGAGGAGGGACTAAAGTGCAGTATTCGGTAGTTTGATAATAGTACAAATTAGGAACAATTGACATTTCCATCGTTAGAGGGTGGTGAAGTGAACCATGATTCAGCCATACTACAGAAGATACTGTCATCATTCCAAAATAATTTTGATATATTTCCATGCAGTGATGTGGAAAAATCTCTCAGATCTACAGCTAAATTTAAAATGCAAGATGAAGAGCTATATCAATAATATCTATGGTCAAAACCCCCACAAAATACAACCATGTATTTGAATATAAGTACATTTTATTTGGGAAGGGCAAGGGCTCAATAATGACCTGGAAAAAAATTATTTTGTTCGAAAATTTTTAACCACGAGAATGTATTCACATAGTGCTTATATAATTATGATAAATAAAAGTTATTTTTACATAAAAAATGTACAAAGAGCAGTACGAGGTCAGCACTTCTGGAGGTCACTAGAATCTGCACATACACACACACACACACAAAGACAGTACTGATAACACCAATCTAGACAAAAAACCCACACTACTCAAAGGCAACCCCATAATATCTTTCCTCACATCAGAAAAACCCTGTGGTGGGAAAACAGAGTTTATAATATATGTGCACAGCATGTGACATTTACCCTTCTGGGAGATCTAAAATTTAGAACCTTAATACATGTCCAACATCTGATTGTAAGTCTATCACAATCATATCCACTTTCAGGTGTGTCACGAGGAAGCAATCATCTGTCGTCACTATTATTTTTGATGCATCAGAGTTTTGAAATAGTCTATGGGAGGGCCCATAACTGATCCCATCAAGGTGAAATTCTCCACCAGGTAAAGTCATTGAAGTCTAACTCGGTAATGGGCCTTCCTATTAGGTGGAAGGACCACAGAGACATGGGCCATACCCCATGCTGCTGGCTGGTTAACGTTCTCTACAGCCAGATGCCTGACTTTGATGAAGTTATTCCACTTTCCTTGTTCTGTATGAGTCTCCTGATGCCTTCCTCGTCTGTCTTCTATGAATTCCCTCTGTTTCACAACTTTAGTCTCTCTCTTTCCCCTGGGTTCTTTCCCTTTTTCTAGAAAATGCCTGGTCTCAGAGAACACTTCCTCTTAGTTACCACCCCATCTTAGCAGCTCAAGCTGCTAGAACAAAATAGCACAGACTGGGTGACATGAACACCAGAAACTTATTTTTCTTGGTTCTGAAGGTTGCAAGTCCAAGATCAGAGTAACAGTAGGTCAGGTTCTGGTGAAAACTCTTCCAAGTTGCAGGCTTCTCACTGTGTCCTTACATGGCAGAAGGAGCAAGGGGTCTCTGGATCCTCTTTTACAAAAACTGCTAATCCCATTCATGAAGTTTCCACCCTCATGACCTCCTGAATGCCCCACCTCCTTATACCATCACCTCAGGGCTTACATTTCAACATGTGAATTCTGGGAAGACACATTCAGACAATATCATACCACCATCGACTTCCTCTCCTCTCCTGCTGGTGGATTGTCTAGGAATCTGGCCCCTCTCTTCTTCTTCACCATTTCATCTCTTTGCTTTGAGAACCTTCTGTCTCAATTCTTAACACACTGTCACTCTAAGATCACCAATGTCCTCCCTACCACTTATTCAAATGGTTTCTTCTTCATCCCCGTAGACCATGGCAGTTTCTGGCCACAGACCATGCTATCCTTGAAACTTTCGTCTCTTTGATCCTTTGAGATTTCTATTTCCTCTCTTTGTTATTTTTCAATAGCCTTTAGGGGCGTCTTGTTGGCCCTGTTCTTCCTGCCCTTCCTTAAATCTTGATTTCAGCTCTTTTATGATGCTGGCTCCCACTTTGATATCTCTGCTCTTCACCTTCTGTTTGTGTTCCAGGCACACCTGCAGGGTTTCTCCCACAGGTGATATCCTTCTGGAACTAAAGTCTTGCCATATGTAAACCTAGACTGTCCGTCCTGCTTCTCTGCTTCCTAGGTTTCCTCATTCAGTTAACTCTTCAGGATCAAACCATTGTTTCTTTCTCCCCCAGATCACATCAATAAGAGCGCCCACTTATACCTCCTCCCTGGACAAATCCCCTCCTCCGTCTCTGCTACTGCTCTTGGCTCTCACTTGGGTCATCACTGCAGCCTCTCATCTGCTCCCCCAGACTCCCCATCCACCAATATGAGCATCCTAAGGGACCATCCCCAGGTCTCGAACCTCAATCTCTTCAAGAATAAAGCCTGACCCCTTTAGAAGGACTCTTAAGAACCTTCACAATTTGCTTCAACCTATCTAAGGAGCATTATTTAATTCTTCTCACCAATACCCATGGATCTAAGAAAATAAAATTCTCCCTCTAGAGAGACTAGGAGATTCCCTAGACCCTCTAGAACCTAAGAGATCAAAGAATCTCTGGAGACTGGGCTTTGCCTGCCTCCAGGAATGGGGCCCTTTAGGAAATGGTGACTTGTCATTCATTTCAAGGTCTCTGCTCCACTGTCCCTTTCCCCAGCCAGCTTCCTCAATAGCACTTCCTCTCACCAAGTCCTTATCCCTGTAAGACACCCCTTACCTTCTGAATCTTCCAGCTGGACTCCTCTTGGCCTCTAAGCAATCATAAACCCCTTTCTAAATTAATTTTTTAATTTGCCTTTTTAGGGCCAACACTCATGGCATATGGAAGTTCCCAGGCTAGGGTTCAAATTGAAGCTGCAGCTGCCAGCCTTTGCCACAGCAACACCAGATCTTAGCCGCATCTGGGACCTATGCTGCAGCTCATGGCAATGCTGGAAAGTGAACCCACTGAATGAGGCCAGGGATTAAACCCTTATCCTCATAGATACTAGTCATTTTCGTTACTGCTGAGCCACAGTTAGGAACTCCTAATTTACTGAATAATTTTTTATGATTTACAATATTGTATTAATTTTGGGGTACAGCAATGAAATTCAGATATATAAAAATATATATTCATATTATTTTCTATTACAGTTTATTATAAGATATTGAATATAATTCCCTGTACTATACACTAGGTCCTTTTTGTTCATATATTTTATATGTAGTGGTGTATATCTGCTAAACCCCTGATCTTAATTTATCCTCCTTCTTCCCCTTCAGTAACTATAAGTTTGTCTTCTCTGCGAGTCTGTTTTGTTGTAAATAAATTTATTTGTATCTTATTGTAGATTCCACATGTAAGTGATATATGATACTTGTCTTAGTCTTACCTCACTTAGTATGATAATCTCTAGGTCCATCCATGTTGCTGCAAATGGCATTATTTCATTCCTTTTTATGGCTGATATTGTACTGTGTGTGTGTGTACACACTTGTATATATATTCACACATCTTCTTTATCCATTTATTTGTTGATGTACATTTAGGTCGCTTCTGTATCTTCGCTATTATAAATAATGCTGCTATTGGAATGTACGTATCTTTTCAATTTACACTTTTCATCTTTTCTAGTTATATGCCCAGGAGTAGGATTGCAGGCTCCTTTGGTAGCTCTGTTTTTAATTTTTTTTTAATGATTTTTATTTTTTCCATTCTAGTAAACCACAGTGTTCTGTCAATTTCTACTGTACAGCAAAGTGACCCAGTCACACATATATATACACATATATATATACATATATACATAATCTTTTTCTCACATTATCCTCCATCATAAGTGACTAGATATAATAAGGAAACTTCATACTGCTCTCCATTCCCACCAATAGTGCAGGAAGCTTCCCTTTTATCCATTCCCTATACAGTTACTACTTGTAGACTTCTTAATGATTGTCATTCCAATATGAGGTGACACCTCATTGCAGTTTTGAGAAACTAATAATTAGCAATGTTGAGCATCTTTTCATGTGCCTATTGGCCATCTGTTTGGCTTCTTTTGGATAAATGTCTATTTTGGTCTTATTTAAAAATTTTTTTTTTGTCAGAGTTTCCAATGTGGCTCAGGGGAAAGGAATTTGACTAGCATCCATGAAGACTCAGGTTCAATCCTTGGTCTCTCTCAGTGGGTTAAGGATCTGGCATTGCCATGAGCTGTGGTGTAGGTCACAGATGTGGCTCGGATCCTGCATTGCTGTGGCTGTGGTGTAAGCCAGTGGTGACAGTTCTGATTCAACTCCTAGCCTGGGAACCTCCATATGCCGTGGGTACAGCCCTAAAAAAAAAAAAAAAAAGGACAAAATTATTTTTGTTTTTATTGAGTTATATGAGCTGTTTGTATATTTTAGGAAGCTAATCCCTTGTTGGTTGAATCATCTGAGTATTTTCTCCTGGTACATAGGCCGTCTTTTCATTTTTTTGATGGTTTTCTATGCTGTTTTGAAGCTTTTAATTTTGATTAGGTTCAATCTATTTTTCTTGTTATTTCTATTGCCCTGAGAGACTGAACTTAAAAAATACTGCTATGATTTATGTCAGAGAATGTTTTGCCTGTGTTCTCTCCTAGGAGTTTTATGGTGTTATGTCTTAAAGTCTTTAAGCCATTTTGAAATTACCTCTGTGGGAGTTCCTGTCGTGGTGCAGTGGTTAACGAATCCGACTAGGAACGATGAGGTTGCGGGTTCGATCCCTGGCCTTGCTCAGTGGGTTAAGGATCCGGCGTTGCCGTGAGCTGTGGTGTAGGTTGCAGACACAGCTCGGATCCTGCGTTGCTGTGGCTGTGGCGTAGGCCAGTGGCTACAGCTCCAATTAGACCCCTAGCCTGGGAACCTCCACATGCCGCGAGTGTGGCCCTAAAATGACAAAAAGGCAAAAAAAAAAAAAAGAAGAAATTACCTCTGTGAATGGTGTGAGGGAGTGTTCTAACTTCACTGATTGCCATGTGACTGTCCAGCTTTCCCAATACCACTTGCTGAAGAGACTGTTTTTACAATGCTTTGGATTTTACTTAATATTAACAATGCCCACTCTCACAGTGGCATGGAGTGGCAGTGGCATTGCAGGTATCTGCTTATTTAATCCTCATGCAAAAATATACTGTTAGCATTTTTTTTTTGCTTTTTAGGGCCACACCCACAGCATATAGAGGTTCCAGGCTAGGGGTCGAATCAGAGCTGTAGCCGCCGGCCTATGTCACAGCCACAGCAACGCAGGATCCGAGCCGTGCCTGCAAACTACACCACAGCTCACGGCAATGCTGGATCCTCACTTAACCCACTAAGCGAGGCCAGGGATTGAACCTGTAGCCTCCTGGTTCCTAGTCAGATTCGTTTCTGCTGTGCCAAGACAGGAACTCCTGTTTTGCTTTTTTAAGAACCACAACGGGAACTCCTATGCTGTTAGTATTATCTCAGTTACACTAAGGAGAACACCTAGGCTCAGAGAAGTTCGCTCTCAGGTCTTAAAAGGAGGAGGTGGGATCTGAAGTTAGGGCTGTCTAATGCCTGACCGTCTGCTTCTTCCAGTTTGCCAGGCTGGCTCCCTCATCATGCTCATTTTTGTCAGTCTTACAGGGTTAGTGACACTTGCAACATTTCTGTAAGATTCTTGAGTAGAATCTTGTCTCACTTATCTGTTCTAAGCTCCCAGAGCACTAGGAACTGTATTGCATTTTTCTCTCTTCTCCAACTATTTTTGCACATCACTCAAAGGGCTGGCGTTTTTGTTCAGCACCCCTGTGCCACACTGGGGGCACGTGCTCTCGGCTGCCTTGGCAAGGCTTTTTGCTCTGGCCACAGGTGTGACTCTCACTGAGGAAATGAAGTTTCTTGAAGCCTGGACCATCTCCAAATCAGTCCAGGTCTCTCTCAACCTTAATTTGTGTTTCCCAATGACCAGTAGGCCTCCTATTCCACTCCATGAGTCTTTCTAATTAAGTGCGGTTCCTGGGGTGTTGGGTTTGGGGGTGGTGGGAGGAGAAAAAGGAGAACAAAACGGGTTTCATTTGGGACAACAGTCAAAAACACTTAAAGATGCATAAAATGTTACAAAAGCACCACCACGATGCTCCAAATCTACTCAATCACAGAGCTTATTCCTCTTTTATTTTTTTGTCTTTTTGCCTTTTTCTGGGGCCGCACCTACGGCATATGGAGGTTCCCAGGCTAGGGGTCTAATCGGAGCTGTAGCCGCTGGCCCACACCACAGCCACAGCAACGCGGGATCCGAGCTGTGTCTGCGACCGACACCACAGCTTATGGCAATGCCAGATCCTTAACCCACTAAGCGAGGCTGGGGATTGAATCCGCAACCTTATGGTTCCTAGTCGGATTCCTTAACCACTGAGCCACGATGGGAACTCCTCATTTCTCTTTACATTTTACTGAGTATGCCTCCTTCAACCCTGGAGTTATTTTTCTAAAGATCTACAAAAGTACAGCATTTTGAATAATTACAACCTATAATTTTGTTATTCCTTCTGGAGTAATGCTTTGCCGTTATCAGCTATTCCCAAACTAGGTTTGCAGACCTACAGGGAAGTATGTGTTCTTCACCAGGGACATTCTTAGTCTTTCTTTTTCATAGCTCTTGTCCTTTGTGATCCTGAGCAAGTTACTTCAGCTTGCTTCAGTGTCCTCTTCAGAAAGGTGGGAATAATATCTCACCTTACACTGTTGTGAGGATTTACTGACTTCTAAGAAAAATAAACGGAATTATTACTCATTCATAAAAAAGAATGAAATCATGCCACATGTAGCAGCATGGATGGACCTAGAGATTCTTCATGCTAAGTGAAGTAAGTCAGACAGATAAAGAAACATTGTATGATATCACTTTATGCGGAATCTAAAAAATGATACAAATGAACTTATTTACAAAACAGAAATAGACCCCTAGACTTCAAAAACAAACTGATGGTTAAGGGGACAAGTGGGGAGGTTGGTTTGGGGGTTGGAACTGGCATATGCACACTACTGTATAAAGAATGGATGGTCAACAAGCATCTGTACATAGCACAGGGAAATCTACCCAATATTCTCTGATAATCTCTATGGGAAAATTATCTGAGAAAGAATGGCTACTACACAAAGTCACTTTGTTGTACAGCAGAATTTAACAATATTGTAAATCAACACCACTTCCATAAAACTTTTAAAAATAAAAACACTAAAAAATAAAAAATAAAATGAAATCAGCACAACCAATGGCATGCAGTGGGCACTCAGAAAATACAGGTTTGTTCCCCCACTTCCTGTTTCCTGATCAAGCATGTTTATTTTTTTAACTGGTAAAGCATTGTCTCTAGGTACTTTTTTTCATGTTTACTCATTGTCTACTTCTTCAATATTTATTAATGACTGTGCATTCCAAGCACTGTTCTAGGTTCCAAGGATGCCCAAATAAACCACACAGACAGGGGCCCATCTTCATCAAGTGCCTTGGTCTTAGCACAGAGGTGGGGCCACGTTCTCCTCCAGCTATGTTTGAATTAGTCCTTCCAAGCGTGTGCTCCCAGCTGGCAGAACCTCGTTTCACTTCTCCATTTTCTTTGACTTCGATTTCAGGTGCTTTCCTCCAACACTCATAGCTTGTGGCAGTATGTGATTTGGAAGAAAACAGCTTAGGAAAACAGACTAAATGCTTAAAGATGCATAAAGGGTTGCAAAAGTACCCCCATGGTGCTTGACAATTACCAACGCTCACAAAGAAACGAGGCTAAGAAATATTCGTGTTTCCCTAAATCCAGCCTTCCTCCCTAGCAGAAGTTCTCCGCCGAGACAGCACGAGACATGGAGATGTTTGGATCATGTTGCTGTATGGACAAACTTGCTTTCCTTCATGTTGCTGCTACTGGACAAATTATGCCATTCAAATGACTCTCAGATAAATTTTTGACTCATCCTTCCAGATCTGCAAGTTGAGGCCCTGCTCTTAAGTCTCGAGCATGGAGCTCCATGTCTGGTACTAGGCAGCCCACGACTTTTTGCCTCCTCTTAGGGTACCTCAGCTCCTCCCAGGCTGGGCCGCAAGCTTATTTGTTTTTGCATTTGTCGCCTGAGCACAGGGCCTGGTACAGTCAACGCTCAGTAGCTCAGTACGTGTTTGATAAACGAGCAAAAGGACGAACAAAGGGACAGAACGGTGTGAGTGGAGAGACAGTTGAAAGCTGCTTTTCGGCACACGGAGCAGGAGGCGAGCGGCTGGGGCTCTCCACGGACTAAGGGCCCGGAATCAGTGTCCCTGCCCTTATGGTGGCACTGGGGCATGTCTGTGCAAGGCTGCACCCCTCCCCCCGCCCACCACATAACTGGAGGGCTGCTCTCATCAGCCTGCTTTGGAAAACTGCTTGCACCTGGCCTGGAAGAACACAATTAAAAGACGCCGTAAAAATTGACAGATCCCAGTGCGGAGGGCCGAAAATACATTACAATTCCGATCAAACTATAAATAAAGCCCCTAAATTAAATAAATCTCGCACAATTATGGATTAAAACATGTTTAGTGTTAATGGCCTTGCGCATGGACCCTGACTCCCGAAATTGTTGCTGAGGCTGCATGGCTGGGGGATTGCATCATAATTAACACTAGGCCACCCTGGGAGGGGCTGGCCTGAGATTCAACTATGGGCCTTGAGGAAGCAAGGAGGGGACCAGCCAGGCCCCCTGCTTCCTGGTGCTTACCCAGCCCCTTCTTGGTGACACTGACTCTTCAGACGAACTGGAGATGACCATTACTGTGTAGGACTTGACCTTGGCCACAAAGGCTTATTCTGGGCTGAGTGTTTCTGGCTCCCCGGCTTGCTTTGTTCCCCAGATCTATTTGCACCAAATCAAGAAGCCAACACCCAAGAGGGCTTGTTGAAGAAATACCTGGATAGTTCAGTCATTTGCTCATGCTGACCCTGTTGCTTTGAAGCCCATCAACTGTAACACAATTAACCAGCAAGAGCATAGTGCATTTAGAATGTGTTAAGTTTTCTCCGATAATCCTCCAACGTCAATTACTAGACCCAAGGAGCTTGGCAAACATCATGAAGGACCAGAAAAGCTATGAGAGTTCTGGCTAACGACCAAGTCTGAGGCCTAAAATTTAGGCAATCTTACAGGAGATAAACCATGAAGCCTGGAGTTTTCATTCAAGACAGATTCATACCTGTAACTGAGGCTGAAGAGAAGGAAAGTGGCTACAGGCCCCACGTCACGGCTCCCGGAGCAGAAGGAGGGTGCTGCTGTGGGTGCTGGAGTCAGGCTGCTCGGGGCCGGCTGCCAGCTCTACCACTGCCTGAGCGTATGCTCACATCCGTTTCAGGTTCGGGCTTCCAAGAATAGTACTTCTTGGCCATTAGAATCTGGCACACACAAAGCACCTGTGAGTGTCTGCTGTTACGGTCATCACTGTGGAGTAAGCCAGCCCCATCCTTACTCACCTGTTCCAACTTGGAGTGCATGTCCCCCACCCCCAGCGCCTCCACCCCCAGCAGGAGAGACACTGCGGGCTTGCTCAGCGGGCTTGCAGGAGTGGGGAGGGCACACCCTCCCCCAGGTGACTTGGCTTTAATGTCTATAAAAATCCATATATAGATAAAGATTTATTTCAGGGACTTGGCTTATGTGGTTGTGCAGGCTGGTTAGACGAGGCCGAAAGCCAAAGGACAGGCTGTCGGGAAGGGCGGCTGGAGCTCGGGCACCAGAGACGCATCCAAACACAGGTGGAATAGCTTCAGTCCTGTTCTTAAGGCCTTTTACCTGATGGAGTCAGGCCCGTCCAGATGATCTAGGATAATCTTGCTTAAAGCAAACTGATTAGAGACATTAATCACATCTACAAAACAACTTCACAACAACACCTAGATCAGTGTTTGATTGAATTACCTGAGGTCAGCAGCCTAGCCAAGCTGATGTGTTAAACTGATCCATCCCACCTGAATCATAAGTGCTCCTGAATATCCAGATTTCCTGCATCCCGCCCGGGCTGATCTCTCTGTGACCTATGCCACCTCCCCCTTGTGACTTCCAACCATTTGAGCAAAGAAGACACACACAGTGCTGTGAGGCTTTCTCCAAAGGCCCCCTCAGAACGTGACCACAGGAAATTTCCAGATAGCATCATCTCTAGAAGGATGGCTTTTCTCTTGCAATGAATTGCAAAGCATCTGGAAGACACTGATTTCATTATGTGAGGAACCATAGTCAAGGTCCAAAAACAGGAATGAACGAGGCCCTTTCCCGTGGCTTTGGGTTCATGTTCAGCTCAGATGCACCAACATGGCTGTTGGGTTGTTGGGGTTGGTTTCCATCAAGATGGTCAGTGCTGGGCTATTTTGGTTGTTAAACAGTTTGCCTTTCAACCCTAGGCAGAGGTTGGACTGCCTTAGGCTGGTGTGGTTTAAGGAGGATAGCCATTTAAAATACACCTGCAGCTTAGTCAGAAAGACCAGTCGATATTTGAGAGTCTCTAAGACAAAATTCCTTCTGTAGCTCCATCACAGAGGTGGGGGAAATGGTCACACCCTGGGGTGGCAAAGATGGTGTCATTGGGTTAATACTAGAAATCCTTCCAGACGGATGCCTGGGAATCTCCCCACAGCTGATCAGAGTTAGAGAGAGACTGTAAAGGCACACGGAGACTGCTGCTCAAAGAAGTCAGACCTGGAATCAGAAGCATGATAGATGAGCATGCACAGACTACAGAATCCAGCAATGGCTGAGCTCTTCTCCTGTGTCAAAGCTCTCCGATTTTTTTATCTTCCTTATCTGCCCTCAGCTTTCTTCTTCCTCTACATCTTTCTGACTCTAGCTGGAGATGTTTCTCTGCTTTTATGGGCTCAAGTGATTAGACTGGGCCCACTTAGGTAATCCAACTGCTCGCTCTTTAAGGGCGGCTGATTAGTAAATGAAATTACATCTGTAAAACCCCCATGCACAGTACTACCTAGGTTAGTGTTTTATTAAAGCACCAGGGGGCAGACATCTTAACTGGCTTTGAAGATGGAGGAAATGGGGCAGGAGCCAGTTTTCTCTAAAAGCTGAGAACCACCTTGGATGAAAGGAAGTGGGGACCTCAGTCCTACAACCTCATAAAATTGAATTTTGCCATAAGAGTCAATGTGGATTTTCACCCACAGCTTCTGGTGAAGCATACAGCCCTGCCGACTTCTTGATTTTAGCCCAATAAAACCCTGTTAGAATTCTGACCTGCAGCATCTTCAGATAATAAATTCACATTGTGTTAAGCCACAGAGTTTGTGGTAATTTGTTATAGTAGCAAGAGAAAGCATACATTATCTCTTCCCACTTTGGATTAGGTCCATGCTGGTGGCCTCTCCCCACCACCTCCCTCAAGAACAATCTGTCTGCTTACATAGGATACCTTTTGTTTCTTATGCAGAGCAAACTGGCTCTTCCCTCGTGACTGTTTAATCCTGACAGAACGTGGAGCAGGCTCAAACGATGCCTCCCCGTGGCCTCCCAACAAAAGTCTCACGATGACTCCCCCCCCCCTTCCTCCACTGGAAGGCAGAAATGGTCGCACTAAAAACATTGCTTTTCTCCTCCCATACTTTTCTCCTCTCCAAATTGTAATGGGTTAAGTGTTCTTTCCTTTATCTTCCAAGAAGAATTCAAAAGCCCCATAAATATGCTGGAATGATGCCTTCCTTAGGGCAAGATTTTGTTCCTTCTGTTGATTTTTGGGGGACCTAGGAGTACCGGAACCCAAATCAGTGTGGAGTCAAGGAGATATGAACAGAACAGCCAGGTAACCTGCTCAGGACTCACATAGGTTTGTTTTCCTTCCCCTGCAGAAAAGGAAGTATATGGGCCCAGTCTGACCTTCTCATCCATCTTCATTTAATTGGCTGCAATCAACAATTACCAAAGGACTTTCTTGTTTTTCTCATGAGGGGGGGGGTCACTGAATTTTAGACATAGACGACCTTAGAAACCCAAGCAAAACCAGACCAACTGGGTCTAGTTTGCAAAGCCAAACCAGAAGGGAATACATTCATCAGATCAACCCCTTGACTCTTTGGAATTTGGTTTTAATTTTAAGCTTGTTCCAGATGGATTTTAACAGGAGGTGTGCTGCTTCACACCTGTGTGGCTTTCAATTACTTGTCTAGGTAATGAGAGATTTTTCCCTGTCTTTTAGCTTATGTTGTAGGGCTGAGCTTCCCAGCGGCGGGGTAGCTGCTCTAGAGCCCGTGGAGCCCCTATGTTCAGTGGGTACCAAATGGAAAGTCATGTGTTTTCTCCTTCTGTCTAGCCCACCTTCTGTCCAGCCATCTTCCCTTAAAGAATGAAGGCAGAAAAGGGAAAAAAAAGGAAAAAAATCATAGCGTGGAGCAGTGGGAAAAGTGATATTCCTGCAGTTGTTCAATGGTGTGTGTGTGTGTGTGCACGCGCGCGTGTGCGTGTTTGCAAATTTTCACAGGGCTCAGGGATATTCTCTGAAATCCTGATAGCACCTGTGGCCTTAACCACATACTAGCTTGTACTGCTGTATTTCTTTCTACAAGTTACCTCCACAGCAAAATTGTCATCTAGCAGATGAGGACCACATCTTTAAAAAGAAGCTTCGAGGAGTTCTCTGGTGGCCCAGTGGGTTAAGCATCTGGTGGTGTCCCTGCTGTGGCTCAGGTTGCTTCTATGGTGCAGGTTAGATTCCTGGTCTGGGAACTTCTGCATGCCACAGGTGCAGCCGAAAAATAAAAATAAAAAAATAAAAAGAAGCTTCTGGAAAAGTGTTTAATGCTTGTTTTTATCCCAGATTCCACAGGATTTGGGGGCACAGAGACCTGCAGAGAAAGCCTGCCTCACTCTCCTACAGCTATACTTCTATGGGCAAGAATTTCACCTTCCTGCTTTGTTTTTACTTCACAGGGTTGTTCTCAGGCTTATTTATTTATTTTTCCTGTAAAGTGACTAACACAGTCCCTGACTTGAACGGGCACCCAGCAAAATGGTGTTATCACTTCTCCCCTCAGCCACTCTGCCTTTCCCAAGGCTGGTCCTTTAGGTTCCTTGCTTTCCCAGCCACCCTCATCCGTTGGATGTCTCCCAACTCTGAGGCTCTTCTTTTTGGAACACTTATTGCATCTTACTTCATGTGCTCTCTCCCCGATGAGTTCCCTGGGGACATTGTTCCATAAGCCTTTATTTTCCCCAAAGACCCAACAAGGTCTTTTCACAGGTCAAAACGTTATTGCTTTTGGCCAAAGCTATTGCAGAACTGACAATCACTGGGTCTTCAAACTACAACGTAAGATGAATGTACAATAAAATCAATGTAGATATTTGAGGTAAGGAAACAAATATGTTAGTACTTGCTTCATGGGGTAAATTATCAGGCAAATGCACCAGATTTTCCAAGAAGCTTTAGCTCAGTTTTATGGGAGGGATGTGTGCAAAGAGAGAGCCTTGACTGGTATCCTACAGCTGGCAATTTAATTTTTCCTTAATTTATGTTTTCAAGAGCTTTGGCTTATTGGGAATCACAAAGGCATTTCCCATGGTGGTTCTTAGTTAAATGAGGGAATGGATTAGTGGGTGATATTCAATGTTGTGCAGAAGGCACCTTATCTCAGGGATCTTACCAAGTAAGTAGATGGGGAATATACATGGTTCCATGTTCCCTGGTGGCTGCCAGTGTGGTTTGGATGCAACTTGCCATACCTTCCCCACCACATCCAGTTGTTCATGTTCACTCAGAATTTGGCTTCAGATTGTACTCTTCTGGGCTCTCCTCTCACCCCCCCATACATTGCATGCGCCAGCCTAGCTGGACATCCTGCCGTTTTTCTCATACCATCTCTTCCTCCTGTTCCTTCTTCTCTCACTCTCTACCCTCACTTCCTGACAAACTTTCTTCCTCCTACCCATCCCCCCATATAAATGCAATTATCTCATCCTTCAAGGTCTCTATTCAACTCTGACCACCTCCAGATAAATGAAATTTCCCTCTGGAGTGATCCCACCACACTTTGCTCAAATCCTCACTGCCTCCCTGACCACCCTTCTCAGTCTTTGCTGCTGGATCCTTTGTGTCTTTCTGTCTCCCCAATGCAGGAGTTACTTCGGAGTCCTTGGTCCCTTCGCTTCTCTGCTCCCTCTGTGCTCTCTCCCCAGGCGAGCTCATCCAGGCATATATTAAATGTTTTCACCATCCACATGCAGGTGACTTCCAACTTTATCTCTTTGGTCTAGGATTCTCATTGAACTCCGGGCCCGAGTACAAAGCCACTTCTTCTAATCTCTGCTTAGACACTAACAGGCATCTCAAACTCAACATGCCCCCAGATCTGCTCCCGTCTGAGGAACAGAAAACAGCATTCACTCCATCGCTCAGGCAAAAAAACACTGGCCTCCTCCTTGGCTTGTCTCTTTCACATCTCTCATCCACTCTACAAACAAATCTCTATGATCCACGACCCTACTACCTCTTAGTACTCTCTTGACTGCTGAATCCCTTATCTCTTCTCTAACTTGCCCCGCCCCCAACTACTCTCATAAAGCAGCAAGAAGGGTCCTGATAAAATGAAAACATATCACGTCAATCCTCCACTCAGAACTCTTGCTCCACGGGTAGGAAGACATCCACAATCCTTCTTGCCTATAAGATCCCACAGCCTCAGCCCTCCGGTGCCCTCCCAATGCCATCTCCTCCCAATCTCTCCTTCCTCACACTGGCTCTTTCTTAAAACACACCACGGACAAGCCTCCTCATGACCTTTGCTCTTTGTTGTCTCTGCCTCATTTTACATTTTTGCTCAAATGTGCCTCCTTCACCGACCATCATTACTCAAAGCAGCAGGTCCCCTTCCATCTCCACTGCCCTCTCCATCACCTGCCTTATTTTTCTCCATAGCATCTTCCTGACACTCTCTGTTCACTTAGTCTAACTGTTGTTTGCTGCCCCCACAAGAGTGTAAGCTCCCTGAGGGCAGGAACGTTTGTCTCTTTCAGTTACAGCTGTACCCCCATATCTCAAACAGCACATCAACATTTTGTTTTATGAGAATGAATGAATGCACCCATATCTCAGCCTGCCTAATAGCCTTTTTTGCCCTTGCCTGTATCCTCCCTTTATCCAGAAGCAACATGGGAAACAGCAACCATTTTTCATCCCTTTGAATTGCCCACACTATTCCCTCACCCTGGATCTGTGCTTGTGGACTTAAAGTCAAAAGGCTGCTCCAAGCTCCCTAGAGGTGAGATTAACTAGGTGAATGCTGTCCCCAGATGACTGGAGATCTCCTCATGGCCCGGTACTGCTGGGTTGTCCCTTTAAGAGGACGAGGACAGACCAGTGGAGAAACCTACCTTGGGAGGTTGCCTCAAAAGTGACTGAGCCCAACCAAAGCTGGTGCTGATGCTTCCACCTCATGCCATTGAATGGGGCTTCCCGCCCACGAGCATCTGAGTCCATAAAAGTGCAAAATCTGCTGCATCTTCCTCTCTGCTCTGGCTGTGGGCGACTCTGGGTGGAAGGAGAGGAGAAGGAGGAGGAGGACTAGGCTAGTCACCCCCTCAAGGGAGAAGAGACCATCCCACAGATCAGCAGGAGCTGCCCTAGGGGTGGGAGAGTGTCAGAGCTCCCGATAGGCTGGCCCGTGGGGAGCAGTGCTGCAGGAAGCTTCCTGCCCATCAACAGAGTGGACTAAGTCCCCAGTTTGCTTGGCAGTTAACCCCAGTTCCCATGTTACTGTTTCCCACCGACCTTGCTTGAGCAACTAGACACAAAGTCATAAATCTTAGGACACCTGGGTGTGGGGCACCAAAGCCACTCCGACGCTGATTCCTTAGGAAAACTCATTTCTTGTAACGCTAGGCCTGCCGAGGAGGGCCATGTCAACTGATTAGACTTTTTACTTGGCCGTATCGATGCTGCTCTACCCCAATGCGGCCCGGAATACCAGCTAATGTTATTGACGAGCCATCCGTCTTGGGGTGGAGGGTGGGGTTGCAGCTCTTTCTGAACCGCAAAAGCCTATTGGTGGACAGTGATGGAGAGGAGGTGGCAGCTGTGAGCGGGGCTCACGGGCCAGCTCTGGGCAAGGCCGGGATCTATTAATGAAAGACGCACGCTCTGTGGCGGGAGACAGATGCGGCTCTCCAGAAGCCATTTATTTATGAAATAATTATGAACGCACAGTTGAATCATGGATTTTTGTTACCATGTGTGTCCAGCACTCTCTTCTGACTCGTATTTTGTTGGAAATGAAGTGCTGTGGGTTACAGGTGGGGGCGGATAGGCAGATGAGCACCTTTAGGTGGGAGTCCCAAGAGATTTCCCCCCTCTCTCCCCCCTAACCCCCTGGCTGCCCCCCACTCCTAGTGCCATTTGTCCAAGTTGCGCCCAGCCCTGGCGCCAGCAGGAGTTCAGTTCTGATCTGTTTTCAGAAGGGCTCAAGTTTTCAACCTCCTACATCAGGGAATCAAAGTTTCTTTCAAAGGTGCGCAGTCCTCAAAGTCCAACAAATTTAGGGCCTGCTGACTACGGTGCTGGTGGGAAGGAGGCCTTTTGATGGGGGATTGAAATAGGTAAGAGGAAACAGTACAAAGATTCCCCACTTTCAAAAAAATATATAAATTAAAAATTAAAAAAAGATTCATTTTCCAAGTTCCTTCCATAGTAGATCCTAATTTTTATTTGGAGGAAATTTCCTCCCCTTCCCATAGGCTTCTTTAACAAAATACTGGGTGGCTCAAACAACAAACATTTATTTCTCACAGTTCTGGTGGCTGGGAAGACCAAGATCAAGGTGCCAGCTGGTTCAGTGTTTGGTGAGGGCTCTTTTCCTGGCTTGCAGACAGCAGCCTTCTTGCTGTGCCTTCAGGTAGTAGAGAGCGGGTGACTTCTGGCATCTTTCTTCCCTTACAAGGGCACTAATCCCATCACAGGCTTCCACCTTACGAAAAGAAAAAGAAGCAGCAAAAAAAAAAAGGCTACATTTTGACCCACCCCTGAAGACTTTTACTCTTCAGTCCATCACCTTCCCCCATCCCTCAGAGTTGCTCTGGACAGAAGGAAAACCTCAGTGACTATTTATTACTGTGTCTCAGGCTGCATTTATCTACAGTAGTGAATCCAAGAGAAATCCCAGTATGCTGACAGTAAAAACTATGAAGTAAGGGCCGAGGAGTTCCCATCATGGCTCAGTAGAAACGAAGCTGACTAGCATCCATGAGGATGCAGGTTCGATCCCTGGCCTCACTCGGTGGGTTAAGGATCGGGCATTGCTGTGGCTGTGGCATAGGCTGGCAGCTATAGCTCTGATTCAGCTCCTAGCCTGGAAACCTCCACGTGCTATGTGTGGGGCCCTAAAAAGATAAAACAAACAAATAAATAAAGTAAGGGCCAATATCAGGCTTTTACTCTTTGTGTTGGTACAGTGAAGGCAGGGTCACGAATTGGAATCAGTCCTGTGAAAGCTTGGGTGGAGAACTTCTAGAGCCAGAGTGTGAGAGAAGTCAGTTGTAGGATCATTTCTATCAGGGCTTCCGTGAACGCAATATGAAGCAAAGGATCAAATCAAGTATACTAGTGGTTTCGCTGCTGCTTGAATGGCCACGAGGCTTCAGTGGCCCCGCCTTTCTGCCTTCTCTGCACCTGTTCTATCCCAGCCTTGCACTGCTCTTCACCTGTTTGTCTTCCCATGACCCTGTAAATCCCAGGGGGAGCCGGGATCCCATCATGACGACTTTGACTCTTAGTCCGTGAGAGGCACCTTGTTAATGTTTGCAAGATGAACGAAGGCCTCCACTTCACGACTAAATTTAGGTCTTTCCCAGAGACTCCAACCTTCAACTATTTGCTGCCCAACTCTTCTCAAAAGCCTGGCTGGTCTAAAGGATCCTTATGTGGTGAGTACGTGTCCGCTAGTGATTTTTAAAGTTTTATAAAGTGGTAGACCTCTTTCTTCCCCAACTAGACATAAACGGACCTCCCCCCTCAACAAATATCAAACAGATCAAACTGGAGCTAGTTTGGAGGGGAAGAAATGGAATGGTAGCAGGAAGACAGAGTCAAGGATGAAACAAACTTTTTCCAAAGACTCTGGTTACCTGTGCAAGTCTGAAGGCAGAGGAGCCTGGGGAAGTGCGTACGGAGGGGCTAAAGATACCTGGAGGGTGTTAACCTCTCCCTGAGCCTCCTCATTTCTGTTTCTCTCTCAAACTCTCTCCCTGTCTCTCTCTCTCACACACACACTCATTCACACATACAACTGCATTGAGGAAGGAAAAAAATCAGCAAAATTTGACTTGGACATGTCAAACGGTGAACTGTGCCCAAATGCCCCCCCCCTTTTTTAAAACAAATTTTATTGGAGTATAGCTTATTTACCAAGATTGTGTTAGTTTCAGGTGCATAGCAAAGTAAATCAGTTATACACACACATGCACCTGTTCCTTTTCAGGTTCTTTTCGCATATAGGTTATTACACAGTATTGAGTAGATTCCCCTGTGCTGTGACAGAGGGTGAGCTTTGCCTGACTGCCCTTTCTTATCCTAGACTGGGAGTGTCACAGACGTCATCACCATGTCACCCCCTTCAAGCTGGTCTCCTCTATTGATGTGAACAATTTCGGGCTGCTGCTCCACGGTGCTAGTGGCTTCGTGAGTACTTATCAGTTATCATCTGGGTGACCTCAGGCTATCTACTTAGCCTTCTGTTTCTCATTTCCTTCCAGTGCAGAATGGGGATCATAATACTACTTGTTTCAGAGGTTTGTTGAGAGGATTAAATGACTTAACGGATGTAGATGCTTGGAGTTGTGCCTGGCACAAAATAAGCACTGAAATCCTGTTCGACGTTATTTCATCCCTACAGCAGCCCTGCAAGGGAGATGTTTTTTTAGGTGAGGAAACTGAGACTTGGGGACAAAGAGTTTACTCCAAGTCCCTCAGCTGCCGTGTATCAGAGTGGAGATCGCTTCCGGCCACACTGCTGCTGGTCTGCTGACACTTCTGAGTCTATGGAATCATCCCAAGCCAGTAGTACCTACTGGGCTCTTTGCCTCATGTCTGTGGTCTCCTTTGAACTCACTGACACCTGTGTTTTCACCTTCTGTGAATATTTGATCCTTATAGACTGAGTCTCACTGTTCACCACTGTGAGATCAAGTGCCAGCCTGGAGTCGGGCTTTCAGGGTAGCTGACAGGTCATAGCCTTCATCACGGAGGTGGGGTGGGCCTTGGTGCAGAGCTTGGTGGCCTTGGGGGATGTGCTGCATCCTTAAGGGAAGGATTTCAAAAACAGAGAGAGTCAATATGTACTATTACTAGGAATTGCAGAGGCTGCCGCATTCTTCATGGTAATGACCTCCTTGAGGGCGAGGAGCGTGACTCCTTAATCACCTCCTGTGGACTCGTGGGCACATTTGTCTTTAATCGGTCTTTTTTTTTTTTTTGCCAATGGTTGCAAAACTAAGATCTTTCCAACTTAAATTTTCTTTTGAAAGTGATTTGTTCCTCTTGCGTGCACACACACACACACATGCAAAGAGAAACATTCAGAAAAAGGCAACAGACTGTTATTTTGCATTGAGAACTTTTCCATAACTGGAGGAATAATCAGAGCGCACATGTTTAAATGGTGGTGTGCTGGCCCTAGAGATCATCACCCTTTTTTACACACATACATGTCTCCATTCGGTACTGGCAAAATCGATAGAGCCCCTGCCTTTATAAAGTTCTAGCAGCTAAGGAAAGGATCACAGGCTACACCAGAAGATGTTTACTGTATGTGGCAAGAGGAACTTGGGAGCATAGGGACTAAGTAGAGGTCAACAGTGATGGTCAGAGTGAGTCTAGAAGTTGATGGAGTGGAAGGACCATTGCTTCCAGGGAAAAAGAGAGAGTAAGGACCCGTCGTAATCACTGCCCTGGAAACAACTACTGTAAAAGACATGTCTTGGGCCATAGCTAATGATAAGTCATTCATGGGGTAGTTCCAAAATATTTGTGGAGTGCCTTTTGTGGACGTGGCCCCATGCTGGGCTTGCTGACTGAAGGTAATTCCATCCCTGTCCTCTGGTCTTGGGGAGGTGAGACCTGAATGGCTGAAATCATTCAATAACCATCAAAGGCAGAGCTTATATCTGACTGGGGCTGGGGGCAGTCTGAGAAGGGAGATGCAGGGTTTTTTTGTTTGTTTTTTTAGGGCCACACCTACAGCACATGGAGGTTCCCAGGCTAGGGGTCAAATTGGAGCTGTAGCTGCTGGCCTACACCACAGTCACAGCACATGGAGGTTCCCAGGCTAGGGGTCAAATTGGAGCTGTAGCTGCTGGCCTACACCACAGTCACAGCAATGCAGGATCTGAGCCGAGTCTGCGACCTACACCACAGGTCATGGCAATGCCAGATCCTTAACCCACTGAGAGAGGCGAGGGATTGAACCTGTGTCCTCATGGATGCTAGTCAGAGTTGTTTCCACTGAGCCATGATGGGAACTCCCAAGATGCCAGTTTTTGATGATCCAGGGATAAGTGTGTGGATGGCAGTGATGGCAGGGGAAATGGAAGGAAATCCTTAGGAAACCCATGTATCTGAGGGATGGGGGAGTTGCAGAGAGGGCTCAGGTCAACTGGTGAATCCAGATTGCAAGCTGAGTTCCTCCAAAACCAAAGTACCACGGAGAGACACACAGATGTTAGGTGGGAAAGCCACCTGGGCTGCTGACAAATCATTAAGTTTGAGATGTCTTGGCTGGATCTGGTTGTCAGATGCCAAGTGGAAATAGTCATAGGCGGCTTCAGATTGGAGAGTGGCTGACATGTGATCCCTGAAGGAAAGAGCCCTG
Source organism: Catagonus wagneri (assembly GCA_004024745.2). Classification (NCBI taxonomy): domain Eukaryota; kingdom Metazoa; phylum Chordata; class Mammalia; order Artiodactyla; family Tayassuidae; genus Catagonus; species Catagonus wagneri. Next base: position 19,466,723 of record PVHT020000022.1, on the reverse strand, counting down.
GGCCTTGCAATAAACCCACCAAAATGGGGATGAAGAGGCTCTGGAGAGGTAGGAGAACCAGGGAGGTGAGGTACCCAGGAACCAAAAAAGAACAAGTTTTGGAGGAGGAATGTGTGTTCAATGTAGATACATACTTCTGAGAGGTCTGGAGGGTTAAGGATTAGGAAATAGTTGTTGGTTTTGACATCAGGATTTTTGTTTGTTTGTTTTTTCAGACCTCTGAGAGAGCATTTTCAGTAGTGCTACAAGGTGGAAACCAGAGACAAGGGCTTGGGGAGGGAATGGCAGAGAGAAGGTTATCTCTGCAGACATAACCACTTCTAGATCCAAGGATTTGCAACCAAAAAGGAAAGAATGAACTAAGATGCAGGGTAAACAGGTCAGTGGGGTCAAGGTAAGCCTCTTCAGATTGGCATGAGTGCTGTGTGCTGGCATCAGATGGATATGATCAGAGGAGCAGGAAGACCAGAGGTGGGCAGAGATGAGCCAGGGAGAAATGCTTTCAAGAGTTGGGGTGGATGACCTGAGGGGTGACATCAGCAAAGACAGAGACATTCAGATTGTAGGGACGAGTGTGAGGATGACTGATGGAGAGGTAGGTGGCCGGAGGATGGAACTTACACCGTGTGACTGTGGTTTTCTCAAAAGTAGGAGATCAAATAGCTGCTGACAGGAAGTTCAAAGGGGAGGGGTGGCACCTGGGGGTGCAAGACATGGTGTTTCCAGGGTCCTCCCCCTCCAAATGTTGGTCAGAGCTACCATTCACCTCTTTTTTCATCTGCCCGGGAAGTCCTGATTACTTTCCTGAAGCATCTATGGGCCCACTTAGCAGGAGAGGTTGGAAGCAGCTGAAGTAGCTTTTATCAACTTGACTGAAAGGTTCAAAGTAGGGGTTGGCGAGGGTGTCCCAGGAGGAGAGGAGGTGCCTGCAAAAATAGAGACATTTTCCAGAATGGGAGGCTCCAAGCACCACCACAAACTCAGTCTAGGCATACAGCCAAGCAGCATCACAGGAGGGGAAGCTAAAAAGGTGGGAAGCAAACAGGTTCAGAGAACTGTGAGCTTCTTTACATCCATGAGCTTAAGCTTTGGTCTAGCAAAGCCCTGTGTCTAGTGACTCACATATCCCTGGGACCAACCCTGGGAGCCTGTGGTGGAGACAAAGTAGTTGGTCCTAGTGGGAGCCAGGTGCTTAATAATGATAATCAATAATAAGAAGAATACTTTTGAATCGCACTATTTGAAGTCCTTTATATATAACTCATTGAACTTATTAATGACCCAGTGAGGTTATTCTCATTCCTCTCCTGTCTTTCGGATGAGTGAAATGGAGGCACCAAGACATTAAATGACTTGCTCAAGGGCACATAACATCCATGAATCTAGGGTCTGGACCAGGCAGCATGATGTCCCTTGGGTGGCACTGTCAACATCATGATCTCAAAGCTTGTGTTAAATGTTTCCTCTGTGCAGGGGGCTATGCTAAGTGGTGGAAACCCAAAGAGGTGGATGAGCTGGGCTTAGCCTCAGTGGTTAGCAGGGACACTACCACTCCTATGGAAGAGTAACGAATGTCTTCCCCAGGATTTCCTGTTCTCCGTTAATTCTTTGCACCATCACCCTGATTATTTTAATGAAAGGATACACAAATGAAGAGATGGATTTACATGAGCGGATAATTCCTCTTTGTTCCTGGCCTATTAAATGTGTAGGATTCATCAGTTTTCTGAAACAAAACAGAACCATAAAGTTGCCACCAATAAAGCTGGATTGAATTCTGCTCCTCCCAGCCCCTCTGCCTCCTTGAAGCAGCCAACTTGTCTCATTGTCTCTGAGCTCAAGGGCCACCGTAGTTCAATGCCTGTGCTGGGTGTTCCAGGCAGGAGGGACTCAGAAATGCCCCTGCTAACAGATCCAGCTTCAGGTCTGATACCAAGTCTTCTGGATTTCCCCGTACAGGTCCTCTGTCCCACTGGGTTCCTCACTGCACCTGCCTCAGTGCACTAGTTCTGGCACTCATCATCTCTGATTCATGGTATTGTAGTAGTCGCTGAACAGACAGTCTGATGGATCTGAATTTGATCTTGACTCTACCACTTATTTGCAGTTTAACCTTGGGGCAAACGTCTGGATCTCTTTGACTTCAGTTTCCTTATCTGGAAAACAATACTTGGCCTTGAAGATGTGTGAAGATGAAATAAGAGTGATCATATCAAATGCCTAGTCCAGGGTCACCCTAAATGCTGTTATAATTCATGGACGTTATTATTAGATCTCTCACCTCTGTACCATCTTCATATGTTGTTGCCAGATTAATCTTCCCCAAATACAGTTTTGATCATGTCACTTCCTATCTTCCTGCTAAAGCTGCAGTTGCCAGTAGCGAAAGTCTGTTTGCAAAGGGACTTACCTCATTTTTCCTATCTGGATGCCAGAATCTTGACTACAAGAGTCGGGTAGTTCCTACTTAGCCCACTCTCGCTATAAAAATACCTGGAGAGGCTCTTGAATTTATGAAGACATGGGTTTGTTAATCATGGTTGAACCCATCCAAAGGGATGAGACCAATGCAAGTTTCAGTGTATGGTTAGATTTTGCATTTTTATGTGATGGGTAATAATTTTTGGAAATGTCAACAGAATTTTCTCCCCATCCTAATTTCTCTGGCCCTTTACCCCCTTCAATTAGGCTAGTCATTCTGTATTCATTCCCTCGGGAAAGAAAGTGAAAGGGGAAAGCAGAGAAATGGGGAACCTCTTCTTGGCTGAGTTCCAAAAGCTGAGCCCCTGCAGAGAAAGAATGAACCGACAAAAGGTAGAGAAGAAATTCAGAGAAAGATTTTCTAGTATCCAACTAGGAAGCTCCCTGGGATTAGAGAAACAGAGGAAAGGGAAAGTGAGGGAGGAGCTCTCTGTAAGGGGGGTGCTGTACCTCAGCCACCCTCACCCCCAATCCCGTGCGGTCATCCCACCTCCTAGCCCCCATCACCCCATCCCAGGGTTCTGCCTCCTCTTCTTCCTGCCATCTACCCAGGACTTCCCTTCCCAGCACGTCCTTGACCAACCCACGGGAAGGATGCACTCCTGTACTCTGAGACTTTGCTTCAACCCATTTGACTAATTTTGTGTGAACTGTGCTTAACATCTCCTCCAGGCTAACAAGGTTTCAGACAGACCCTGTTAAAAACTGCGTATCGTGGAGTTCCCATTGCAGCTCAGTGGGTTAAGAACCTGACTAGTATCCATGAGGATGTGGCTTCGATTCCTGGCCTTGCTCAGTGAGTTAAGGATCTGGCATCGCTGCAAGCTGTGGGGTAGGTCGCAGATGTGGCTTAGATCTGGCATGGCTGTGGCTGTATTGTAGACTGGCAGCTGTAGCTCTGATTCGACCCCTAGCCTGGGAATCTCCATATGCTGTGGGTGAGGCCCTAAAAAGACAAAAAAACCAAAACCAACTGTGTATCATAAACCAAATCACACACAGCTGGGTTCTGATTCATTAAATGAAGTTGCCTCTACTCCAGTCAGACATGAATGTGTGTTCCCCTCCAAAGAGTGAAGTTATAATGGAAAGATGGTGGGGAGTGGGGTTATTTTTGAGATGGGGACCCTGCTGCATGTACCTTGAAATTGATGTCACAGAGGTGATAACACAGAAGGTAAATTTCTGATGTGACGGGAAGAGATTCTTGCCCCTTCCCTTCTGACTTGGGGCCCTCTCTCTAGTGCTACTCTCCGGGCTGGAACTTCCACAAAGAGCGTGGGTGCTAGGAACATAGCCAGACCCAGTTACTTGGGAGAAGCTGTTGGTGGGTTCAGACATCCTGTGAGGCCTTCTGTGGCAGACTGTTCCATCAGTGGCCATCAGTGAACCATGTTTCCTTGTGTGGTCCCCTCTTCCATGGACTCTGGGCTGGGCCTTGTGTGACTTCTTTGGCCCATGAGACATTAGCAAGCAGGATGCAAACAGAGAACCCTGCACAGTGGGTCTCATTCTCTTAGGACCTCCCTCTTGGAAACCAGCTACGATTTGGTAAGGAAACCAGTGTAAGCTACTGGATGAGGAGAGATCAAGGCACAGTGGCTCTCAGCCAGCATCAGTTACCAGACACGTGGGTAACACCTTTATGGACATTTCCCCAGCTGAATGCAGCAGCTTAAGAGACGCCAGCAAACACACATGCAACAGAGTTTAGCCATCCCCTCTGAGCTCTCTCCAAGTTGCAGAATATGAGCAAATAGCGGTTGCTATCACCTCAACCCACTAAGTTTGGGGTAGTCTATTGTGCAGCAAAAGGTAATAGAAATTCTTTCTAGAGGATGCGTTCCCTTCCAATTGCAGGGGGTTTGCACATGGCAGGGACCTTGTCCATTTTGAGCATTATATCCTTAGCCCCTAACAGCCTGTTAACAGGTGTCTGTCCAATAAATTTGTGGGATTCATGACACAAAATCAAGCACACAGCATCTGTACTGCATTATGATGCTCTTTTTCCTGGCTGGTTCTCTTCCTTCTAAACCATGAGCAAGCCTCAACGTTTCCATTTATTGTAAACGAATGGCTGGAAAATTTCTAAGAGATCTATATTTGTAACAGTTTAAGTGGGGCTTTGACTATTGGCTATGGAATTGTGGTCGATTGAAAGCTGAGAGCAATGAGTGATAACCTCCGTGTTCCAAAGATTGGTGCGACACACATTTGCTGCACATGCCGAGATGATTAAGATCTTCCCTGACATCTTGTTCCATTCTTTGTCTACAGCCTTTGTAAGAGAAAGATGGAGGGTTACTAGAACATTGTGATTTGGGGCCAGAAGCCGGACCTAGACAGCCTGGGTTCAAGTCCCTACTGGACCACATACCAGCAGTGAGACTTTGGCCAAGTTACTTAAACTCTCTGTACTTCCACTGGCTCATCTGCAAAATGTGGATAATGACAACATCTACCTCATAGGGATGCTGTGAGGATTAAATGAGTTACTGTATAGAGACCAGGTGGTTCTATATGCAGAATCCTGAGAAGAGTGCCCAGCTCACAGCAAGGGTGTGTGTCCACTATGATCAGTATCAACACAGTGAATGAAGCTCTCTTGGAGGAAAACTGGCTGCCTGGGGAAGGGACATGCATTTCCTGGAGGGTGAACCCTCAGCTTGGGGTTGTGTGTCAGAGGGGAGCTGACCTATCTCTCATCACTCTGCCCCACCCTCCAGCTGAATGACTATTTTTTTTTTTTTTTTAGGGCTGCTCCTGTGGCACATGGAAGTACCCAGGCTAGCGATCGAATTGGAGCTGCAGCTGCCGGCCAATGCCACAGTCACAACAATGCAGGATCTGAGCCTTGTCTGCGACCTACACCACAGCTCATGGCAACACCAGATCTTAACCCACTGAACGAGGCCAGAGATCGAATCCGAGTCCTCATGGATACTAGTTGGGTTCATTACCACTAAGCCACAATGGGAACTCCCTGAATGACTATTGAAATGAAGAAACATCTTCATCCTACCTGGGCTTCTGTGGGGGTGTACATGGTGAGAAAATTTTTTAGAAGATGCAACCTGCTCTTCCTGGCTGTTGGAGGCATCAAGACTGGAAAAGTCCAAAGAAGAAAGGGTAGCAGAGTAAGGAGAAAGGGCTGAGGTGGGTGTGATGCATAGCCCTAAGGTCTGAGGGGTAAGGATGATGAGTTTTCTGCAGGTAAGTGGAGCTTGTGGCCAGTCTTATACATAGAGCTCCTTTGGGCCATGCTCAGAGGATGGCCTTCAAGGGCAATGCCAATCCCAGAGGGAGAGGGAAGGCATGCACACATAGAGGTGGCACCTAGGAGCCTGTGCACCATGCCGAGTCAGAGGTCCCAGCAACAGGGTATCTGGAAGAAAGCACTGTAGCATTCATGGGAAACAGGGCCTGGACATCACCATGCAGATCTTGGCAGCACCAGTGAGTCTGCTAGACCATTCTGGAACATTACTTTCCTCTGCTCCTTCCTGCAGCAGCCTTGAAGGGGTCAAAGCAATTGGAGGAGGGGCTTTAACAGTGAAGACCTACCCACTAATCTGCAACTTCAGGCGACCAAAAGCCTAGGTTAAGCCTGAGCTTGGAAAGGAGAGGAGCTTAGAACTGGATAAGAAATTGGAGTTTTAATATCAGAGTTGTCTGTGCTTTGTCACTTTCTGAGAATGAGACTTTTCTAATGCCCAAAGGGTGGCTGGCAATGCTCTGGGCTCAGCGTGAGATGCCACCCAGGGAGGAGGGGTGCAAAATGAGTAGGTGCAAAGGAGGTGGTTGAGAAAAATGAAGCCGTCACTGCAATGTATTCCGTTACAGTCATCATCTCATTTTATCCTCACGACAGTTCTGAGTGGAGAACTGCTGTGTTGCTACTTTACACAGGCTTAGCGACATTGCGAAGTTGCCCACAGTGCTGCATACGGAGGCGGTGGCCCTGGAGTTCAGGTCCTGACTTCTCTGACTACAAGGCAGAAACTCTTAAACACTCCTTGAGGCAGATGCTGCCTCTCATATTTTTGCATTCCCAGTGCTTAATGCCAACTCGAGCATTGAGAAAATGTCTTCTACGGACTTGTGAATGAACCCATTCTCTCCAACAGCTCTGCCCTCATTCAGCCAAAGCTCCCTATGGGTAGACAAACCCAGAATCTCTAGAGTCAAACAAACTGGGCTCCAGTCCAAACCAGAACTCAATGCTCTGGCAGACCAGGGGAGAGCCACCGTATTTCATTGTGGCTGGTCTTGTATTCTCCCGATGCACCTCCCACCTTCCCCTAAACACAAGGAGGTGTGTTGGGGAAGCGATGGTAGCAGACAATGGGCCAGTCTGAGGGCTCAGGCTGCAGGAAGGAATCTCAGCCTCAGCCATCTTTCCCGCAGGCTTCACAAGACAAATTATTTGGTATCAGGAAATGTCACCAATGGTCTACAAGACTTGGAGGAACTGGCAAATGTGCCTGTGTCTTTCCTTCTCCCCTCCATCTGATGAGTAAGATGGATGATGGACGAGGCTTCCGGTTGTTGCGCTGGGGTCTGGTGAACTGGTATTTGTAATTTACACCTTGCGCTGGCAGCTGCGTGCACTGGTGGAAGGAAGGCAGGTCCAGGGTGAATAACCCTCAATAGAGAAGGGCCAGAATTCCCAGCACCCTCGGCTTGGGTGTGTTCTGTACTTACATCTGACTGTGGGTGTGGCTGATGTTCTGGGAATTCAGTATCATTTCACAGAAAAGCTCAAAGCCACACACCGAGAAGACTGTCTCTGGAGGTTTGGAAAAACTGTTCAATTTCCCTGAGTTGCTCTATGGCAACTCCTCCCTAATTTCATTTGCTGTTCATAGAGCATTTTCACAGATATCCGTTCATTAGATCCTCATAACAACCCTTCAAAGTGGATGGAAAACCACCACTATTCTTATTCTCACTTTGATGAAAACACTTGCCCAGGTCACTTCACCTAATTCGGGCCCTATTCGCCTCTCCACCCCCGTCCTGGCCAAGCTCCAGCCCGAAGCCTGGAAGTCAGATATCTGTGAAAATTCTGTGTGGGGTTTGCTCCCACTGTGTCATTATCTCTAGCTCCCTTCCTGGTAGACTTTGGACTTTCCCATTGCCTTTGACCTAGAAATTCCACTTCCAGGGATTTTTTTTTTTTTTTTTGACTGTGCCCATGGCACACAAAAGTTCTTGGGCTGCCAGGAATCAAACCCAGGCCACAGCAGTGACAACACCAAATCCTTAACTGCTAGGCCACCAGGGAATTATTTTTAGATAGTGTTCAAATCTGGTCACAAAGATAGATGTCTAAGGTGCTCATCATGGTATCATTCATAACAGGGACACATTGCAAATAGCCTGAGTATCCAGGAAGAAGCCCAGATAAAAAAATTAAGACATATTGGATCAAGGGAATATCACTCAATTCTTAACAAGTCACATAAGTAGGAGGATGCTGAACCACATGGAAAGATGTTCATGGTTCTTTGTTAAATAAACAGGTTACATAAAAAGTGTTTCAGGATCGTCCCAGTTTTACTTTAACGAATATTTTTATCTCTGCAAATTAACAAACACCCAGAAAGCTATAAACCAAAATGATAACGGTAGCTGTTTCTGGTTGGCAAGATTATGAATGATTTTTACTTCTTTTTGATCATCTATTATTTTTAAAGTTTTAAAGTAATCGACATTCAACATGAATTCACGTTCTAGTAGATGGTGAGCCCAGGATTATCTCTGGAACTTACAGGTCCCATCTGTTAGTGGACACCTCGCAATTTCCCATCCCCTGTCCTTATTTCCTGACATCTCTGTGCTCAAGGGAGTTTCCTTAGTCTCCTGGCTGCTCTGTCGATTTCTGGGCTGCACTCTGCAGGCCTCAAGGACCTGTACTTACCTAGCTTCAAGACTGAAGGGCTCAGAGTCGGCAACAGACACAACAGTGGCTTAATGGATAGGGAAGCCTACATGTCTAAAGCAAGGTCCTGGAGCAACATCCAGCTGAGTGGAGCCAGTGGACAGTGGGCAGAACACGGGGGCAGGCTCACCAGTTATAGAGGGAACTGATGCCAGGTTGGCTCATTGGTTACCAGGGAAACCAGCAGAAGGGCACGCCCCTCACAATCTATTTTATAAGCTAACAGGTGGAGAGGTTCTGATCTAAAGTTAGAACAATTATTAGCTGTGCTGGGGCAAGTATGTAGGAGGGTCAGTCAGGTGAGTAAGGTATACATGAAACAGGTGCTGGTCCAGCAGGGGCTGTACAGAGAGCAAGAGAACAGCCATCTTGGGGAACCTGACCCTACAAGTGTTTTATCTGAGTTAATCTTCAGTGTCATTCTGCAAGGCAGGCATTACGATTTCTGCTTTAAAGACGGGAGACTGGTGTTTAGAGAGGTTAAATAACTTAGTTAAGGGTGAGCGGCTAATGAGAGGTGGAGTTGGGGGTTAGACACAGGTCTGCCTGAGTCCTCTGCCCCTGTTTCAAGCCCTGATTGCCTTCCACCATGACTGATTGCCTTCCACCATGACTGACCGTGGAAGCCTTCGGTTTCCAAGGATTCATCACATGGGCCTGAATAGCTTCCAAAGCCATCGGAATTTAAGCCCCGTGTCAGCAAGACTTGAGGAGGAGGCTGAACTGCCAGAAGCAAACCTGAAGGCCTGATTTCCTGAGCTCTCCATCACCTGGGGGAACTCAGGTGGATGAAAAGACACAGTGACCCACACCTGTACCTGTGCATATACACGCAGCTTCCCACGTGCAATGCGTCTGGATCACGTGCCGCTACGGCTGAGGACAAAGGATTCCAGGAAATCCTGCTGGATTGGAGCAGAGACCTTTTGAAGCAAAAGGAATTTTCGAGCTGGCATTTAAAAATTTCAAATCCAAAGGAATGCGTAAAGGAAACAAAAGCCAAAAACAAAATAAAAACTCACTCTTGGGCTGAGCTTTGGGTATCAAATATTCCCTTTGTATTGTGCAGACGGCGGCATTGTGCATCTGGGGCTGGAGTTTTCAGTTGGCCATGCAGAAAATGCTCCTGGGCACTCCCTTTACAAACTAAATCAACATTATTTTAATTTGTGTTCCCTGCTTCCTCATTCACAGTGGAGGGGAAGGTGCAAGGCTGAGCAAGGAGCATATTTCTCTTACAAGTTAACTTAACATGCAATATGCAGGGGATTACTCTGGGCTCACTCAATACTGCAGCCCAGAGCTTTATAGAATTCTATTGATCTTAGCTAAAGCTGTTTAATTTTTTTTTGCTTTAATTTTCTTTCCTTATTTGCTCATTAAGTTGAGGTGAGGAAGGGGCGGGGGACTGATGGCAGGCCAGTCTTGGATTTAAGACTGGTCTGAGGGACTGGGAAGCTGGTCTGGCCTCGTCCAAGGGCAGCAGGGCTTGGCAGTATTTTAACCCAGTGGCCTTGGGGTGGGGGGTGGCTGTAGAGAAAGGGGAAATAGAGTGTCCATGTCTCCCGGGGTATTCTCCACTGCAAATACTCAAATAAGGACCCTGTGCACACAACACAAAGGGAAATCCAGAAAATGAATCTGACACAGCTATGACCCCACAGGGGTCTTACCTTCTAGTAGCAGAGAAAAGCACATTAATCCACAGTGGGGCACAGATGTGCCAGGATCATCAAACAAGACATAGAAGTTCGTTGTTAGAGAAGGCACAAAAGAATGAAACTGTGCTTTCCTCCACCCACCCCAAAATGTTTGACTCTGGTGGAGTCCCCCTCCCCACAGGGTCAACCGAAAGGACCTGTACTCTAGGGGCAAGTCATGGCTGGGGCGTAGGCAGCAAGCATGTAAGCTGGGGAAGGCTGATGGGCTCAGGCTGATGGCCTGAGGGTGGAAACTTTGCCTGCTTCCTTGCCGTCCTCCCTGGGCCAGGTGACAGCACTTCTGCAAGGGCAGCCCACAGGTCTCTGGATTATTAAGCTCCCATCCTCTGGGAGTCTGGGGAGGGAAGGGGGCTGTGCCCTGCAGAGTGTACCTCTGGAGCCTGCCTGCTGCAGTGGGGCCAGCTGGTGGCAGAGAACAGCAGCTGACCTGTAGCATCCTATGACAGGAGGAGCCAGGGTCACGATGGCAGACATCAAAGAGGGAGATCAAGGCCCCTCTTATTTCCTTGAGTCCTAAAATTCTTAATGGGACCCAACGCAGAACAGGAGGGAAGCCCGATAATAATCATGACATCTATTGAGCTTGACCCTGTTCCAGGCACTGTTCCGAGTTTTCTACATATATTATTTTAATGCATTCTCACACAATCTCTCTGAAATAGGTTCCCTTCTAAAGCCCCTTTAATAGATAAGACTGAGGTGGAAAGAAGCTGGGTCTCTACTTGAGTCTCTTGCCTGAGGACTTATGGGGGATAAGTAGCAGAACCAGGACTTGCCCCATCTTGTGCTGCCTTCTGGACCCCTTGCCCTCAACCATTGTGCCAATGTCCACTCTCACCAGGCCTACAAGTCCAGAGGCGCAGCCCATGGTGGTTATTAGAATACATTTATTTGGAGGAAAAAAAGGAATTAAATGTGATGTTATTGCACTAATATTGCAGAATAAATTTGTATCTGTGCAAAAGTAATAGAAGATAGAGTGCAATGGGAGTTTAGAGTGCAAATAACTTTTTTTTGGGTGGGTCTTCTTTTCGTTATTTTTTTTTTTGGGCTGCACCCACACTGGCATATGGCAGTTCTCAGGCTAGGGGTCTAATTGGAGCTACAGCTACCAGCCTACACCACAGCCACAGCACCGCCACAGTTGAGCCGTGTCTGTCACCACCACAGCTCATGGCAAAGCCGGATCCTTAACCCAGTGAACGAGGCCAGGAATCGAACCTGCATCCTCATGGTTCCTAGTCAGATTTGTTTCCACTGAGCCAAAATGGGAACTCCTATTTTTTTTTTTCTTTTTAGGGCTGCACCCATGGCACATGGAAGTTTCCAGACTAAGGGTTGAATTGGCGCTATAGCCACCGGCCTATGCCACAGCCACAGCAACACAGGATCCTAGATTCATCTGTGACCTCTACCACAGCTCACAGCAATGCCAGATCCTTAACCCACTGAGCGAGGCCAGGAATTGAACCTGCATCCTCATGGATACTAGCTGGTTCGTTATCGCTGTGCCACGATAACAACTCCCTCAAACAACTTAATTCTGATGGAAAAAAGTTGTTTTGGGGGGCTATGAATGGACACGTGAACATGCAAAAGAGTGGTAGGGAGTTTCTTAATGGCAGGGTGACTGGAAATTCAGCATATACTTGGAGAGAGTGAGCAGTTCCACGACTGTGACAATGAATTGGGATATAGCAGGAGATAAGACAGGAAAGGGAAGTTGTGCCCAGACTATAAAGAGTTAAGGGGACTGGATTCTATGCTGAAGGTCAATGGTTGCAAACATGTTTCATCTTATAGGTCTGGCCTCTTCTGTGTGAAGGATCCACAGTCAATGGGAAAGAGAGTTGGATCACGTAGCAGCGTCCCCCAAAGGCTAAGACTCACTACACTCATATCTGGTCCTGACCTTCAACAAGAGTCTTAAAGAGGACATGAGGTTGGGTCTGGGCAGCGGGGAGTACGCGCCCCAAATTCCTACTAAACATCTGGCCATTCTGAGGTACAGAGACTGATTCCTTCATGGTGTCAATTATTTCTACTCCCCGCCCCCCACCCCGACACACACCCCATACCGATTTTGTTGGGCATGCCTGGAAATAGTGAAAGCAAATCTATTCGGGAGGAGGCAGAGAGCTTTCCTTATATATGGTTCTCATCTGGAATTGCTGAGTCTGATCCGATGCGTAGAATCCTGCCTGGGACTCCAGAGCCTCCAGGTCTAAGCTGGGCTCTGCCAGTAACAGTGTGTGTGTGGGGGGGTTTGGCTCACACCTGGACCTCTAGGAAGCTGTCCTCCAGCACAGACTGCTTATGGGGAGAAAAGGAAGTAACATATTTGAAAATACCGTGGCAAAGAAAACATGTTCTCCTGGTTCAATAGCGTATTTCATCAAATAAAAAACACCATTGGTTGTAAGATATCCTATTATTTTATGTGTCATTAAGAAAGAAAAAAATACTGCCAACTAGAGTGCCCCAACCAGTGTTGGTGTTATCAGAGATGTTAAAATGCTGGAAAACCAGCATCTCAGAACCAATGAAATATAGTGCGTTATGACAAAGATCCAGTACCCAGTTACTAACTCCCATTTAAATAAGTTAAAAATGTGTCTGCTTGGGTTACAGACTGGTTTTTAAATGCATTCATTTCCATGTCACCTAACATGAAAATCTGGACTCCCATTCTTACTTTGTAACTGAAGTTGGAAAGATACAGTCTTAAGAGAAGACTGTCCCAATTTACAATAACTATGAAAACACCACTTTGACTGCTGGTGCAGATAACTGGCTCTAAATCATTTAAACTGTCAAACAGCCTTGACTAAACACTCGCTAGAAATATTTTAAGGTCAGGGAGCCCTGTGATTCTGTGTGTGACACAGTAAAGCTGTGTTAGATGTCAGTTTGGGGTTGGAAATGGCAGAATGTGAGGCCCAAGCTGATACTCAAAAGCCTGGAATTCACCCTCTTCTCCATTTTATTATTTGTATATTTCTTGCGAATAAGTGATATGAACACAAACTATCATATTTCTTGTGAATAAGTGATGTGAACACAAACTGTCTCCTGCCCAAACAGGCCCCCTCTGGGGAACGTGTGTAAGACATTCCCGGGGGAGCAGCAGGACGATCTGCTTGCTTGTGTTTATTCACACTTGGGGAAAGATGTTTGAAAAAAGGTAGGAGCATGAGCTAGCCAAGACATATGGCTGCAAAGTGGTAGAAACTCAACTTTAACTGGCAAGAGGGGAATTATAAAAAGTTGAAAAGATGCCTAGAAACCTGGGGACATAATGCTGCCAGGATGACAACTCTGTCCCTTGTCTTTGCTTCTCTCCATCTTTCAGTGCCTCCTATGCAGACTGGCTGCCTTTGCTGAGCTGAGAACGTGGCTGCTAACAGCTCCCCCAGGCCCCTAGCTAACAATCTTTACCACCAAAGAGGGCCCGAAATGCTTTCCCTCTGCTTTGAAACATTGCAGGGAAGAATTCTGATTGGTCCAGTTTGAATCAAGTATCCTTCTTGGAGAAATCAATTGTGGTTACGGGGTTGGAGCACTAGGGGTTTCGAACCCAACTACAAACACAGGATTTGAGAGAAGAGGAGGAACACCTTCTGAAACGGGGCGGACCATATCCCAGAGGAGGGAAAGGGTTCTGGCAGACAAATAATAGGCGCATCTCAATTACCATATTTATTCTTGCAAAAGCCCTTCCACTCCGTGCTATGAGGAAGAAAAGTCCTTTGAGGTTTAGCTAACAACAAAGTAATCTTATCATCATAACAGTCAGGCCCATTTAATCCATTAAGGGGACCTCCACAAAGATATCCGCTGTCTTGGTGAGGGCTAACATGTCATTCTACAGACAACATATCCTGAAAGGCAACATGTGCCCTCAGTGTAGAAATACTGACCCTTCAAAACATTGTTACTAGAAAACATAGTCAAGTCCTGTCTGTCCAACTGCATTAGTACTCTGCAGAAGAGGAAGTGGAATGGACTATAATGTTCAGATAGACAAGGCCTAATTCTCCTACTCTAACATACAGACAAACCTTGAAAGCTTATTCTAAAGCCCAGTTACTTGTGTGCCCTTGACCAAAGACTTGGTCTCCTCATAAGAAAGTCTATGAAGCTAATAGCTGTGATCAATGACGCTGCAAAAAATGAAGTTTATTGCCTTACAAGGACCTTCAAGAGTGCAATTTGGTTGGTCACAGTACCAGGAATGGCTATGTTGCTTCCCTGAGCAACTGGTTCATTTTTACTTTACAGACACCAAGTCCCATGGCCTTTCATGTTTACCTCCTCATGGTGGCTGCTAGGAAGCTCAGAGTAAATTTATGACCCACCTACAGTTCAGCCTTGAATCTGGGTATTTAGTGTATAAACTGAGCTCTTGACTCCATCCTACTTCCTTGACTTTATTTTCCCTTTGTCTCAAATTTTAAAACTTTTATATGAGTTAATCTTGGAACGCCAATTACATCTGTGTAAGCCACTTAATTGTTTCTGAGATTAAGGTGGGGATATAAGTAATTATTTGACCTTGAGTTCAAAGGTTTTGAAGCCTTTTAGGCAGAAACCTGTTGGTACCGTGTGCCAGTGGGTGTGTGTAGTGCCACCCCTTCTGGAAGCCAGATGATGTCTCGGGGACATCTTCAATATGCTGTGCCGTTTTAGGGGTTTCTAAACTCACCTGTCCACCTTGTGGTTACAAATTACACTGTGAATTTATTGATTTTTCTTCCTAACATTTTTGCCCATGAAAACAGAATATACGAGATTACTTTGTGTTTCTTTCCCAGACCTGGGCGATAAATTCACTTACGGTGATGAAGTCCAAAAGAGAATTCAGTTTCATCTCTTGCGATATTATTCCATGTCCAAAAAATATCTCCAAGCCCTCACAAACCTGTAATTTCTGGGAGATTAGTAGTTAACAAATTTTAAATACTTAGGCTTAGGGAGTTAAAATTCCAATAATAACAAAGATAAAGCAATTACTATCTGCAATAAATGATCCATAGCAATGACCGTTAGAAGAATACTTGATAAGCCACTGTCATTTCTGTGATGGTGGGGAGGGGTTGAGGGTCTGAATAGCTCTGCCAGATGTAAGGGTGGAAAAGCAAATAATTGAAACAAGCCGCTCATTTCTCAACTTGGAAACGTGGGAAATGCTCCTCTAGGAGACTGGTAGCTCTTTTGCTGCAGGGTCCTGCATTTCTCTTCCAGGAGCCTTTACAGGCTCCTGAGGCACACATCCATGCCAGCCCTAGTTTTTGGAAGTTTCTCCATGACACTGTAAGCACGGCAAACATTTTCAATGTGATCCGCATGACGTTCTTCTTTGTGCTAGTTCATATTTTGGTTGAAATGATAACCATAAATATTTAACATTCTAAAAGCTGTGGCTTTCCAGCCCAACTGTCCGATGGGAGCCAACATTGCATGCATTAATTTACAACCCACTTTCATTTCAAGCTGGTCGATAATATTTCAGGAGGTAGGACACCAGAGGGCATGATTTTGGTGGAGAGATGAAAAGAGCAGAAAGTGGATTAAAGACCCCAAACCAAATTCTAAGAGGGAGGAAAGAAACTGTTTTGTGTTTGGGACCCTTTGTTGTTGTTGTTATTTTCTTTTTCCCAAGTTGAAGAAAATAACAATATCATTTTAAGAAGAAGTAAAAGATCTCCTTTTTTGTGTTGACTCCCCACCACCACACTCATGCACTTACGCATGCTTGCTTGCGCACACATGCATGCAGACGCACGCACACACACACACACACACACAAACTCACAGTAGAGGATGCCCTGATGAGAGGTGGTGCTCTTCTGCTCAAGGACCAACAGACAGTAAGAGGAAGAGCTCTGCCAACCACAACCGGACACAGCATGTCCATGCATTTGACTAGTTGAACCAAGGTATTATTTTGAAAAATGACCCTCACTTGATATTTACATGATAGCTAATGATCTATTTGAATGTCATTATTTAAGCGATTGCTTTTCTAGCTGTGGACAGTCTAATTCTCATCAATTGCACCCTTAATTTAAAAGAGAAACGATAACCAGTGGGGGTTGGAAGAAGAAAAAAGACCCCACAACAAAAGCCTGTGTCTTTATGTTCCAAGGCAGTTTTTCATTTAGAGTGTTTTCTATAAATGTGATTTTGAATAAAGCCCACAGTGACAAGTAAAAGGCCGAGTAGAAATAAATTCTTCCTTTTTAGCTAGAACTGTAGAAAAAAAGGTGATTAATACGATATTCTAGTTATGAAAGCCCACAATAGGATCTGTTAAAATACATAAATTTAAATTCAGTCCCTTGTACTTCTATATGCTGATGTGTGACCCAACCAATTTTACTGTGGACAATTCAGGGACTATTGATTTTTTATTTTATATGTGTAATAGCAGGTTCCTAAATTCGAAAGAATCAAAACACTGCTGTTCAGCAATTTTCACCATCAAAGACCTGTACAGTGCAACTAATGAAGGCTCAGGTGGCACTGCCCAGGGTCCCAGGTGAGGTCCAGGTGCTGAAGGCAGAGCTCAAGGCTGGCAGCCCAGAGCCAAGCACCTTGTGGGCTTGACTCCACTCTGCTTCCTTTCCTCCTGAAATGAAAGGCTCACTCAGGGCAAATGCAGCAGAAGCACCAAAGGAACAAAGCAAAGTCATAGGGGCACAGTCAGGAAGGACACAGATGGACTCCAGGCTGGGCCCTGAGTCTGAGCCACTGTTGTGTCCAGCATATGCAAGGGCCAAATGCCCCCGCGTCTGCATTTTCCTTCAAAGAGCTGGTAGTTAGGATTCATTTGGTGGCCAATGACTTAAAAACTAGTCAGGCAATGAAGACAATGTACTGTGTATGTAACTGAACCATCTAGTATCTGAACAGTCCAGCGGTGAGTCTGGTGATAAGATTGCATCCAATGGCCCTGATGACATCACTCAGGACCTGACTTCTCGCTTTCTCACCGGCTTGCCTTTGGTGGTATAGGCTTCATCCTCTAACTGCTCAGGATGGTCCCCTCAGCAGCTGCAGTTTCGCATCTTGCGGTAACAAAATTACCGTAACTTCAGTCATACCTCTCCTCCAGGAGAAAGGAGGGGATCTTTCTCAAGCTCCCACAAGTCTTGGGTATCTCTCTCTTCTATTCCTGTTCTTGGGGAGATAGAACATGATGCTTGGCCTAAGCCAATCAGAGCCCACCGTGGAATAGGGGGTGTAGTCATTCCATATCCAATGGGAGAACAGGGAGTAACAGAGAGGGGTATATTCCTGAAAGGAAAGTCAGTGTGGACGATGGGGGCTGTGGATGTAAACAGCAAATGTGCACGCCGACACTTCTTGTGGAGCCATGCCGTTTACTCCACATCTTGATTTTATTTTCTTTTGCCACAAAGTCACCTGAGGAAGCCATGGGTGACGTCAGTTCTGGCTGCAGGCCGGATGAAGACTCAGATGCTTCTTTGATCTCCAAGTCCTGGTGCGGTGTCTCCAAAATGAGGGGCTGGCAGTGATGGCCGACACCTGGCACACAGGCTGCCACATCCCTCTCTCGGTCCTCCAGCTCCGGCAGACATCATTCATCAATCACAGGATGTTTTCCTGTGCGGTCCAGATGTGGCCCCAGAGACCTACGTAAAACAGCCCTCTGGTCAGCCCCCCGCAAATGGATCAGCATTGACAAGGGAGATAGAATGTCTCTGCCATCCCTGGGAAGGATCACACTGTGCTGACCCAAACTACTGCACGCATATACCCTTCATGCATACACTAAGAGCATCACAGATGTGTATTCACACGTTCACGTACCTCTGTGTTTCTCAAAACGTGGTCAGCACATCTCTTGCATCAGAATCCCCTTGTGTTCTTATTAAAATACAGATTCTGGATATCCAGTCTGAAGCTAGGGAATCAGGATATTCTCAAAATAACAGTTTTAAATACTCAATAAGCTACTACACACAGCAGAATAACAAGCTTCATTCCTCCTCAGGTCTCTGAGATACTGGCTCATTCTTTAGGAATTCTTTAGGAGCTTGTGGAGCCACTGTGTTACAGGCCCCGGGATAGTTTCTGCACATTAGATGAGAATGGTGCAGAAAAGGAGTTCCTAATCTCCTCTGTGAAATACGAGTGATGCTCTGAGGTCAGGGTTAGTTGCCACAAGAAAGGACCAGGGCTTTGGGAGTTCAGAGATGGACAAGATCACTTCCACGTGAGGGGGCTAGAAAGAGAGAAGGTCATGGAGGAGTTGGCTCTGGAGCCTTTGTCAGGTAGGAGTAAATGGGGCATGTGATGAGGAGAGACGAGAATTAGTGAGAAAAAAATGGCAGTGGTTGGAGGTGAGAATGGACAGCAGGGATGATGAGGAGAGATCTATTGATTCAATCAGAGATAGCAATGGGGATCTGAGAAAAGAAGTCAGAAAGACAGGATATAATTTTCCTAACAGAGGATTTTGTGGTTTTGGCTTTAGATTTTATTTTGTAGTCAATGCGGGGCCATTTTAAGTAAGAGAGTGGCATGATAGTAAGCTATGTTTGAAGATCTGGAAATGAGATAGAAGAAAAGAACAGAGTGGGAGAGGCTGGAAGCTCAGAGGTGGTGGCATGTTTCTGCACTTGTATAGGCTGGGGGTCTGAACTGCGATCTTGGCAGAGCAAGTGGAGGGGAACATATGTGAGAGACTTTGAAAAAGGAGACCCATAGGCCTTGTCAGTTTGATAGGTTGGCCAGACTAGCAAAGGTGTATTAGTTAGGATGTGTCAAGCCTTGCTGCAATAACAAATTATTCTTGAAATCTCAGTATTATAAATATAATAAATAAAATTTTACTTGCTTATATTGTACATCCTAGACTGCCTAGACTGGCTGGCAGAGGGCTCTGCTACACTCAGTCACTTAGGAACACAGGTTGAAAGGGGCTCTGTTATGTTTTGTTGTACCATTGGAAACAACTGTCTTTCTGAACGCTAAAGAAGAGGAAGACAGGGATGGAGGAGCACAAAGACTTTCAACTGACTTGACTCAGAAGTTCACTTCTACTCACAGTCTGGTGTCCTGAACTAATCACACAGTGTTAATGCAACTATAACAGAGGCTGGGGGAAAAAAAAAGGAGAGCACATGGTGACTCTGCTTTTTAAGCTATACTAGGGTAATTCCGGGATTTCACCAAAAGCCAGAAATCAAGAAATCATATACTTGAGTTGCTCCCAAGAACACAAGCTAAACTGGTAATAGAAGAGACTGGAGAATAACTTTTGTAGGAGTGGTATGATTTCAGGCATAGGGGTGGTGGTGTGCCTTGAACCTGACTGGTTCTGTGTTAGGGTTTTAGTCTTTGGGAGTTAATCAAAGGAGTGCCTAACTGTGATTATCTGTAGTGCTGAACACACCTCACGTAAAGCAAACAAAAGCCAATGCATGCACATACACATATCAACACACACACACAAACACACACCCTTGGTTTTCGTTTTTGGTTTTTCCCTTTTAGGGCCACACCCATGGCATAAGGAAGTTCTCAGGCTAGGGGTCCAACTGGAGCTGCAGCTGCCGGACAGCACCACAGCCACAGCAACATTAAATCCGAGCCATGTCTCTGACCTACACCACAGCTCATGGCAACACTGAATCCTTAACCCACTGAGCAAAGCCAGGGATCGAACCTGTATCCTCATGAATACTAGTCGGGTTCTTAACTCGATGAGCCACAATGGGAACTCCACTCCTTGGATTTTAATGTATACATTTTTATATAAAAACAAAACCCTCAATTCCAAATTTATTCACCTTTTCTTACAACCTCAGAAATGCAAATATTTTCATGGAGGAAGAACCTTTTGACAATCCCCAATAACTGTTTTCTCCGAAAAAACTCTAAGACAAAAAAGTCTTCCTAAGCCTAAGATGTCCTTCTTTCCAAAAGAATCATGGCTATTGTCAAACAGACATATTCATGCAGGCAACAACTATTTACCATGTGCTCACCAAGGCCCAGGCATTCTTTCAGGTCCCAGGCGGTGCCGCCTTTTTGGAAGTTACATTCAACTGGGGAGAGACACAGGTAGTCCACACACAGCTGGAATTTTAGGATTTTGTACTCCAAATCTTTTGCACTAACATGTCACTTTAAAGACTAGCTTGTGCTCCAGTGAATCTCCCAACTTTCTACCATTGCATCAGCTCAAGCACTAGCTCCTTCCCATCCCCTGAGAAACACTCATCAGCCCAGCAGCATGCTGCATGGTTGTGCTGTGAGGGAGACAGAGACAAAAAAATGAACGCTCTCTTCTGGCTTTCAGATGAGATTCTGGTCTCTTTCTTGAGAGCCGATCTATCTTTTACTGATGTGTCCCCTGGATTCCCATCACTGATCTTTGTCTTAACAAAATTTCAGGGCAATGAAAGAGCAGCTAAGCCACCATGGCTGCACCACAGCTGGGGAGAAACGGCCTCTTTCTACCCAACCTTATGGAGGGTGGGGTGATGTTCAGAAACAGAATGGGGGTGCTTTCCACCTCTGCACTCCCGAGCAAAGTTCTGTTTGCCTCATAAATGTGCTTCCAGGGTACCTCCAATGCCACCTTCTTTTTGCTCTTAGGGACAGCGGCTCCACCAGAAAATACTTGGAACCACTGGTGCAGAAAATAGAAGGCTCTCTGGGAACAGACTGCTTCTGATCCCAGTCCTTTTATGCCCCAAGAAAAGAAAAGAGGCCCATGTGAAAACCCCTCCTGGGGCTTCCCGACAAGTTAAACATGAGGGAGAGAAAGAAAAGGGGAGAAAATTCTAAATAAAAGCAACGTCTTTGAAAAACTTCAAAGAAACGTTTCTCCTGTTCAGAAGTCAAGAGCACATCTGGCTGGCGGTGAAAAAGAGAAGTGGTGTCATCTGGCCAGAAATATTCTCTTCAAATATGTCCTGTAAGGAAATCAAGAAAGGAGAGCACAAGAGATTGAGAGGAAAGGAAAAAATGCAAAGAGGGAAGGGAAGTTAACGGGGAAAAGAAAAAAAAGGGGGAAAAAACCCTCCTAAATCTTGTAATGTTTTAGGAGGGCTTATTAGAGAGAAAATTAAGTGTCATACAGAGCTCGGCTCCAGTATTGATGGCCTTTATTCAAAGAGCCATCACCCTGTAAACTCACTTTAACAACTCCCCTCAGATGAAATATAAAAATTAAAGACATTTACAACACAGCTTAGTAGCAGATGTAGTCGTCCTGTTGGGGCTTAGATCAAATAGTGATGTAAACCCCAGCAGGATAACAGGTCTTACGAAAAAGTCCTTAACAACAGCCCCCCAAAATCTTGGAAATCTTATAAAACATGTTTCCCATTCTCTCCCAACCTCAAGGGTCCCCCTTCCTCCCCACAACCCTCCCCTGAACTGCTAAACTCCTTTACTTCATCATTCTCGTCTGGATTTCTTATGAGTCACTCTATACTTAGCAACTGGACCAAAAAAAAAAAAAAAAATCTGGTTGGGCTTCTGGTTATCTTCTCCATCTAATCATCTTCCCGCATCATTCCCCATGGGAGCACAGGGTGAGAGACGTGCTGAGCTCAAACGGGGACTGAGGGCTGAGCTTCACCTTGGTCACTTCTTCCCCATTCACCTCTCCTCCTCCTCTAACGCTTATTTATGTACCCAGAGGAACCTCCAAGGAGGTTTCCAATTTCATCTGAAGGTTGGATCACAGTGGCGGGGGGTGGGGGGACACTTACGTCTGTGATGGTGTACCAAATGCAGGTGAAGGACTTTACCCAACTCTACCCTTGTCATAGAAGATTTTTCTGGAAGATTATTCTGGGAACCAGCTTAATCTGTCCACCCAGCGCACTCACCCACTTACTCACTATTTCAAAAATTCTATTTGTGTGCCTACAACATGCCAGGCATGTGGCAAAGTGCTGGAGGTGTGGACATGACCCTCCTGTTGGTTATAGTCTTCTTTGCCTTTGAGTTGACAAGATCATGGACTGGCTTTGGAGAGAGAAAGTTTAGAGGAAGGAAGTAGAGAGGGTAGCAGTAAGCTTTGAGAATTTCTGGTTGTTAGGTCCAGTTCTGCGACAGGTGTTACAAATGAAGCCAGTGACCTCTCTTGCTCGCACCAGAACGTATAGGAAAAAAAGTCATGTCACCCTATAGGTTCAAGGTCTTGTCCCTGGACTCTGTTCTTCTGGCAGATGATCATTTAGCCAATGATTTGAGAGTGGTGGTGTTAGATGTTTGGCCAGAGTGTGGCCCTTGGACCAGACAGAGGCCAAGAAGCTGGAAGATAAAGATGACTCCAAAGGGCCTTCATGAACCAGGGGGCAAGTCCTTCTCCTGTGATGAGCTCTACTCTGAAGGCCAGGTCAGGACCCTGCTTCAATGGGAGCAACCTGATAAGAAAACTGAAATAAAATGTTATCACCTCAGCTGGCTAAACCAAGGCCAGTGAGAAAATTGTCCTAGGAAGTCCTGAAAGCAATAAATAAGAGTCCAACTTAGATGTCACATGGAGCTTAGGAAGGCTGGAGACATTCCAGGCCCAAGTGGGGGCCTTCTAAGGTCACTGAGACTGGAGTTTTCCAACACTCAAGCCAACACTTACAGCTTGAACTCATGCCCCACCCCCACCCTCTCCTCCTCTGCTTTTACCCAAGGGATCTGCAATATGATTGAGTTGCAAATATTGTCTGGCCCCTCCCCATACCTCCGGGCAGGCTTGGCTGAATTTTATTTCACACGTGCTCTAATCAGAAAACAAACACTGGAAATGAGATTTTAGGGAGGAAGGCCATGTTGATATGACCAATGATCAAGGAAGGTCCTCTCTCTGGACCCCTGAAACGACTTCAAAGGTGATTTCTTCACTCACGCTCACTTAGCACGCCCTCCTGCTCACACATACACATACACACACATGTACACTCACGTGCACACAGATACAGGCAGTCGCAATCCCAGTGGGTTCCTTCACTATGCTCTGGGCCATTTGGTCAAAGACAAGGCAGCATTTACCTCTACTAATGCTAGGTCTAATCTGGGAAGAAAATGTGTGCTTATGCAAAGAATCAAAGAAGATAATAGTTACAGCCTATGTCACAAGCGTGGACAAATCTTCGATTAAATAATGATATTCAGATGACATTTCTTGGCAATTGGCAGACCAGCTGGAAAAATAAGTCAGAATTTCCACAGAGAATAGACTGTTTTGCCATCCAAAGCTGGCCAAGTACTAACAGCAAAGGTTCTAAATACATACGAATAAAAAGTCCCCACTGCTCTGGCTTGTAAAGAGGCTCCCTTTTTCTGCTCACGGAACTGCACACAGCCTTTACAGATGTGTGTGAAGTGCATATGTAAAGTCAGGATCTGCTGTATACTCCTGTCTGTCCTCTTTCTTGTGGGACATCTGACCTCTAAAACTTTCCAGTCTAGCTCCTTATTTTTCAGATGAGGAAACCAGTCAAGAGGGCTGAGCTGCTGGAGAGACTCAGCCAATGTCCCACCGCAAGTCAAGTGTCTTAACTCTCATTCCAATGCTCTTCTGAGTGCTTTCCAAGCTCCAGGGAGCTGATTGGTGGAAATGTCGGCATCTGTCATGGGATGCACGTGTGTGCACAGAAGCCAGAGATGCTGAGGCTGCTGTGTGAAAGGTCTGTGTGTGTAATATGATGTGATAGAAAAATGAGCAATGGTCTATTTTCAGCATTGGAACAGGAAAGAGATGGGGACCCTACCACAGGTACCATTTACAAAGTGGTGGCCAGGGTCAAGGAAAGCCCATAGGGGATGGCAAAGACACCTGTGTGAGTAACACCAGAGACCCGAAGGAGGCGAGTGGAGGGAGGCATTCATTCCCCAACCCAGAGAGAGCAAGGCTGATCTTTGATGGGGGGATGTCAACGAGGGCAACCTGCAAGGAGGAGGCTGGGAATCGATACTGTGACCTCATCCTCTTCCATTCTCTCAGCTCCTGCTTGTGCCTCCCACTGGGTAAACCCAACAAGAGCTAAAGGCAGGGGCCATGACGTGGGCCAAAAACTAAGCCTCCCAGGGGAAGAGAGGGGTGACTGGATCCAGAGGAGCCTCTGTTTGTTCTATTACTTCCCACACATCTGGGTACAAATCTCAAGCAGCTCGGCTAGTTACCAGCACTGTGACTTGGGACGAGTCATATCATTCTAACCCTGGATTCCTCATCTGTGAGACAGTATGATGCCACCCACCTTGAGAGGAGCAGCGACCCTCAGAGCTGGTGTATGTACAGCCCCAAGCTTAATGCCTAGCATATGTGGTCCAATTCCTTCCTCTCTCAGCAAAGACAGGGGCCCCTTGGTAAGAGGAACTCAAAGCCTTAAAATCTTGCAGAACTTTTGATCCAGCAATTCTGCTTCTAGGACTTGGTCTCAAGGAACTGATCTGACAAATGCACAAAATTTAGTTTTTTTTTTTTATTTTGCCATAACGCTACTTTAAATGTGTAAACTGGGAGCCGCTTTACTGTCTGCATCCATCAGGATTCTTGGATGCGAACAAGAGAAAATGATCCTGGACAAGTTAAGCAGAAAAGGAATTAACTGATGACTCACAATTGCCAGAAGAGGCCAGGCCGCCTCGGTGGGTGAGAAAAACCGGCTTTCTCCTCTACACTTGAGTTTGTGGCCGATGACTGTGGGCAGTGATGGATAAACCTTGCCCTGTCTGCCCAAGGTGTTCGCACCCAACTGTGTGGGACAAACCGGCTTGTCCCTACTGTCTCAAATCTTGATTCCTAGGCAAGCTCTGGAAGCACCAGCAGGAGGAGGGAGCTGTGCTCAGTGGCAGCATCTGTGGAAAAGACTTGCAAGGGTGGGTGACCGGTGAATTCCACACCAAGCAGAGACTGAGTTTCTTTAAGGAGCCTGGCAGTGCACCCCAATTCACAAACTGCATCCTCTAAGAGGTCACAGACAGATAGAAGTGATCTTAGGGAAAAGTGGACCCTCAGGTTGATG
Source organism: Catagonus wagneri (assembly GCA_004024745.2). Taxonomy (NCBI): domain Eukaryota; kingdom Metazoa; phylum Chordata; class Mammalia; order Artiodactyla; family Tayassuidae; genus Catagonus; species Catagonus wagneri. The sequence continues at coordinate 19,441,557 of PVHT020000022.1, read as the reverse complement.
GTACCTTGAACTCGCACCTACCTTGCCTGGCAATGGAGATGCCCACCCAGGTCCCCTTTAATGAGCCAGCGTGCCCACCCAGATGCTGTGACTATTGGCAGTTGACAGCTCACAGCTGCCCGCCTTCTCGGCTGAGCTGCCCCAGGGACTGCCTTGTTTGGGCAACGTTTCTTCATCCCCTGACCCTGAGGATCAGGCTGAGGCTAAACATCACTTGAGACCACATCCTTGTTCTGCTCTTTTTCCTTCCCTGTTTTCTCTCCCTTCTTCCTAGTGGGTTTTCCCTGAGGAGCACCCCCCTGATAAATCAGCTGCCCTCAATCCATATCTCAAGCCCATCTCTTAGGGAAATGGGCCTAAGTCACCACGACTTTGATTTGTGCCTGGTCTTTTTTTTTTTTTTTGTCTTTTTAGGGCCGCACCCACAGCATATGGAGGTTTGGCTAAGGGTCGAATCAGAGCTATAGCTGTTGGCCTACACTACAGCCACAGCAACACCAGATCTGAGCTGCATCTGTGCCCTACACCACAGCTTGTGGCGATGCTGGATCCTTAACCCACCGAGCGAAGTCAGGGATTGAACCCGCATCGTCATGGGTACTAGTTGGGTTCTTAACCCTCTGAGCCCCAATGGGAACTCCTTGTTGAATCTCTTCTTATGTGTGCTTGGCCTCTGACCTCGGCCCTCCTTTTGCTCCCAGCCTTTACTCTGCTGTCACCAGGCCCAGTGTGACAGTGAAAGAGAAAAGGTGTGCAGTGTTAGGGGCAGGACTGGTGCTCATTCAGGGCTGCCACTGTGTTTCCTTCCTCTCTAGGAAGAAGCCACATCTCACGTGAGCAGACTGTGCCCCTGGCAGGCTGCATTACCTCTCCTGTCATCTATGTCACGATCTATGACAATCACCTGTTGTCTTTCTCCCTGATAAGACTGTGAGCTCAAGTGTGAGGCTGAGTCTTGGTCTTACTCAAACCCGGCTTGGTGGCTGGCCTTAAGAAATGGCAGCGAGGAGTTCTTGTTGTGGCTCAGTAGGTTACGAACCCAACGTAGTATCCATGAGGATGCGGGTTTGATCCCTGGCCTTGCTCAGTGGGTTAAGGATCTGGCGTTGCTGTGGCTGTGGCGTAGGCCAGCAGCTGCAGCTCTGATTTGACCCCTAGCCTGGGAACTTCCATATGCCGCAGGTGCAGCCCTAAAAAGGAAAGGGAAAAAAAGAAAGAAAGAAAGAAATGGCCGTGATTTTTGTTACCATTAACAGGGACACAGACAACCTTCATCAAATGAATGAGTGGTTGCCTTGTGCTCAGAGGGGCAGTACCACCCCGTGGGAAGAGTGGCTTTACCCACCCACTAGCTCAGTTATCCGAGGAGCCCTCAGATGAGCCAAGGCTGAGAAAAGAATGAGCACAGATTTTCATTACCTACAAGTCATTAAGTTGTGATTAGAAAAAAAGGGAGAGGGGAAGGGAGAACATTTGTAAAGGGACATGACATCGGTATTCGTCTGTGTACAGATACCACGCCGGCCCAGTGGGCCTCCTTTAATGAACAACATACGCTATGGTTTCTGTGGACCATACTGTATACCTGCTTTGTGTTAAATGTTACGCAACACAAAGATGATTTCATTTGAGGTCCTTGTCCCCAAGGACCTTACAATGTCAAATAAATAGGCCGTTACAATAACAGATATTTATTGAGCGTTCACTATGGACCAGGCATGGTTTGAGGCCAATCACAAATATTAACTCATTTAATCCTCTCTGCAACTGGCTGAGATGGGTAGTTTTATAAATGTAAAAACGGCAGCACAGAGAGGTTCATCAACTTGCCCAGAGAAACGCAGCTCCTAAGTGGGAGTCAGGATTTGAACCCACAGCCCTGCAGCACTCCACAGAGCAATGGGTGCTGCAAAGAGATGTGAATTACATGCCATCAAGAAGCCCACTCCTCTCACAGAAAAGCATTAATATCCCACCTGAACATCAGAGTATGGTGTCTAGGATGGAAAGCATGCCTCTTTCCTCTTGATCACTGCTCCCTTTTTTTTCTCCTCCTTCTGACCAACCTGGTCCCTAGCAACACGCTACCATCCCATTATCTCAGTCTATCTCAACTCTATCTCAGAGTTGTCCTCGAGCCTTCCTTCTCCCACGTCACCACAAACACCTACCTGGTCGCTAAGTCAGCTGAATTCTAGATGGTCAAACCTCCCTACCTCGGCCCTTCTCCCCACTCAGGCCCTCCACCTCCCGCTTTGAGCACTGCAGTGGTCTCCCCCACTCCTCCTGCAGGCCTTCACACCTCGGCCTCACTCACCTCATCCCCCAGCCACACTGCAAGCCTTCAGGAAGGGGCTCAGACTCAGGTTGAATCCACCATGACAGGCTTGGGTTTTGCCTTCTTAAGAACAATTCTGGGCGGGATGGGGAAGTGGCTCATTCTCCCCAGGGGCAGGGAGAGCGAGGCCAGCTGTGCTCACTGGAAATCACATTGCTTCTCAGAAGCGAATGCCCTTAGGAATCACCTGGGCATCTTGTTCAAGTGCAGATTCTGATTCCGTGGGCCAGGGGTGGGGCCTGTGATTCTGCATTTCTAATGAGTTCTGAGGGGAGGCTGATCCTGCTGGCCCCCAGATTACAGTTTGACTAGTGGTGTTCAAGAGGAAATGCTATAGGAGTTCCCTTCGTGGCTCAGTGGTTAACGAATCCGACTAGGAACCATGAGGTTGCGGGTTCGATCCCTGGCCTTGCTCAGTGGGTTAAGGATCCGGCGTTGCCATGAGCTGTGGTGTAGGCTGCAGACGCGGCTCGGATCCCGCGTTGCTGTTGCTGTGGCTGTGGCGAAGGCCGGCAGCTACAGCTCCTGTTAGACCCCTCCTAGCCTGGGAACCTCCCTAGCTGAGGGTGAGGCTCTAGATAAAAGGCAAAAAGACAAAAAAGAAAAAAAAAGAGGAAATGCTATAAAATTGAGTTGTGATGATTTTTATACACCTATAATTGTAATAAAATTCATTAAATAATGGGGGAAAAAAGGGAATTAAGGCAGGGGTTTCTTTGTCATCCAGGATAGGCAGAACTACAGAAAAAAACCAGCAACAGTGTACTTTATCGAGGACTTTCTCCATGCTAAATGAATTCCGCATTTTGCATGATCTCATTTAACACCCCTGATAACCCCATAAACTGAATACCACTCTTATTCCTACTTCCTCTATGAGAAAACTGAGGGTTATGGTAAAGGAATCGACCCAAGGTCAACCAGCCAGGCAATGGTGGAACTGTTCCAAAATTAGGTCTCTTAGTCCACCTGCCACCTGGAGGGAGGATGGAGGAGATGTGTGGGTCTGAAGGTGAAGGTGAAGGCTGAGAAGAAATGCCATATTCTACCTCTGGTGACTACCGACCCGCCTGCCAAGTGGAGAGAGGACCGGAGAGCTGTGTGGGCTGAGAAATTCTACCGGTGACCACTAAACACCTAGCACAAGCTGACATCCTGGGTTCCTGACGTTCATCTTCTCTAATGTTGGTGTTTTTGCTAAAAATAGGTACTGTTGTCAGAAACAGAGAGAGGTTCTGAGGCAGAGAGCTGAACTGAGCTTCCAACATCGTTGCCTGAATTTTCCTTCATCTGCAGCTGTAGGCCCCTCAACAACCACCCAGCCTCACCCAGGCTGCCGAAGCCCACACAGCGCGGCCTGGGGCCCATCTGCAGCAGATAAAGCAACAGAGCACAGACCCCTGGGGGCTGAGGAGCTAGAGTTGGAAGTTCCTGCCCCAAATAGAGACTAATGACAGAGCGAGATTGAGCGTGTGATGGAACACTTGGCTTGGGGGCTTTTTCCTGGTTTTACAACAAATAAGCAGTGTGACCCAGAGCAGCTGTGATCCCTCACCAGGTTCCTTTGTTCATCTGGAAGGCTGTGGACAGGACTGGCTATATTCGGCTATATAATTTGCAGAGCTCAGTGCACGGGGCGAATGTGGGCCTTTGGCTGAACAGCTATAATGAATTTCAAGATGGCGGCAGCAAGAGCATAAGCCAAGGGGAAGACCTCTGGAGAGTGCGGCCCTGTGTGACTGCATGGGTCACCTGTCCAGGAAGCCAGGCCTATGTCTAACGCTCTTCCAAGCTCGACTGTTCTCTCAGGTTTTCTTCTGTTTTCTGCTGTCATCTCCACCTCATTTATTTATAATTTGTATGTCACCCAGAAAGTATCTGTGGCGACCTTGACCCTTGGTCCTACCCCATAGGATCATCTCTCCCCTCCTCCCATCTCTCCCTCGACCACCCAGAGGCCTCGAGAAAGTGGCCCCCATCTGTTGCCACCCTGGCGAGCGGTGGAGGGAGGGGTGAGAGCACATCCTGGAACCTGGCCTTGGGGTTCCCAGTTCTTTCCCAAAGCCTCAGGAACGGGAACCGAGGTAGTGAGAGAGGATGAGTCAGCAGTTGAATTCTGTCCTTGCCTCCTCCCTGCCCCCCAGGGAGAGGCCACCTCAGTTCCCAAACTCTCTGAGTCAGGGAGGTCGCCTTGAGGACATCGGTCTGTTTATCTGAACTACGCCGAGCCAACAACAGCTGCTGACCTGAGCCCAGGAGGCACCACTTCCTGTGGCTGCGAGACTGGACCAGGTGGACTCCCTGCCCTCCTGGAGGCCCGCCACACTGTCTAGGTGGCCCACTGCAGGGAGGGTGCTGCTGCCTGGGACAGCTCCAGAAACTCAACGCAGCAGAGTCCAGCCAGCATCTTCTCCGGGGACGCTGGGCGTCAGGGCTACCAAAGGGGGAGGCAGCCCACCATATAGACCAGACTCTGGGGAGACAGACGGAGCCATGGCAAGAGCATCTGCAGTGCCGGGGTCTCTCTCTTAGGCTCTGCCACTGATGCTAGGCCAACAAGCAACAAATGAACTTGCCACTTCCACTCTCCAGGCCTCATTTCCCTTATCTGAAAAGTGGGAACTCCTCTTTGTTCCCTTTCCTAGGCAGAATGAATAGGTCCCTTGCTGGGACCCCAAAGCGTCACTCAATCAGGGCACTTAATTTTCACTCAGTCAGGGCACTTACTTTTTAATTTTTTTTCTTTCCTTTTTACGGCTGCACCTAGGGCATATGGACATTCCCCAGCTAGGGGCTGAATCGGAGCTGCAGCTGCTGGCCTATGTCACAGCCACAGCGACATTGGATTCGAGTCACATCTGCAACCTACACTGCAGCTTGCAGCCATGCTGGATCCTTAACCCACTAAGCAAGGCCAGAGACTGAACCCACATCCTCACGGACTTTGTCGGGTTCTTAACCCATTGAGACCCAAGGGGAACTCCAGTCAGGGCACTTAACATATTGTGATATGGTCAGTTAACAGGCACGCGATTCTCCTCTAAGCAATCAGCTCCTAAGGGCAGGAAACGTCTTTTAGTCTTTCTCTGGTGCTCTTTTTAGCCCTAACACCTCATGCTTCTATGTCTTAGATGCCGGAACTGCACTGAGGACACTAGTAAACAGGAAACAATTACATGTCACACGTTCGTTAAGGTGACAACAGGACACAGCCACTCCTGCAATGCCTGGGGAGAAAGTCAAGCAAATAGAAACCCAAGATCTCTGTCCCCAGTGAAAGACCAAAGACAGTAGCGGAAACCTCCCTACCCTGCCCCCTGCCATGACCCCAGGTCTCTGGGTCCAACGCCTGCCACCAACCACTACTGAATTGTGTCTTTTATCATCTGACTACCATGGCCCTGTGTCCTGCTGACATATGACCGTCATTACACGGCTCTCTGGGGAGAGCTGAGGGTCTTGCCCAGAATGATGAGGCCATTCCTGGTACTGGTCATTGGGACAGAGCTGTGAACTTGAGACCAGACCTTGGGAAGGTATCTGAGGACTGAGAGGAGGGGAGGAAATTCTGGAAGCAGCAGGTACTTCCCATGCGAGCCTGAGACGACTGAGGAAAGGCCTGCAAGACCCTGTGGAACCAAAGAGCTCCACCCTCAAGGCAGACTTTTGATGCTCCCTCCCGGCCCTCTCCCCTTGGAAATAAGGACTGCTTTGGGGAGTTCAGTGTGAGAATCAAGGGAAGGTTACTATGGACTAAGTCCCTGCCAAGTTCATATGCTGAAGCCCTAACCTCCAATGTGAGTGTATCTGAAAGCACACCCTTTAAGGAGGTAATTATAAAGTTAAATTAGCTCAGAGGGGTGGCATCATATCTGATGGTCTGGTGGCCGTACAAGAAGTGACACAGAAATCCTCTCCCCACCACCCACCCCCGGCCACACACACACACACACACACACACACACACAGGGCCCTGAGGACACACTGAGAAGGCAAGCCGTCCGCAAGCCAGGAAGAGAGGCCTCATCAGAAACCAACGCTGCTGGCACCCTGATCTTAGACTTTTAGTCTTCAGATAATAAACTTCTTTTGTTTAAGCCAGTCTATTTGGTAGGGCAGCCCAAGCGCACTAATATAGTTGACTTCTTGGTTGGCTGCTCCTATCATGCACCAGGGTGGGGACAGATGCCTGGGCTAAGGGACAGGCTTTGTAGAGAAGGAAATTATAAGGGGTCAGGAACCAAAGGCCTGGATCCCCAGTCCCCACTTTGTCCGTGGAGAAGTTTTCTGGGCTGGCGAGCATTTTCACTCCCACGTAGGATTTCTGACCTTCCTGAAGGTCTCCCTTCTTCAAGAACAAGCAAGAGAAAAACCATGCCATTGAAGGCCGCAATCGGCAATCAGAGGCTGGCTTTGGGGACCAGCAGTGACCAGAGTTGACTGAAGATATCAGCTCCCAGCACCTGGAGCCCTCGAGACCCATGGTGATGGGCAGCTGAGTTTCTACTGGCCCTGCTCCCCAGAAATTTGAGGCCCCTGGTGACAGCAAGATCATCATCGAGGCCACTTGGAGTGGATATGGTTAGTTAGTATGTATGGACCGAGGTATATCTGTTGACTGCAATCAGGAGAACAATACTCTCCTAGGACCGGGAAGCTGGTGGAAATGGGAGCAAAATGGAGTGAGGGCAAGAGGAGGTCAAGCTCAGGGACACTGCAGGTCACCCGGTCAGCTGCCCTTCCTCGGCAGGACTTCTCCTTCTAAGAACTGACTTTGGAGATTCTAGAGGTTGTTCTTATTAAAATGAGGGCAGCTTTCCTTCCACAGGATGGACAGACGAGGGGCCAGATGTCCAGGGCAGGACCCTGGGGGACCCATGTGACCATGGACAGCTAAGCAACTCCAGGCCAATGAAGCTTCAGGGCTCCAAACACCCCTGAGCTGGCCATAGCTTCTTCTGCAGGAGGACGTGAACGCTGAGGGATCAAGACGTTACAGTGCTCGTGTGCTTGAGGGAGGGGGTCAGAGGCGAGCCTCGTAGCCATCTGTGCCTAAGTCTTCCAGGGTAGGTGCGGTGTGCTCAGGCTATCTCCCTGCACGTTGCTGGCCGCCCTTATCAAAACAGACATGTCTGGTGAGCGAGGGCCTGGGATGTCAAATATATATATTCACCTATTCTTGGCTCTGCTTTTTCCCAAAGATCTTGGTCCCTGAAACAAGTACCACCTGCAGAGTGTGCGCGTGCACCCGTGATTGTACATACACATGTGTGTGTGTGCACAAACATACACATGTTTACATCTGTGCATGCCCTGGCTTTGGAGCCAGTAAGAATGGAGACAGAAGGGACCTGGCAGGGCGGGCTGCCAGGCACGTGAAAAAACCTCCACCTGCGGCCCCAGCTTGTCTTGGTGCCAGAGCCCAGCTGGCTGTGGTGAAGGCTCAGGCCTGGGGCTCCAGATGGCCACAGGCGCTTCTTTGCTGGTGGGTAGTGCTGTCTGGGCCCCCTGGGAGACAGCTGGGCTGCAGGGCTGTGAGGGCAACGCCCAGGGCACAGCAAGCCTGCCTTCCTCCTCCGTAAACTTCTTGAGCATCTTCAACCTCCCATCTCTCACAGGCCAGCTCAAAGGCTCCCCAGTCAATCGTCTCTTTCTTCCAAATTCTTGTAACACATTGCGCCCCACTCTTGGCACACGCCACAGATGGCCCCGTGACTCATGGTTACTAAACTGGGGGATGCTTGAGGACAAAGGCTCTGTCACAAGCAGTCCAGTCCTCACTGTCCCAGGGGCCCGACGGCCCTGCATTGTGCAACTGAAACCGGTGCTCGGATGGTGACCCTTCTCTCTTGCCACGCTCCGTCACCTTCCTCTAGTGCTGGCCACCTGTCCTGCTCCTCCGGCTGATGTCACCCACGCGGGTCTGTTCCCATCTGTGCTCTCTCTCTGGTGCCTGACCATGGGCACCAGGCTTTGACCGTCCACCCCTGAGAGCCCTATGGGATCTGATTCCATGGGAAGGCAGTGGAGAAAGCAAAAAAAAAAAAAAAAAAGACATGACTCTGTACAGTTTTACCCTTGCCTGTCCTTCCTCCAGCCTGGGGGATATCTTGATGTTGGCGGATTTCATCGCTTTCTGATATTACCAAACAACTTCAAGCGGGTTTTCAGAAGTCCAGTCCAGTCTCGCCCCAAAGCTTCACTTTCTCAGCTGCTTTAAAGCCTCTCCCCGTTGCCGTTCCACCCTGACTCAGGGGAACGGGCTGTGGTCAGTTTCACTGTGTTCCCTTCAATCTCCTTTTCTACAGACTGTGCAGGTCCTGGCTCCTCAGCATTGGCACAGACAGAGAGGTGTGACAGAGAGCAGGAAGGTCCTTTTTGCCTGGATTATTGGAATCTGGCATTTGGGACCCTGCACTGAAGCACTCATATAAACACTGGCTCATTTTCTTGTGTTTGGGGGTCCTCCTGGATTCCCCTGCTATGGCTTTATGTGGCTTGGGAGACACAGTCTCGAGCTGACAGCTTGTGACCTGCCCTCTCCAGGTCTGTGTTCGGTGGGCCACCTCCTGCCTCCTTTTTTTCTTTGCTTGGGCCCTGGCAAGGAAGCCTGCTTGGCTGGAGACATTTCCAAGACAAAAACCAAATCTCCTGCCTTCCTAGGTCCACCTGGCCCCCAGAAAGTGGCCTGCGTCCTTGTCCTTTCTCAACCTTCGGTGGAAGTACCACTGTTCCCACTGTCACCTCCCCTGTCCCCTGTCTCAGGCTGTCCTTATCCGGCCGCTCCTCTGTAGATGAGCTCCAGGCAGCAGCGCAGTGTCCCACCTGCCAGTTTCCTGTCAGAGTCTCCTCCTGGGAGGCTCCAGTTCCTCCTGTCACCAGGGCTCAGATTTCTGTGGCTCCGAATGCATCAGGCCAGAGGGGTGAGGTCATTCTCTCCTTGTGGGAAACACACCCGTTCTGTACCTGTGATTTTCTCCAAGTCCCCCTGGTCATCCTGGAGCTGGGGGAAGTCCCCTCTCCCTGCTTTGAGGATCAAAGGGCTCAGAGTGGACTCACAGATAACTCTTGCTCTATGGAAATTCTCCTCATCAGTCTCTACTGATTGATCCTCTTCTGTGTTTGAGAGAAGGGCAGATCTCAGGGACCAGCCTTCCAACTTTTTTGTCTCACTACCTTGCAGACACGGTTTGGATCCCACGTTGCTGTGGCTGTGGTGTAGGCCGGCAGCTACAGCTCCGATTCAACCCCTAGCCTGGGAACCTCCGTATGCCGCGAGTGCAGCGCTAAAAAGATGATAAACAAAGAAAAAAGACAGGAAAAAAGTCCCATCACAAGGTGAAACAGTGACAAAGGATAAGATTCCTGGTGTATTGAACACGATATATGCGCTTTAAATATTTGTTTATAAAAACCTTGAAGCTGCAGATCTAGGCGATTTAGCTTATGGAATGCAGCCACCATATAATGTAATTTGGCAAAAACCAAACAGCTAGATCAGAACTTTTTGTTAAAAAAAGGGAAATTCTGATTTCATTTTTCAGTTCAAATACGTAAGTTAATGTGTACTGGAAACATGCATTTCTTATGCCAAGATGGACCAGCGGTCAGCAGTAAGGCACAGGGTTTGCAGTGACTTGTCACTTGCAGGGCCCATCCCTGGCTTGGCTTTTTCCTGGAATATTTCTTGTAGTCCTGTGTTTGGCCCTCTGAGGATTTAACATTCCGAGGAGATGCACTGCAGCCAGATCCAGGATGGGCAAGGCCTTTCTTTGTTTTGTGGGAAAACTGGAAAGCACCCATGTGTGCTCGGCTATGCTGGCTTTAGGAAAGAATGCTTAAGATGGAGTGGATGGAAAGTGATGTCTTCAAAGCTGTCAGTGCCTCTGTATTCTTGGGAAGGGCTCCACGGGTCCCCAGGGACACCCCACTGGAAGAGAGCTGGGCTCACGGTGACTCAGTCTTTTGTGGTCACCCACAGAAGTGCTGCGATAGCTGGTCCCCCATTAGCGTGTGGCTGCATTAACACCTTCTGTCTCGGACTCGAGGTCTCACCCGAGACAGGAATGATGGGCAAGCGGTGTATGAGCACACTGCTCGGCTCAGGCAGGGAGGGCCCTCGGTGCCCTTTGGGGGGGGGGTCTGTGACCCGTGTCTGATATTGGCGGTGAGTCAGGCCCCACCACCACTGCTGCCACAGTCCCGGCCTCCCGCCCCGCCCTGCGTGGGAAGGGGCGTGACGGGGAATTCTGGGCTGAGCTGCCACATCCGTGTGGTCAGGGCTTTGGAGTGGGTGGCGGTGGGAGACACAGCTGGCCGGCAGGGGCCGGGGGCCGCCTCTGGGGGACGAGGCCTGGGCCAGGGCAGAGTGTGTCAGCCAAGTGGAATCCCTGCGGCCCCATTTTCAAAGCCGTTTGCGAGGCTGAGTTATTCCTTTGTCTGCTGTCTAAGGACCCCCCACTCTCGGGCGCAGCCTGGGAAAGGGTGTGCAGTCAGGGCCACTGTGGCCTCCAGAAGCAGCCGGAGTGGAAGCGGCAGCTGTTCTGCGCTGAGCCTCCGAGGAATCGGCCTGTCTGGCTCAGGACCAACCTCCTGCTGGAGCTGGCCTCTGCCTGGGTGGTGAGCCTGGAGGACACAGAGATGTGCTCGGTCCAAGTATCTCCCACACCAGCCTGCACGGTGCCTGACGGCCCACCGTGGGAGACAGACGGAGGCAGAGGAGAGACACACGGACACCGAGAGGGCGGGCAGCTGTGGGGCTGGCACGCACCGCTCTCCTTCTCTCTTCAAGACTGACAAGACGATGTGGGGGGAGCCCCCCCACCAGCCTCCCCAAGCCTCAGTTTTCTCTCAGGAAAATGGGGACAGAGTTCAGGGCCGAGAGGACCAGACGGGACGGAGAACATGGAAGAACCTGGCCCACGGCAAGGGGCCAGGAAGGCCTTGTTTCAGAGGCAGAGAGGTCCACCATGGCCTGGGCTCTCCAGCTCACACACGTTTTGAGTGCTGACCTTTGACCCTCCCGAGCACAGCTGATTGTGCCTGCTGTGTCCGCTCTCCCCAGGGGGGCCAACCCACAGGCTGCCCTGAAACAGTCAGATGTGCTTTCAGGGGATTCTGGGTGAAGCGTACGGAGGCAGAGGGCTCAGGGAGCAGCACTGTGGGAAGAGCAGAGACCTGGAGGGAGAGCCTGAGACCTCTGATGCCAGGGCCCAGCCCCCCAGTGCCCACAACCAGGTGCCAGCCCACACCTGGACTAAGGCAGCCACGATCAAACTTCAGTGGGGGGCTTATTACAATGCAGGTTCCTGGGCCTCTCTCTGAAGAGGGAGGGGGACAGGCTGTGTGGACCTGGGGCCTGGCATCGGAGCCCAGGGAGGTGGTCCAGGCCACTTTGAAGCAGACTCTGCCTCAAACCCCTCACTCCCCAGGCATTTTCCTCAGGCCGATCCTCATGGAGGCCTGGGAAGAGGCAGGTTAAACTCGGCGAGGCTGGCTTCCACAAATCCCACTCCCTGGACGGCAGCATCTTATAATGGACCCCACCCAGAAGTGGGACCAGGGCTCTGGGGACACAAGACAGTGATGGGAATGAGTGAGCGGGAAACTGTGGATTCAGTGTCACGGGAAGAGAGAGAAAAGTGGGATCTGGCCACAGAACATCCAGGACTCACTTGAGCCTGGGTTCAGTGTGGGCTCTCACCCTCCTGGAAGGTGGTGGGCTGACCAGCCTCTCTTGAGTGCAGATAAGATCACCGCTTACTCCTGACTACAGTGCTACCTCAGGCCCAGCTTCAGACCATGCAGAGCTCCTGGCAAGGGAAAGACCAGATGTCACCAGAAAGACTAGCTGTTGGAAAACTCAGCCTTGTTTTCGCCCCTGCACTTAGAGGCAGCCTGAGGACCAGAGCGCTGGGCTGAGAGCAGCTGAGAATGGGCAGCAGCACAGTCTACCGCCCAATTTCTTGCCTTCTCTTCTTCCTGGGTGAGCTCTAAAGCCTCCTCCAGGAAGCCCTCCCTAATTACCCTGACTTCTAATACCACTCGCCCTGTGCCTCAGTTCACCAATCAGGTTGTTCTGTCTTGTGTCATGGTCCTGTCTCCCTGAGGGCACCTCTGCATTTCCAGGGAGCCCAGCCTCCCTGTCCCAGGCTGGCACAGAGCAGTCTGTCTGGTCCTTAGAGGCCAGATTATGACGCGACAGTTAAAGAGTTTGGCTGTGGAGTCTCAGAGACTTAGATCCGAATCGAATGCTGCTAATGTGAACCCTGGGGAAATCACTGAACTTCACGGAGCCTCAATTTCCCCGTTTGTACACGTGGAGATAAAGCTCGCTCTTACCACATATGGTGTGTTTTGAGGATTAAGAGATAACAAGAGGATTAAGAGATAACAAGAGGACACCTGAAAAGGATCAGGATTTACACTGAGAACAACCGGAACATACCTGGAGCTCAATACCTGTGAGCTATTATTATTATTAATGACTCACTTTACCTCCTCCTCTGAGGTCGCCAGTCTGCCATCTGCCAGGTGCTGAGCAGGTGCTGGGGACAGCGGGGTGAAGAAGAGACCTCCCTGCCATAGCACAACTTATATGACAAGTGTTATCACAGAGATATACCAGAAGACCGGGAAAACGATGGAGTCGGTCCTCTTCAGGGGCCAGGCTGAGGGTGGGGGGTGGACAGGGGTGGCACGTGTCAGGGAGGGCGACAGGAGGCAGTGACTCCGGACGGGACACATAGCTAGCTGCCACGAGGAGGAAGAGGGAGTCGGGCACTTGAGGGGAGGGGAGAACACAAACAGCATCTCCTCTCTCGGGAGGGTGGGAGGTGCTGTCACACTAGAGGAGGGAAGGGTGATGGGGGAGGGGCAGAGGAGCCCCTTCCTATGTCCCTGGTCGGAGCATGAAAAATCCAGTGAAATGGAAATGAAACATGAAACGTGAAAATGCTGATTAAAAACTCTGCTTGGCCAGAGAACATTGGCACTGGCACTGCACAAAGTGTGAGGTGAGGCTCAAGGAACTTCCCGCCATCTAGAGCAGAAACCCACGTGGGTATTTCTTAGTTGACAGGTGTGTCCCTGAAGACCCCTCACATGCAGGAAACTAGGCTCTAAGCACCATGGCCCTGTCGGTGGACCTCCGGACAATCAGATAAAAGACCATCTATGGACCATTTTTTGGTTTTTGTCTTTTTAGAGCCGCACCTACAGTATGTGGAAGTTCTCTGGCTACGGGTCAAATCGGAGCTACAGCTGCTGGCTGACGCCACAGCCACAGCAACGAGGGATCCGAGCCGCATCTATGACCTACACCACAGCTCGCAGCAATGCTGGATCCTTAACCCACTGAGCGAGACCAGGGACTGAACCCTCATCCTCACAGACACTATGTCGGGTCCTTAACCCACTGAGTCACAATGAGAAACACCCCCTCCCCAAGGATCCTGGAATAACAGCAGCGACGCAGCTCATGCAGGCTCAGGTCAGACTCAGGAAACTGGGTTTTGGCCCCACTTTGCCCCTCCAGTCTTCTAGGCTGAGACTGGCTCTACAGCAAGCAGTCTGCAGCCACAGATGTGCCAGGCAGCAGGAGGAACTGGTGCCCTCACCATCCCAAATGCGCGTCTTCTTATTAAAACTCATATATCACATGCAGAAACAAATACCTGGCGTGGGGGAATCGGAATCCTTCAGCATGGACTAGATCCATCACCTTCTAAATCAGGAACATCAGCCCGTGAATCAAACACATCACCTCTGGATTCGATAAGCTCCCAGTCGGATTAGATGCATCACCTCTTGAATCAAATGCAACTCTGATTGAATCAGAAACTGCACCTCGCCTAGTAAATCATCTAAATATTACCCACATTACAAGTTTGGAATGGCTGCCTCACCAATACGTTTTAACAGACGACATGTTAAAGCCGCTATAACATTTAAACAATTACCTGCAGAAACGAACTCTATACATCACTCGGGCTGGCCAATCAACGTTCTGAGTAGGAGAAATCGCCACCCGGATGCATGAGCTTTCCATTTTCTCTCTCTCTCCCCAGCCACATTCCTTCTCCACTGGAGTCCTTTCTCCTCCAGGCACACGCGGAGGTGAGGCAGGTGGGAGCCGTGAGGGCTCCTGATCACAATTCCAGGTCACTGGACCAGATGTGGGCCCATCCGGCAGCAGACGTCTCTTGCTTAAGCTGCGCAGTGCTTAAAAAACAGTAAATGCCGGGTCACTTTGCTGTACAGCAGAAACTGGCATAAGCACTGTAAATCAACTATACATTTGAACAACTATAAATTTATTTATCAAACAATAAAACACTAAATGTTTCAAAAATCAAAAACCTCACGTGCAAATCCTTAATTTTGTGCATTTCTTAACAAAGTGAGATTTTCTAATTATAAACTCACATGTTCACTAACAACAGAACCCAGTAATAATAACCACCGCTAGGTGTGCTTTTAGGTACTCTTCTGTATTACGTCATTTGACAACCCTAACATAATAGTATACAATAAGAGGAGTTCCCTGTGGTTTAGTGGAAACGAATCTTGGCTAGTGTCCATGAGGATGCAGGTTTGAACCCTGGCCTCGGTCAGTGGGTTGGGGATTGGGTGTTGCCATGAGCTATGGTGTAGGTCACAGGCGTGGCTTGGATCTGGTATTGCTGTGGTCATGGTGCAGGCCACTGGCTACAGTTCCGATTTGACCCCTAGCCTGGGAACCTCCATGTGCAGAGGGTGCAGCCCTAAAGAGGCAAAAAACAAACAAACAAAAAATAGTATGCATTAAGAGAGCATCATTTCCAGTTGAAGAAACTCAGGGCACAGAGAGGGCAAGCCACTTGTCCTAATCACACAGCTGGGCAGTGGTGGAGGCAAGTGTGCAGCAGGCCAACTAACCAGAGTGGTGTGGAGGGATTTCTGACTTCATGCCGTTGTGTCCTCAACTCTGTCCCCATTACCCAGTGTCCTCCTCCCAATGGCCCTGCCTATCAGAGAGGGTCTCAGCTCCAGATCTGGATTTTTATCTATAAAACTGTTCATGCAACCATAGAGCTGTATTAGTAGAACTGGAAGAAACGTTCATTATACTATTTTAGAGTTGCATCCCAAATTTACTATCTAACACTGAATATAATGCCCTATCCATCAACAGGCAACTGTTAAGATAAATCCTATAACTGTATTGCAAAGTATACGTGTTGTGTTTGTGTGCATGTGTCATGTCCATTTAGCAAATGCTAAAATACAGCAGTTTGTGAAACCCTGCTTTAGTCTTTTTTAAAAAAAATATACCACAAGCTCAAGAAGGGAAGTGGCCCAGGCCCTCCCTTTCCTGAGCAGCCCCGCCCTGGTCCAGGCTGCCACCCAAGGCTCTGTGTCGGTGCCCTTCTAGGCCCAAGAAGTTTGGTTCCTGTCAGGAGCTCCATGCCCCCGCCCCCCAGCCTTTGAACTATATAAACAAACGAAGTAAAATGAAGGTGACAGTTCTGCCTTGCATGATCTTTGCATGTCACCTGGCTCATGGAAAAGCTTGGCAAACATGACAGGTGTGTTTTCAAAGGAAGACCTTGGAAAGGCCAGGCTCAGGGTCTACATAAATTCGGCAGCTTCTGGAGGCTCTGTGGGTGTTGCCCTAAAGGTACCAGGGGCTTCAGTCACCCCAGCTGCCAGCTGGGAGGCCACAGTCAGGATGGGCCAGCATGTAGCAACAAGATCCTCAGCCCAGCCTGAGGCCTCGCCTGATCCACCTGGGAGCAAAGGAAAGGGCTCGGGAACCCTCTGCAAGGCAGCTTGGAGCAGTCTCACGGGGTCCCCCAGAGTCCCTGCCCTTTCTACTCACTGGCCCATTTACTCGGTTGACAGCCTGAACTTTTTTCTGCCTAGAGTAGCCTTTTACGCTATGCAAACCCTGGTGGCGATTCAGGACCCAGAGTAAAGGCCAGGACCCCTCGCCCTCAATGAGCCGACTCTGGCTGGGCCCCCTGCCTCAACACCACCCCCTGTATTTTTTCTCCAGAGAACCCTCAAAGGCAGGTCAGGACCCAGCTGGGGAGCCTTGTTGGGAGGGTAAAGGCACTTCCCTGGGAAGACACCCTCTCCAGGCCATGCCTTTCTCGCTTTCCCCGTGTGTCAGAGGCTCTGTGTGACAGGCTCCTAAAAGCTGAAGCCCCTCTACCCTGGACCCTTCCCATCCCTTATGGGGCACAGGGTTTCCATGGGAGGGGCAATGCCTCCATACATCATTAAGAAGATCCTTTTTAAGCTTCAAAACGCCTTATGAGACCACCAAGCCCGGCTCCATCCTCAGTCATGCACTGAGAAAACAGGAGTTCTACTTTAAAGACTCCTGACTGAGAAAAGGCAAATTCGTCCCAAAGTGGCATGGGTACAAAAGTGTATATCCTTGATAGTGACACATCTGCATCCTTGCACGTGAGCAAGACAAACACATTATCGCCATATTTGGATGCTGCTGGTGAGTGCAGGGCCCATGGCAGCCCCTTTGTGATTAGTTGGAAATCCCAAGTCTAGAAACTTCCTTGAGAGATAGAGGAAGTGCTTTCAAATGTTTATTTTGCTTTATATTCCATCTGGCATTCCCCTTGGTCAAAGGAAATCAAAATACTCTAGCTCACAATTTTCTCCTACTGGACCAGCCCATTTCTCTCTCCTCCCACTTTACTTCTGTTTCCTCTGGTTTGGGAAAACATTACACATTATGTCCTTCTCCTGCGTTGTTCCTTGATAAGAAATGGGTGTGATGGGATGGGTCTGTGAAGCCTCAGTTGTCCTGTCTCCCACATACTTTTGGAGGAATGGTTTTGCCTGGGGGGCTGGAGGCAGGGCTCACGAAGAAGCCTCTGGAGGCAGCCCTCAGGGTACAGTGCTCAGGATGGAGGCCTCCTGTGTACGGGTCTCCTGAATGCAGTGGCTTTGAGCACATCTTCTGGCTATCTCCGTGGGCTGCCTCGGGAGGTGGCCTGGTTCCCGCCAGGTAGCTGCTCAAATCCGACACTGGGTTTGGGCTGGGGTTTGGTTCTCAGCCCAGTGCTGTTCCAACCCCAGGGTCCTCAAGAACAGGGCTGCTCCAGAAAGCCTGAAAATGCCTACAAGGGCACATCCAAGACCTGGCCACTGGTGGGACACAGACAGGGAGGCAGGGAGAGAGAAAGAGGAAGGATGGAGAGTCAGGACAGCTCCTAGCACCGGGTGAACACCGGGGGGGTGACAGGAGAGGTAAGTGACGGCCCCCTGGCTAACAGCAGTGGCAAAAAGAGAGACTTAGGGGGCAACCACATCATCGTCCTGATAATCCAGCTAACTGGAGCCAGGCATGTCCTAGGTGCTTTCTTTCTAAGCATCACTTCGTTTGATTCTTACAACCCAAGGATATCAGTTCATTTTTATTTCTACTTTTATGTATGAGAAAGCTAAGTACAGGCTATTTATTTATTTATTTATTTATTTATTTATTTTTTGCCTTTTGTCATTTTAGGGCCACACGCACAGCATGTGGAGGCTCCCAGGCTAGGGGTCTAATTGGAGCTGTAGCCACTGGCCTTCGCCACAGCCACAGCAACGCAGGATCTGAGCTGTGTCTGCGACCTACACCACAGCTCACAGCAACGCTAGATAGTTAACCCACTGAGCAAGGCCAGGGATCGAACCCGCAACCTCATGGTTCCTAGTCCTGATTCGTTAACCACTGCACCACAACGGGAACTCCAGTACAGGCTATTTAAATAACTTAACCCCACTTTACAGGGTAAAAAACCTGAGGCCCAAAGTATTCACCTGCCTCACAAAGGTCTCAAGGTCAGGAGAGTGGCCAAGATGGGGTTTAAATCCAAGCAGGTCTGACTCCCCAGTTTGTGCTCTTCAAGACCCAGGAAACGAGTATGAGTTGTGTGGTTGGCCTAGGTGTGGGACGGACAGGGCCAGGAGGCTGCCAGAGGGCTGTGACTGGTGCCCAGGAGATGGGGCACTGGGTGCCTCTTCCAGCAAGAGGCTGTGCTGCTCCCCATGTCACTCACTGCATCCTGAACATACCCAGTGTGCACCTGCAAAAAGAGACTCCTGCCTGGGAGTGCCTGGAAGTGGCTCTCAGGTTGGCTCTGGACAAATGGGATGGCTCTGGCATCTTTCTATGTCCCCTTTTGAACAGCGCCCCTTTGAGGCTGAGGCTGAAGCAGCTGGACGCTGGAATGGGGTCTGGTCCAAGTCCTCTTAGTGCCACATAGTCACTGTCTACTCTCTGCCATAATCAGCCTCACTCGCCCAGAGACTCAGCTGACAGCCTGAACTTTTCTGCCCAAAGCAGCCTCTGATGCCTGAGGTCCCAAGAGAGTCTCAGGGGTTATAAGAAAAGAAGCTTCTGTGGGCTCCTTCTTACTGGACTGAAAAACGCCTGCCTTAACCTCGCTCTGCTTGTACTCAGAGTGGAGCCCTGCTCTGAGGACACAAGCATATGGCTGGAGAGATATTAAAGGGCATCAGCAGTGCTGGAGCTCCCGTTGTGGCTCAGCAGTGACGAACCTGACTAGTATCCATGGGGGCGCGGGTTCGATCCCTGGCCTCGCTCAGTGTGTTAAGGACCCAGCGTTGCCGTGAGCTGTGCTGTAGGTCACAGACACGGCTCAGATCTGGTGTTGCTGTGGCTGTGGTATAGGGCAGGGGCTATAGCTTCAATTTGACCCCTAGGCCAGGAACTTCCATGTGCTGCAGGTGTGGCCCTAAAAAGCAAAAACAAACAAACAAACAAACAAACAAACAAACAAACAAAAAAACCCAAAACCAAACAAACAAAGGCATCTCTGCTCTATCTACAACACCCTCATTTGGCACCTCCACATGTTAGGGAGTTTTCTTCACTTTCATTAACTGCAAGGCCTTGGGTTCAAATGATATGTACATGCTGAACTGATAAAATAAATACGAACAGAATATCTGAAGAAGGATATATATTGGAGGACCCGGAGCCTTATCTGCTGGGCTCTCCCTCATCCCAATAATAGGACCACAGATCTCTTATCTGAGTGGAGGTTGAAAATGGCTGATCTAGGTCAAACCCTTTGATTTACCAGCACGGAAACTGAAGTTCAGAGAGGCTGTGTGACTTCTCTGCTATTTCAACAGAAAATTTAGAGCTGGCTAAGTTCTACCAGGTTTGCAGACCCAAGTTTGTTTTGCAAGGTATGGTGGGCTCGTTGGAATTCGTTACACTCTTTCTTCCAATGTGCTGGTGACCAGCCATTGAAAACATTGCTAGAATCAGATCATGTACTTGATTTAAGCTTAATAAACAGTTATGAAATGCCTCCCGTCATGTACCAGGCACCGGGCAGTGGACCCCGTGGGAGGAAAGCCAGGTGCTGTCTGAAGGAACAGGAAAGAGATCTGTAAGAAGACCATGCCAGCAGCTGTGAGAAGCAAGGACTGCATGCAGAAGGACAGCCACTCCGCCCAGCCTGAGGCTTCGGGAGGGCCTCCCTGCCTGAGCAGAGCCGTGGACGATGGGGAGACTCAGGCCAGTGAGGGCAGGAGGCAGAGGCACTCCACAAGTGCCAAGGCCCAGAGCGGGGACGAGTCTGGCACGTGCTGTGAGTGGACCAGCAGCGTTGGAAGGAGGGAGCCGAGGTGGAGAGAGCCTGGAAGGGGTGCTGGGGGCTTGGATGCTGTGTTAAGGAGCTTGGGCTTCATCCCCAGGGAATTAGGATGAACGGTTTTAAGAAGGAGACAAGAAATTTAGGACGGAGCTGTCTGGTTGCTGGGTGATGACAGATTTAAGGGCAGGGGATGTGACTGGATGTCCAACGAGGACGTTATTACAACAGTGTAGCTGAACCTTGGGTGGAGCTGTCTGGGTAGAAATTCCAGAAATATCTGAGATATTTTAGGGAAAAAAGAAATTACATTTTGGGAAAGGATGCTGAGGGAGAGGGAGGAACTGAGAATATTTGGCTGGTGACCTAGAAGGGCCAGGAGAGAACAGGACATGGGTTAGACCAGTGCTCTTGAGAGAGAGGGGATCTGGTGAACTTGGAAAAGTTACAGAGGTGTCCGGTTGGTGCCACGTACCACCAGGAGTGGCTGTCTGGCCAGGAGGACTATCGGGCAGCAGAGAGCTCCCCGTGTCCCAGCCCTTCCCACCAGCACACCTGTGGGAGCCTTTCAACCTCAGCCACCCCTCTTTCCAACAGTGGGAACCAATGGGCAAGTCCTGGAACTGCAGACCAGCTGGCGTAAGGCCCCTGCTTTGTACTCATCATCTCAGCATCTCCTAAAAGATGCTCTTTGTGGTCCCAGCTGGTGCCGGCATGCGTGGTCTCATGAAGCAGGCAGAGAAAAAGCAAACCCGGGCCCCCCCAAAGCCAGCTGTGGTGCAAGAGTCTGCACTGGCTGCCCAGCGAAGGAACTGCTAACCCAAGTCCTGTTGCCCCTGGTCGACCTCTCAAAGCAAGGGCTTAAACATCTCCTTAAAAACCCTGCAGTGCCTCGGAAATCAGCTGAATGGCCTTTCTGCACGGCTCCTAATGTCCCGGGTGCACTACCTGGCTTTCTGATGAGATATAAACAGTGATTTTATGGGCAGCAGCATGGGCCAGTGGGCTAAGGACAGGCCGGGGAGCCAGCAAGGACGCGGCCCCAGCGCCTCGTGACCGCTTGACTCAAGGTGTGACCTTGGGCCGGTTGCTTAACCTGTTTACACCTTAGTTTCCTTGGCTGAAAAATGGGAGTCCTGATACCACCGGGCCTCACAGGGGGGCCGTGAGCGGGAGCTAATTGATGGCTCAAGTGCACCCTGGGTGTCTCCGATGCTAGTAAACTGCTAAGTAATTACGCGGCGCCTCGGAGTGCTGGCAGCCAACATGCAGGGCACTCTTCCCAGGCCGAGGGGGCCGGGGCCGGGAGCGAGGCCGAGAATGCCTGGCTCAGCTAAATGCCAGCCATTCACCTGGCCGACTCCTCCCCAGTGAGCCCCTCGGCAAGGTCATTCTTCATCTCCTGGAGATCTTTCTCCTCCGGGCTCTGACAATCTCTTCTCTCCCAGACTTGCTTTTAACCTTATTTTCTGCAAGATGTGGCTTTTTCTTTAATTGACAGCCTGGTAAGTGTGCTAACAGCCGTTCGACGTAGGACACCGTGTGAGGGTCTTTCTGTGTCTTCTTTCAGGGACTCCTTCCCACAGACGCAATTTAGGGGGACTCTGTTGTTCCGATTTCACAGATGCGAACAGCAAGGCTTGGGGGAAGCAGACACGCAGAGATTCTTGCAGCGGTTCCTTTCAGTGAAGCCTCTCCACCACTTCTGCGACTCTCCATTATCATTTAAGGACCTAGCTGCATTGTCCTGAAGAGTCAGGAGGACTCAAACCCAGAATTCTCCGGCTTTCAAGTCAGGCCTTTCTGCCACTCTCTTAGATCTTCATTTCACATGGAGCCAGAGGGTGGAGGCTGGGGCAGAAACATCACTTGGCTGGGGTCCTTTTTTTCCCCGTTTCTAACAGAAATCTGTTGTGAGGCCAGGGTGAGTTACCTGACTTTTCTGAATCCATACTTTTCCACTGAAGTCCCTTTTGTCTCTACCACGCTATGACTCTACACCATGGCTGCATATGACAGTAATAGGTACCTACCTTCTCTGTGTTCTAATAGATAACAGATATTAGTGTATCTGCGATTTGCGGTGCAGTGGGCTGATTACGTCCCTCCCAAATTCTTCTGTTGAAGTCCCAACCCCTAAGAGGATGGTATTAGGAAGAATGCCTTCGGGAAGTGATCAGGTCATGAGAGTGGAGGCCTCCTGATGGAAGTAGTGCCCTTCCGAAAGGGACTGCAAGGAGCCCTCTCTCCTCTTCCACCCCATGAGGATACAACGAGAGGACAGCTGTCTATGAACCAGGAGATGGGCCTTCACCAGACGCTGAACCTGCTGCTGTCTTGATCCTTGGACCTCCTAGTCTCTAGGATGGTAATAAACTTCTGTCGTTTATAAGTCACCCAGTCCATGATATTCTGTTACAGCAGCCACAGCCCAAACAGACTAAGACACCCAGCCAGGCTAAATGATCCTTATGGCTGGGGACTGTGCTGTGTATCTAAGTCTCTGTAACAAAGTGGACGTACAGGATGACGTCTCTGTAACAAAGCAGACGTACAGGATGTCCCGGGCCCCATGTGAGAAGGTAGAGGGTACCCTTACCGCAAGGAGCAGAGCCCAGGGAACAAGACAGACCAACAAGCAGGGGATTCCACACCCCAGTGGAAGTGGCCTTCCCTTCTCTCTTGGGTCCACTTCTCCTGACTGGTCAGTGGGCGAGAGTTGCTGATGTGGGCTCCAGGAGGCTGCTCCTTGAGAAGCCAAGTGAGTCTCACCAGCTTATCTTGGAAGATGGAAGTGCCTGGACAAAGTGTTGAGCCTGCTTTGAGTTATGCCTTGGTACCCATCTTGCAGGCAAGTTTGGCTCTGGGGCTACATCACAGGACCTT
The DNA here is from genome assembly GCA_004024745.2 of Catagonus wagneri. Taxonomy (NCBI): domain Eukaryota; kingdom Metazoa; phylum Chordata; class Mammalia; order Artiodactyla; family Tayassuidae; genus Catagonus; species Catagonus wagneri. The sequence goes on along the minus strand of PVHT020000022.1, from coordinate 19,418,709 downwards.
CCATCAACAGATGCATAGGGATCCTTGAGCAAGTCAGTGGTCCCCCCTCCTGGGACTGAAAAAATCCCTGAGCTGTCCCAGAATGGCCTTGATGGATCACGAGGGATAAAGAACGACACCATCACTCATTTGGGCCAGCAAGGTGATGGTGACGCTATTTAACTTTATGCTCCCCCAACTGTGGATGAAACTGTGGAACGTTTCAACGGTCCGGGCATCAAACTGCCAAGAATCAGAACTGTCCCTGTTTGGATGAGCCAGAGGAGTGGCACGGAGACCCTGTGTGCCTGCTCCCCTCCGTCTCTGCCCCTCCGGGGCATCCTGAGAACACTTTCCCTTCTTTCTCTCCTTTCAGGCTGAATAGAGGGTTTACAAAAATAGCGCAATCCTTGGTGTCTGGCAGGGCCAGCACAGGGCCCGCCAGCCCCACCTCTCCTTTCACGCTCATGGCAAGGCCCTGCTGTATGAGTCCACCTGCGCCCCAGCTCCCAGGAGAAGCGCCATGGGAATGTGAGCTTCCTTTAAATCCCACCTTCCCAGACACTTCCCCCTAAATGGGATCAATCATCACTTCCTATTAGCAAACCTGGCCTTTTCAGCAGCGATGGGTGGTCATGCGCTGCTCTGTGGATAACTGAGAGTCATAAAAACTACACTGAGGGCTACCCTGCATCGTGGGGTGGGGGGCTGGGGTGCTCCTGGGAGCAGCAGGAGGAGGGCAGGGGGTAGAACACAGGAAGCTCAGACTCTTCTGCTAAATGCCAGGCCTTCCCTCCCTGCTCGGCCCTAACCTCATCCACCGGCACCAGTAGCTCTCCAGGGACGAGGACGTGGAGGCCAGAGCAGGTAAGATAAGTGGCTGCCACCTTTGGTGTCTGTGCCAGGAACTGCTCTCAGATCTCATTCGCTCCTGTTGTCAAGTCGAAGACATATGTCCACATGGGGCTCAGAGAAATGAAGCGACTTGCTCAAGGTCACGCATGGGGTAAAACTGAGAGGCCACACGTCACGCTCCTTCCTGCCTCTGCTTCACCTGCCAGGGAGGACCCTACAGCGTAACTCAGGTCAGCACCAGCCTCGCCAGGCCAGGGAGACAGGTTCCTTCCAGAAGGGCCATGTCAGCTCTCCTGGGGTCACACTGACCCTCTCTTCGGCCCTACCCAGGTATCCAGTGGTTAAAAGTGAACATGCGGGATTTATTCCCCGACCTCCATCATGTTTGGGGACAATCAGGGCTGAAATCCCAGTCTCAGGAAGCTCACGTGACCTCCCACTCCCTGCCCTCCACCCCTGCATGGAGCATGTGGTATGGATGGCAGGGCTAAGGTTTTACAAAAACGAAAACAAACTGCACAAAAATCGCACAGCGGAGCTGCTGTGAATGTGACACAAATGCAAGCACCTGAGACATGAATCTGCAGCTCTGTCCCCTCGCCGGGCTCCACTCCTCCATCACGGACGTTTCATAGGGTGGCCGTGGCCGGGCCCTCAGCAGAAGTGCGCCACGGCTCTGGATCATTCCCAGCTTGGCCTGCGTCCTGTTACTTCCCAGAATGACACTTTACTCCTTCATTCTTTTGGTACAAGTTTCTGCCAAAGGAACACAGATGGAGAGGGAAAAAATCAGGGCTGGGTTTAGATAGCGGGGAAAAAATTCACAGAATGTCAATATGTTCATTCTGGAAAAAACCTGAAAAAATATCAAGTGGTTTTAGGGTTTTTGTGGGAACACACACACACACACACACACACACACAGAATGTTGTCCAGTTCTGTCTTCTGCATCCGTGAGCTGCTGGATTAGAGGGCACTGCGGGGGCAGGCAGGCTCACCTTTGGGCTTTTTTTCCATTCCAGTCCTGGGCAGCCTCTCTCAGATCTCTTCCCGTGTTCTTATTTTCTCCCCCAAACACTGCCTCCCTCTTCTTCTCTGTGTCCCCATGCCCTCCAGCTCTCCTTTTCCAGCCCAGCAACAAGCAGCTCTGCAGAAAACTTCTAAGCTTTCAGATCACCGGGGAAATGGGTGTGTCCCCGTCCTGGAGTCTGTGGTCCGGGGGACAAATGGTATGAGCTGCGGGGTCTCCTGCTCCCGGGAGCTGATGAGGAGCCCTGGGCGGGGGGCAGGAGACATCCTTGGGACCCTCAAAAGCACCTCACATAGAAGGCTGCCAACCCCACTGAACCAAAAGGACTTCTCTCTCATCAGATGCTCCGGGCTCTTAGGAACCACCCTGAAGGCTGTGTACCTGCTTGGTGGGAAGAAGTCATTAACCCTGATTCCTTCTTCACATCCCAAGTAACACCTTCACCCCTCCAAAGAGGCGCAGAGAGAACGGGCACAGATCCACCTGTGGCCAACTGTGTTTGTGGGGACAGGCTCAGAGACCCGGCAGAGGGCTGCCCAGAATGCCGGCTGCCGCCTGAGAGGTACGGGGCCGGGTGGGGGCCCTGCCTGATAAACAGTGATCCGGCAGCAAGGAAAGGGCAGGGGGAAAGGCGAGAGCGAGATGATGAGAGGAACTGACAGACGAATATGCCTCTGCCCTTTCCTCTCCTAAGTGACCAGTGCCTGGGATTTGAAAGGCCCCCGAATGTGACATGGCCTGACCTTTGGCCTCTGCATTATGGCAAGCGATGGAATGACAGGAGGCACTGCTGAGACTGAGATGTCTCATAACGCATAGCATTTCTCGCCCGATCTCATCAGGTCCTCAAGGGTGACGTGGGCAGAGACACTCAGGTTCTGGAGCAACCCCTCAGAAATGAGGGTGAGTATCGCTGCCAAGGTCACAAGGTGTAGAGGTACTGATAGGACTGGGACTAGAACCCAGGACTTCTAATTCCCTGGCTCGGCCAGCGGATTTTTCCAAAGGGGTGGGACGTATAAGTAGTTCCCCTTATGCTCGATTTTGTTTTCCAGGGTTTCATTTACCTGCAGTCAACAGTGGTTTGAAAATACTAAATGGAATATTCCCAACCAAACAATGTATAAGTTTTAAAACTGTGCCCTGTTCTGAGTAGCGTGATTAAATCTCTCGCCTTCCTGCTCCATCCTGCCCCGGGAAGTGACTCATCCTTCTGTCCAGTGCATCTGGTCACTTAGCAGTCACCTCAGTTGTCATACCAACCGTCACAATGCCACAGTGCTTTGTGTTCACATAACCCTTACTTTATTTCCTACTGGCCCCAAAGCACACACATAGCGATGCTGGCAACTCGGATGTGCCAAAGAGAAGCCATGGACTTCCTTTAAATGAAAAGGTGAAAGTTCTCAACTTAATAAGGAAAGAAAAAAGAATATGCATAGGTTGCTAAGGTCTAGGTTAGACTGAATCTTCTATCTGTGAAATTACAAAGCAGGTAAAAGACATTTGTGCTCGTTTTGCTGCTGTATCCTAAACTGCAAAGGTTATAATCACAGCGTGTGATTAGTGCTGAATTAAGATGGAAGAGGCATTAAATTTGTACAGTATTTTGAGCGAGACACTGGCCTAACTCTAATCACAGTACATTGTCCTAATTGCTCTAGTTTATTATTAGTTATTGTTGTTAATCTCTTAATGAGCTTAATTTATAAACTGAACTTTATCGTAGGTATGCATGTATAGGAATTAAAAACAGTGCATATGGGATTGGGTAATACTGGGGGCTTTGGCATCGAATGAAAGTCTTGGAACACACCTCTCTCAGATGAGAGAGGACTAACATAAGCTCGAAGTCCAGACAAAGTTTGATAACAACGTGCAGGCCCAGGTTACATGCACCTTCTCTCAACTGCTTCTACTTAACCAACCAGCTTCACTTTAGCCCAATCAAAAATACACCTATGGATGCTCATTTCAGAACAAATGACCCTGGCTGGGAGTCATCCTTGAGTTCCTAGTGCCTCTGGTACACCCTTTCCCGGCACACTAGCAACCCTTCTCCAGCTCGCACCTCTGCTCCCAGAAGGTCAATGAACATTCGCTAAGACACTGAGTCTTTTTTCCCAAACCTGGCTTATCCTTGCTTTGCCTGTCTTTGTGAAAGTCTTACTGCAATTAAGTAATTTTATGAAATGTTCTGCAAACATGATATAATGAGAGTGAAGGGAGAAAGAGCCACTATTCCTAGGCAAACTAAATACTTTGAGAAGATCAAATGACGCTGGGGTACTGGGAAGCACTGCTGAGGAGTTCGGCGTGGGTGAGCTGCCATGAAAGACTGGGGGAAAATGCCCACATCTATAATGAGTCTTCACTCAGAGTACTTGGCAAGTGTAAATTCTCGTACCACTTTGAAGAAACAGAAACTGGAAATGGGAGATGATACATCACTGGGTGTGGTTTACTCAGGAAAGCCAGTTGGACACGCCCCTCCTTGGACCCACGCTCAAAGGAAAGGCGCTGGACGTACATCAAAGAACAGTGAATGGATGTACATTTATATGTTTTAACTTAAAATCTTGAAGGTGTGTAGTATAATTTTCTCTGACTTCCCTTTTCAACCAACTTCTTCCATTAACTGACCAACACCAGTCCATACTGTGTCAGATAAAAGGGATCCTGATCTAATAGCTAACAGTTATTGAACAATTATTTGGTGCCAGACATCATACTAAGTGCCTTTTATGTAGCATCTCTTTTAATCCTCACAGGATACCCCTGAGTGAGATACTGACGTTACCCTGCGGTGGCACATGGGCCCGTTTTTACAGGTCCAGGGCTCTCCTGCCTTCCATTCTTAACCAGCCGGTAGCCTGTTACTGAACTGCACCGCTCCAGACCAGCACCATGCCTCTTCACGGGCTCACGGTGGAAGACCTGCCCCTGATGGCTCTGTGGGCAAGGAGTCTGGTGGCTTCCAAACGGTCCAATTAGGTTCTGGGTTTCGTGCCTGGGTATGAAGAAGCAGATAGGTGAGCAGAAGGGGTGGGAGCTGTGAAAACGGAAACCCAGCAGAAAGTGCTAAGGAAGACTAAGCCCAGCATGAAGCCCTCATAGGGTGGCGGGCAAGGATGGAGTTTTAGGAGCAAGACCCCTGGAAAAGCCCATCTGAGGCACTCGACAGGAAAGAGTGGGAGGTGGGAAGTATTGGCAGCATGCAGGCCAGGAGGCAGAGGAGATCCATTCAGGATCCGCAAATGGGCATTGACAGTAATGGGAGCAACTAGAACCTCCATAGGAAGGAACCAAGAAGAGTTGCCCGCTTAGGTTAGCGGCATCGTGGAACTCACGTCTTTGCGATGGAAATATACTTGGTGGACAGTTAGTACTGAGGCAAAAATCTGGTGTCCATGAAAGTCAGTGAGATAAGGATTAGCAGGATGATACAGAAAGGACGGTTTAAGGAGCTATATGTGCTGGGAGAAAATATTTGCTATACATGTACCTGGCCAAGGACTTATATTCAGGATACATAAAGAACTCTTAGAGCACCATAAAAAGACAAAAAGTCCAATTATAAGTAGGCCAAAGATCTGAACAGACACCTCACAAATGCATATATGAATGGCCCCTAAATTCAAGTTCATCAGCCATCAGAGAAAGGCAAATTTAAACCACAGTAAGATACCATTACGCCGGCACTAAGGTTAGCTAAGATGAAAAAGACCTACCCACCAACTGTTGGGGAGCAGTGGAGTATCAAGGGTGGGGCAGTGCAAGCAGCTCCTCGAGGGCAAGGAATAAGGGGGGTACACTGTCTGCAGAGAATTTAGAAATGATAACGAAAACCACTAAAAGCTGATCTGATTTTTATTATATCACCGTGCACCAGCAATTCTAAATAGTGGCTGTGATAAGATATCCTTCCCCAGCTAGGGCAAGCCCCTCCCACAGTCCCTTCCTCTGATACCTTACTCCTGGCCAGGATGTGAAGACACACTGAGAGTGGGGATGTCATGTGGTATAACCACCTTAGAGAACTGCTCGGGCAGCTGCTTTTACAAATTAAGAAATTGTACTTCTACATATTTACCCAGGAGAAATGAAAACGCATGGAGTAAATGTTTATAGCAGCCTCTTTATAGGAAACACCAAATAGAAACAATCCAAATGATGTTTCAATAGGTTGAATGGCTAAACACGTGGCATATCCATACAACTGCAGTGCTGCTCAGAAGCCAAGTACCTATACATGCTATTTTTTTTTTTGCTTTTTTTTGGGGGGGGGACACCCACGGTATATAGAGGTGCCCAGGAGAGGGGTCGAATCAGAGTTGTAGCTGCTGGTCACAGCCACAGCCACAGCCACGGCAACTGGGCATCTGAGACGCGTCTGCAACCTATACCACAGCTCATGGCAACACTGGATCCACGACTCACTGAGCGAGGCCAGGGATCGAACCCACATCCTCATGGATGCTAGTCAGCTTCATTTCTGCTTTACCACAATGCGAACTCCAAGATAATGCATCTTAAAAACATTATGCAGAGCAAAAGAAGCCAGGCACCAAAGAATACACACTGTTTGATTCCATTTATTTGAAGACCAAGAACAGGCAAATCTAATCTATAGTGACAGGAAGTAGACGATGGTTGCCTGGGGCTGGGGCCGGGGGTGAGTACCGACGTGGAAGGGATATAAGGGAACTTTTTGGCTTGTTATAACCTCAGAGATATTGCAGGCTCTATTCCAGACTATGGAAATAAAATCAATATCAAAATAAAGTGAGTCACATGAGTTTTGGGGTTTCCCAGTGCATATAAAAGTTACACTGACACTATACTGTAGTTTTTCAAATATGCATTGTTTTTTTTTTTAAAAAAAACAATGTATATAACTTCATTTAAAAATACATCTTTGCTAAAAAACCCTAAGTGTCATCTGAGCCTTCAGCAAACTGGAGTAATAACAACAAAAATCACTTATTATAGATCATCATAACAAACAGAATAATAAAAAGTTTGACATATTGTGAGAATTACCAAAATGTGACAGAGACATCGAGTGAGCAAATGTTGTTTGAAAATGGAGCCAACAGACTTGCTCGATGCAGGGTTGCCACAAACCTTCAATTCGTTAAAAACATAGTAACTGTGAAGCACAATAAAGCAAAGCATAATAAAATGAGGTATGCTTGTAACTGGTTGTCACGGCAGCTACGTGAGTGAACACATTTGCCCAAACCCATCAAAACTGTGTACCAAAAGTGTGTACATTTTGTTACACATAAATTGTGCCTTAAAGAGACTGAGATATTGATTAACTTAGGAATACATCCCAAGCTTTTTATGGGACTCAATCAACATTCCAAAGACATTCCCACAAGCCACACTTGGGAAGTTCAATCTGGATGTATTCTGACATTAACCATTATGGAAAGCTGTGTACGGTTTAATCTACAGATGTTTTTATTCCCTCCAAAAAACTTTTACGCTTCTCTCAAGTTCCTACATTTTTAATTCCTTGAGATGTAGGCAAAAAACGCTATTCGGATGATGACAGCAATGATAATGATAATAGCAGCTAATACCTGTAGAACATTTACTAGGGCCAGACACTTTGCTAAGTGATTTACCTGCATTATTTTACTTAATGCATTTTTCAGATCAGGACCGAGTTCAGAGAGGTGAAGGCTGTTGTCAAGGACACACAGCCAGTCGGACCTAGACTGGCATTAGGGTCTGTCTGACTTCGACTCTGTGTTCTTGCCCCTGCGGCCTAGGACCTCTATCACTGGACCCATCATCACTGGATCCACCTGGTAAACCAGACCACACTGTCCTCCAGCAGGGGGCGCTCTACATACCTGCAGCTGCAATGTTCTCAAGTTCCTTCTGCTGCCAACATCTTCAGGGCAGTTCCCCTTTCCTGATGAGCCTTCTTAAGAGCTCCATCTTTCCTGTAGTCACCAAGGTGCCTGGCAGACAAGTCTTCCATCTATGGCCAGCAACCAACAGCAGAACTGAATTACGCTGTTCTCGTGGGCCTGGAGAGTGGGGGGACGCTTCCCCCTTGACCTTCCACTCCTGCCCTGAACTTTACTTTCCCCCTCCTTCCTCCCTTGGGATCCTGTGAAGTTTATTCTTTTGAACTGTGACCATGACCGTATATATCTCTGGGTGTACTCTAACAGGAACCTGCGTTCTTTCCACCGCGGGGCTGGCTAAGGAAGTTATGTGGTTCTCAGGGGAATCCTGGAGGAATTTGCTCGAGTCTGCTGGGGTCTGCATCCTGACACTCAAGTGCAGAAGTGCAGCCAGGCCTGTTTGACAATGAAACTCAGGCATGAACCAAGGGGGAGGGGAAAGGGGGGCCCTGTACGGACCCCAAACTGGGTTAGCCTCTTGTATGAGGAGGCCTCCTGTCTAGAGGCCTGGGAGGAGACGTGACGGGGGGAGGGGGGACCCCCACACTGGGGGGGGGGGAGTGCATCCACAGAAGAAGAGAGGAGAAGATAATGGGATCCAAGAGTGCTCCCGAAAAACGTGTCATCTTGCTGCTGCCGGAACCCTTTGAATACGGTAAACCCTTAATCAGAGTAGCCTAAGACTGCAATGACTACATGGAGACATGTTAGTCCAGATAAATCCTTGCAGGTTTCAAAGATCTGAAGGGCCCCGGCACTTCCCTCTGCAGCGGCTGCCCTCTGCCCTCTCCTCCATGATGTCATTATTGAAGCTGCGCTCTCACCATGCCTGGTGTAAGTTGACATTGACAGTTGCAGCACTCTCACACCGACTCTGGAGGATTATTAGCTTTGAAGCTATTTGGCCTTGAGCGGTGAATTCTTTTTTGAGCTCACACTGGCTTATAATATCTGAGGAGGCTTGCTCCACTCTGGCCCCAGCTTGAATTAGGAGAGGAGGCCGCTTTCCAACTTGGAACTGACACCAGCAGGAACAGAACGGGGAATATTATCCATTTCTGATGGGCAACAAAGTTAGTGTTCTCTAATCCCCCGGAGGCCTTCACACCGAGTTTCCATTTTAACATCAGAGTTGGAGCCGCAGCCCGGGCTCGCCTCTGCCTGTAATCGCAGCGCAGCCTCGCAGCTGGACACGCAGGAGGGCTTGACGAATACATGCTCTTCTGGCCTCTAATCTGTTTGTTATTAGGCTGTTGGAAACCCCTCCGTGGGGCTGGAAGCTGATGTCAGGAGAGTATAATTCAAGTGTATGTTTAAAAAAAAAAAGGGGAGGGGGGAAGCTCCCTTCTGTGATAATTTGCATGTGGTGAATGCAAGTGTCTGGGGGGATTAATTAGCCGAACAAAGCTGGGCAAGGGACTGCCAGGGAATTGGCAAAAAGAGTGACCCGGAGAGCGTCTGACCCGCTCTTAGTTTCCTCTCAGGATTTAAGCAAATGTCTTGCGAGGCTTATTCCAAGGAAAGGGGGAACCTCTGGCCCCCCATCCCAGCCTCAACCTATGGTCTTTTCATGATGAGGAAGAGCACGTGCATCCCTCCCCACAAATTGTGCCACCGCTCACAAAGGAGTTTGGGAGATGCAACATCGTCTCGGTTTTTGCTGGACTGTCTCCTGTAATAAATGATGGGTCTGTTCTGGAGAGCTCTCTTAGGAAAGACAGAAAGAACGCCCACATTTTCAGGTTGCTAATGTAGGGAGAAGAAAAGTTTTCTTGAGATTATCACTTATTTATCTACATATTCTTATTTGTCTCACTGTTATCACTTATTTATCTGTCTATGTGAAGGTCAACCTTCAGCAATACGATTTATGTCCATAATTCACGGGCTGCTTCTCTCCTGATGTAACTGATTTTGAGAGGTACCAGCCTAGGAGCTTAAAGCAACGCAAGTGATACACCTTCAGATTACAGCCGGCCCTGGCATTTTGGTTGGCTGGAACAGACTCAGCACCACTGCCAAATAGCAAAGTGGAAGAACTAAGAGTGTCCAGGAGAAGACAATGACAGAGATGAAAGCATAACGTTCATGAAAATGGGGGCTAGAAGGAAAGCTGGAGGGAATGGGGCAGGTGACAGAATGCAAAAACACCGAGCAAACCTAAACATTCCTCTATGCAGTGGCTCAGCCAAAGACAGTCCTTGCATTTTATTTCTCTGATGCTCAGGAAAGTAAACTGCATTTCTTTAACTCCAACGGATGTTCTCACCCCTTTCTGAAATCGCGCTGTCTTCCAGCATACTGGTCCATCAAATGTATTCGTGCCCACTAAAATGTGGTATTAACATGATAGCTGGTCTTCCAGTCAGGGTGCTTACACCAAGGAAATACGGTAGGAAGAAAGATATATAATCTTTTAAAAAATGCAACCTGCAATCATTTGTTCAACAATACAACTCTTGGAGAGGAAGCCTGCACATGGCTTGAAGCATGCGCATTGATGACTTGGGGACACGTGGAGGCGAGAGTCTGTGGACTGCCTATGTCCACTGATGTACAGTGAATGAGTGGTGCTCTTGCTGACATTCTACTACTAACTTACCTAAGCAACTGATGGGTGCTCACCTCATCAAGGCTTACTGATTTTGGCAAAATGATAAATTGCACTCACATTTTTTCTGCCCCAAGACAAACTGGTGAGCTTAAAAAAACAAAACAAAACAAAACACAAAACTCTTTTGGGTCTGTTAATAATTTCCAAAGAAAAGAGCAGCCAATGGTTGAATAAATAAACCATTCTTGATGACAATTTAAGAACTGGACTAACAGTATGTGTGCATATGTGTGCTTATGTGTATGTGAACGCACAAGAGTGCAACCCACTCCTAATTAGTCCTATTAATGTGAGAAATACTAGAGTAGCTGCTTCTGTGTTTGAGTGTGTACATTTATATATATACACATATAATATTTTGCTGAGAAGAGTAAAAACTTAGCTAATGTCCAAGGTTAAATTATGCTTTTCTTAACAAAGCATAAGAATTCCTAAGAGTAATTTAGGATTTATGATCATAATTCCCAAGTTAGGATGGGTTGCCTTAGGAAGCAGGGAGTTCCTGGTCACTGGAGGCATTTGAGTAGCAAGTGCTGAAGGACCACTTGATGGGAATATTTTTGTTGGAGTCCTGTTATTGAATGTGGGACTTGGATGTGGCGATTCTTTCAGTTCCTTCCAACTGGGGAATCTGTGGTTCTATGACCCAAAATATGCAATATCATCTAAAACAAGAGCACACTGAAGGAAGGGTTACATCTTATTCCAGCACAGTCCATAGGACATAGAATCAATGTGTGTGGAAACATGAATGGGTTGGACTAGATGACTTCTGATATTCTCTGCAGCACAGAGATGGGAGTTTGTGAATTACTTCTATTAGTCAGAATTCTCCAGAGATATAGAACCAATAAGATACATACCTGTAGGAACAGATGACTATCCTAGCGGCTGCCTACATACAAATATAAAAGGAGATTCATATGAGGGTTGACCTCACATTTATGGAGGCTAAGAAGCCCCATGATCTCCAGGCTGAAGACCTAGGACAGTGGGTGGTATTATTCGGTCTGGGTCAAAAGTCTGGGGAAGAAGGGTCACTGATGCTGTCAATCTGGGAGAAGCCCCATGTTCCAGCTGACACAGGCAGACAGGAAGCAGAAGGGACAAGTTCCCCTTTCCTCCACCTTTTGTTCCATTCAGACCCTCAATGGATTGGATGATCCCCATCCTCGTTGGGGTGGACAGCCTACTTTACAGAGCCCAGCAACTCCAGTGCTAAGCTCAGCCAGAAAAGCTCACAGACACACCCAGAAACAGGGTTTTTATCTGGGCACCCTGGGCCACAGTCAGGCTGACACAGACAGTAACCACCACACGGATGGAAGTCAGCCTACGACAATACTGTATGTGGAACGCGTGACATCCTTCCTCAAGAATGTAATTCACTGAACCAGTGTTTTTCTCCCCTTTTGCGGTCTGTGCCTTTGAAGCTGTGACATTTGGTAGCACTCAAATGATGGGATTAGGTTACATCCTTGGTTATTTCACTGTTGACTTGCCTTCCTTTAGCACTGAGTTGCCCTGGAATAGAACTGCTGACCACCGCAAGCACACGCTGTTACACACTCCCGGGGAAAATCTTCCCATGCTTCCAGGCAACACCAGTCTTCCCCTGAGCACTGGCTCCCTGTCATGCCTCATGTTGCGCATTTGCTCACAGGCACGTGGACCCTGCTCCGACTCTTGCATGGTTGGCTCCGCTCACCCCCGTCACACAGGCATCACGGGAACCGAATGCATCCTTGTTTTAACAAAAATCAGTTTTACACACTGATCAGAATCTGGTGGCATGTGGGTAAAAGGTAGAAGAAGCATTATTCCAAATGTTTCTGTGCTGTTGAACATCTGACGCTCGGCAATAAAACAGACTGGGTCACACTTTCGTCTTCAAAGCTCAAGTCTATCTATAAACCTTTAGTTGAATCTTTCTGATGCTCGGTGTGTTTTGTAAGAAGTCGGGCTTCTCCTTGTCCTGGGCATGATTTTCAGAAACTTTGCTGTCAATAAGCGTTGGCAGAGGCGGGGGAGAGCAGTTTCTCAGGATAGGTATCTTAATAAAACAGGCATTCAGTCACAGTTAAGCACCTTAGAGATGACCCAAGACGTGTGGCTGTTTTCCTGACTCTGCCCCTCAGGTTCAGCTGTGCTCTTGAACTTTAGCTTTCGGGGATCCTCAGGGTTCTTGGGTGCCGCCTGGGCCACATCCACAGCCACATCCTTGCACGGCTCCAGGGACAGAGGGAGCAGACGTGGATGGGAGTGGAGCTCTGCTCATTAACTGCGGTGACAACCTCCCATCACAAAATCTAGTCTTTCTTTCCCATGCAGACCTGAATCGGTCTAGTTGGCGTCAACACATCATGGCTTCAACTGAGACTTGAAAAGGGAGATAAGCTCTTATAATTTTTCATTCCATGTCTCCCACTTCCTCCCAACAAGCTCTCCTCCCCCGACCCCAAAGAATGCTGACTTCCACTTCTACACCGAGCACAGTGGGGCTCAGCAAGTCTTTCCAGCAGCTTTGATTTTAATTCAAGTGATGCGAGTATTGAGGACTTCTCCAGAGGATATCCTGCAAACTTCAAATTGCTATCGCCTTTTTGGGACATTAAAGAAAGTTTCTCGTGCCCTTGGGCTTCCCAGAGGACACTTCCAAACACCAAATTTCCTTTGACTTGAAGGAAGATGACATGTGTGCGCTCAACAGAATGGTAAGGAGCGGGGAGGAATAAAGATGTAGCCGGGTTGCTGACTCACTCACACGCCACTCGGATGTGCAGCATCAGATCGTTTCTGTACTTCCTAAAGCTGGCCTGCTTGTCCTTCGACACCTCCCACTCCCCAATTAACAATATCTGAGTCTCTTCCAATTTAAATTTTCTCATTTTCACTTAAATATTTTATCGATCGGAAATTCGATTCCTTTCTAGGGTTGGTCTAAATTTTCCTTTTTAGACTTTTTGTTCTCTGTGCAGAAAAGCTCCTTCTCCATGCTAAGGTGATTCAGGGGTGGCTAAAGAGGTTGCTGTGTTATTTGCTGGAAGAGAGAAAGGGGACCGGGTGTCACTGCTGCCAAGCGACAGGGCTGGCCTGCTCCCTGCACTGGGATCACTGCCCACCTGGCCTTCTGCAGTGACGTAATGGTACCCACTTCTGGCCGTTCTTCCTGGTCTCGGGGGCTCTTTATCCTGATCATTGTTTTCATCCCTCCTACCTTCACATCCAGACCTGGATCCCCTGGGTGCCATCCCAAGGGCACAAGGAACCTAGAGCACTACTCACAAGTCTGGTACCCTTCTACTTCCACTGTGTCCCACGGCCTTGCATCACGTCAGAAGGGACCACACAGGGACCTTCTTTTTTTTTTTTTTTGCCTTTTGTCATTTTAGGGCCGCATCCATGGCATATGGAGGTTCCCGGGCTAGGGGTCTAATAGGAGCTGTAGCCACTGGCCTACGCTGCAGCCACAGCAACGCAGGATCTGAGCCGCGTCTGCGACCTACACCACAGCTCATGGCAACGCCGGATCGTTAACCCACTAAGCGAGGCCAGGGATCGAACCCGCAACCTCATGGTTCCCAGTCGGATTCGTTAACCACTGTGCCACGATGGGAACTCCCACACAGGGGACTTCTTGAGGCTTGCAGCCACCTCCAGGAATTCCCACGGAAGTGTGACAAGGAGTGAGTCACGGTTCTCCTGATGTTCTCAGCCTTTCTCTCAGCCTTTCTACCACGTCCCCCAGTGCCAGGACTTAGGACCTGAGAGGAGAGTCCAGGACCCAGCTGGTTTCCCTATAATGCCTGTACCCTTTGCCTTCTCCATCCAACCTCTCAGCCTCAAAACAGCCAGCTTCCCACCCCTCCACATCCCATCAGGATGGCAGAGAGCAAATCTCTTTAGGGTCTATTCCACCAGGCATGCTTCTCGATATACTAATGGAAGCTAAAGGAATTTAGCAAATCCTTTTCCTTCTCACCAATGCCTGGCTTTGAGGATGATTTTCTTGCTTAAGAGGTCAAGGGAGTCAGCTTTGAGATTCGATCTGATCAATGGTCTCTTTGTTCTAGGCAGTATCCCCGGGGCCCGAAGCCCCGTGCCTCAGCCTTGGAGGTGGAAGACTGCAGGGGAAGGTGATTTAAGAGAAAACCCAAAAGTCAGAAGCGTACTTTTTGCAAAAATATTATCCCTGTTACAGAAATACAATGTTGAGCTTTCAAGAAGCACAGTTACACACTTCCCTTTTAGGAAATGTCCATTTATACAATTTTCCTGTTTGAAACATCCATAATTTTCGACTTCCTTCCTAAAACACGTTCCCCAGAGTCACGTGTACTTTGAAAAACTGTCTTGGAAGAATTTTCTTCCACATTCTTTCTCCAGTTTTCTGGTTAACAGACAACACTGAATCAGCAATTAGTGTTATCTCCACCTATTTTCTCTCTCTGTGACCCTAGATTCTCCCAGAGTTTAGCACGTCCCTGCCTCTGGGGGCCTCATAAGTTTCCAGGGCATGGTGTAGGACAGAGTTACAATCCTCACGACTGGAAGGAAGTAGGAGAGTCTGGTAGCAATATGCTGGGTGATCGCTGTGGTAATTACTACGAAAGAACTGCCAACTTGGTTCTCATTAGTGGACTACATTCTAGTTCTTCTTTGCATATTATCTCCACGGTAATGGCCATGACCCCCAAAGAAAATGAACATGGTGCAGAGAAGAGTACGTTTTCCTCATGCTTGTCAAAGCATGTCAATGTTCTCCCACAGCCCGTGGCACAATTTTCCTAATGCAATTAAGCAGCACCTTCTTTTTCCATGGAAATGCACTCACAAATGTCAGTCTGACTTGTGGTCACCAGGCTGGGAGTAACTTTGTTATGGAACCTGAAAACTGGTTCCGATTATATGTTTTGCAACAAAACCCCAAAGTTCACATGAACTTTTCACCTGGTGAGTTTGGCTGGGGAGTAGTCATGGATTCATTTGGGTGTCTGGATAGAAGACTTTGACTCAGTGGTGCTTAATGCCTGGTGTCTTGTCAGTCTTCCCCAACCTTCTGGGTAGCACTCTTGTCCCCATTTTTAAGACGTGACAGGAGGCCACTTTTCCTCCACAAAACTCTGTGGACAGGATGCAATCTCCATGAATGGCTTCAAGTTGAGGGTAGCTGGTCTCTGCTGATCAACGGACCACCAGCTCTGCCTAGTGGCTCCTCCCATGACTGGTTCTACCTGGGCTGCAATGACAGTCTTGCCCTTCCTTGGAGGTATATGAGTGACAGGTATATCTCTGAGTGTAGATATACAATAATTATGCAACATGTTCATTTCATTCTCACAGAAGTCTGATAAGAGTTTTAGCTTTGCCTCCGAGTGGCTTCTGAGGAGACTGAGGCTAGAAATTGTCATGGCCAGAGGAGCATATGACAGAGATAGGACACAGCGTAACGGTCATCAAGGTATAGACAACGGTTACGAGAATAGGACTTGTCTTGGCCAAGGACGTGATATGGTAGAGCACCAAACAGTGCCAGCTATAGCACTTCTCTTCCAAGACCACCTACATTTGTGGGGCCCACGCCAAATGAAAACGCGAGGTCTCTTGTTCAAAAAGCAGAGCAAAAAATGCCTTTAAAGATACTAGAATATGAAGCCCTTTCTTTTCTTCTCTCTTGACTTTTGCTATTTGCTATTTAACATCATTCTACGTAAAGAGAAATTACATTCTTAAATGATGAGCATCCCTTTCTATCATTTGACTTTCCACTGTAGAGTTTTAAATATAAACATAGGAGCATTTAACCCATAAGGAAACATCAACATGACACAGTTCCTATTTCACAGCTCACACATGTAGTTCATTGCAGTAGAAACGTGACACAAAACTAACTCAACTATTTGATTTCACTTGATCTGCATGCGTTCTAGCAATGTTGCATATCTGGCTCACTGCTGGGTGAGGAGGGACTGAGAAGGAAAGCAGATGGGGACTGACCTCCCTCTCTCTCCCTCTCCTTCTATGGCATTACTCTCTCCATGTGAGTGGTTGGCTAGCAAGGTTAAGTAGCACGAGTGAGAAAGGATATGATAGGGTTCAACAATCGTTTGTTTCTTAGAATGCCATTACCCCCTTTCAATGTAGGAAGCAAGATCTGGTTCAAATGAAGACCATGCAGCTTCTCAGGGCTGTCAGCACCCCCATTTACTCAGCCGTAGACATAACATGCTCACCTTGTGCTCACTTTGAGCCTCACTGCCCCTCACCTATCTTGGGGCCACTGAAACTGTGCGTCACTGGGCAACCCAGATGCTATATGTAAATGAGGAGGCGAGGAAGGTAGATGGGTCATGTGATTTTCCTCATGCACATGCTCTACTGCCCCATAAGACCTCACTTCAAACCCAAGTTCAAAGATAACAATTATTAGGAATCTCAAAATGGGGACAGTAGAGCCTTAAACCCAGCACTGGGTCCTCTGGAGGATGGGGACCTTTGCCCGCCCAGGTTGTACACCGGGCACCTGCTCTGTGACTCTTTCTGGCCTAAGATTCCTATCATGGTCTTGCCACATTTTGTCTGTGTGAAACTTGAGGGTGTTAGTTAACCTGCTAGAACCTCAGTTTTCTTGTTGGTAAAACAGAAATACAAATAGTGCTTATTTTCAGCATTGTTACAAAGTGTTCAGTGTCTATAATACTCCCTATACTTCCTCCAAACCTCTCAAATGCCTGAGATAAAGTACATGTTAACATATGCCTTTCCAAGCACTATCCAATCCCAGTTGACCACTGGCCAGAACGGCAACAAATGCACTGCCTATAGACCCTTTACAGATACGGATTCTATCTCGCAAACCACCATAATCCGAGAGCCTGGGACAGGTCCTGGCAAACATTCAGTGCTGAACAGGGGATGCAGAGTTAGATCAGCTGACTGTCTCATGTCTGCATGAGAGGCTGGTGATATCTGCAGTGAATGAAGCTGAGATTATCTTCATCCCCACTAAGCTTCCAGTTTAGGAGGCGACAGAGGCCTTAATCTAAGCAACAATGATGACTTATGACCATGAAGACACATTACAGGGAGCTCTGAGAACCTACACGGTCTCGTGCAGTTGGTCACGGCAGAAGCTCCCTGGGCAGCTGGTTTTAGGATGCTGAAATCTTGAAGGAGCAGTGGGAACTGTCTACACAGTGAATCCAGGGTTCTTTCCTGTCCTTATGTTCTGCGAGAACTACTTGATCTCAGAAACGAACATTTCATCTCAAGGATTAGGAATGGCTAGAATAGGATAGCAAAACAGGACAAGTATATTGCTTTTTTTTTTTTTCCCCTTTTGGCTGCCCTGTGGCATGTGGAGATCCCAGGCCAGGGATCAGATTGGAGCTGCAGTTGTAACCTAAGCCGCAGCTGCAGCAACACCGGATCCTTAATCTACTGTGCTAGGCTGGGGATCGAACCTGCATCCCAGCGCTCCAGAGATGCTGCTGATCCTGTTGTGCCACAGCAGACATTTTAAGGTAAGTCATTCTTGAGCCTTCAGGTCGAGTTATTATTTACTGCTTCCTAGAGTGTGTAAGTGTAAGTTTGCACACATTGGGAAGGGTCCCTGCTGGCAGGAGCCCAGTGTGATCAAGAGACAAGGGCTTCTTCATACGTCCCAGGGCAAGAGTTAATGACTTCTGCTTTCAGGGAGGTGTTAACAAGAATCTCAGCTGGCAGCTTTCCAGTGACAGCCCCTGCTGTCTCAGGCTCTTCATTTTTTTTTATTTTTATTTTTTGGCTTTTTAGGGCTGCACCTGTGGCATATGGAAGTTCCCAGGCTAGGGGTCAAATCGGAGCTACAGCTGCCAGGCTACGCCACAGCTACAGCAACATGGGATCCAAGCCGTGTCTGTGACCTACACCACAGCTCACAGCAACGCTGGATCCCCGACCCACTGAGCGAGGCCAGGGATCAAACCTGCATCTTCAGGGATACTAGTCAGATTTGTTTCCACTGTGTCACAATGGGAACTCCTGTCTCAGGCTTTTTAAATGGGTTCCAACGGCACTGCAGAATTATGCCCTGGCTAAGTGAGTATAAAAGAGATGACTTTTACAGCAGTCTTTAAAACCAGAACTGAAAAATCTCTACTGCCCTAAAGTCCTGTGCTTTCCAGTGGCAAGAGATCCGCACATTTCCGTAGACCCTACTGCGTGCTGGGGCTCCCAAGGGTGTTACCTCATTCTATCCTGCAGGATAAATACTGCAAGATGGATATTACTTACCCATTTTTTCAGATGAGGAAAGTGAGGTTCATGGAAGTCAGGTTACTTAATTTCTCACTGCTTGTCAGTGGCAAATACATGTATCATGCCACTGTACTCTAATCACTGGAATATGAGACAAGCTGACACTGGTGCATCCTTCAGTCTTCCCTATTCCATTACGCTCCCAGTTACTCAGGCCCAGGGCCTTTAACACACTCTTCATTTCTCTTTTTTCCTCAACTCCTATGAACAATCCATCATCAATAAACATAGTAACAGTCACTATTTCATACAGAAATGACATCTACGTATCAGTTATTATGTGCTCAGGATTATTTCACTGAATGCTCACAAAACTCCCTAGGGTAGGTGTTATTATAAACCCCGTTTTTCAGATGAGGACACTAAGGCACAGAGAAATTAAATAATTTGTCCAAGCACCCATGGCTAGTGCGTGGCAGAGAACGAATTCAAACCTAGGAAGTTTGGATCTGGAGTATATGCTTTTAAATCACTATATTTTAAGTATGCGTAATTAACTCTACCTCTAAAGCCCACCCTGAAATCATTCTCTCCAACTTATAGCTTCCATTCTAGTTCAAACCACCTTAATTGTGCTGGGACTTTAGCCATAGTGTCTTTTAGCATTCTAGAATTCCCTACAGTTCCTTCTTCATAAAGAAGTCAGAGAGGCCTATTATATATAAATCAGATCATACCACTGCCAACCCAGAGCCCCCCATACCATCACATGACCTGACAGGCTCTCCATGATCTGTGGTCTCCCTGCCTACCTGGTCTCACCTCAGACCACGTTTCCTCTCTTTTACTAACCTACAGCTCTGCTGGCCCTCCGGCATTCCTTGAACACCCAATTCCTGCCACAGGGCCTTTGCACATGCTGATACAATTTTGCCCTAGACCTTTATGTAGCTCAGTCTCTTGAATTTTTTCCAGGTCTTCGTTCAAATGTAACCTCCACGGAAAGTTCCTTCTTGACTACTCTGTAGTAAGCAAAATTCTAAGATTGTTTGCATGATCTCCACCCCCTGGTGTAACGTCCTTGTGCAGGTAGAAGGTGTGATTTAATGAGCCATAACTGCCATGATTAGGTTACTGATCACTGGACTCTGAATTAAGCAAGAGGATATTACCCTGGGTGAAGCTAATCAGATGAGCCCTTAGAAGAGAAAGCAGCAGTAAAAGACCTTGGCCTTTTGCCTCCGTGATCTCTATAGTTGCAAGGAATTAAATACTGCCAACAAACACAGAAGCCTGGAAGAGGACCCCAAGCCTCAGATGCAACCCAGCCCTGGCTGACCCTTTGAATACAACCTTGTGAGACTTAAGCAGAGAACCCAGCTAACCCATGCCTGATTCCTGACCATGGAAAAAGTGTGATAAAACATTTGTGTTGTTTTAAGCCATGGAGTTTGTGGTAATTTGTTAGGAAGCAACAGAAAATGAATGCAATGTCTAAGATACCCTCTCTACCACCCTCCTCTAGCTTTTTCCTGCATTATTTGTCTTCGTTTTTTTTCTACCTGAAGTTATATTATGTAATTATTTACTTGGCTAGTCTGACTGTCCCACTGGAACATCAGCTCCACAAGGGAAGGGAAACCAGCTTCTTTACTGATGAATTCCCAACTTCTAGGGGCAGCGCCTGGTACATAGTAGGTATTCAATAAATATGTGTTGAATGAAGCCATAAATACATGCACATGCATTTACTGTTTGTCCGGTTTTAAAAATGGTTCTAGGTTTACTTCAGTTTAAGCAAACTTGGCATGGGGAATCAGTTTACAGGTTAAAAGACTTCAGTACTAATTTTTATATTTTCTTTTCTTTTTTTTTTGTCTTTTTGCTTTATCCAGGGCCATACCTGTGGCATATGGAGGTTCCCAGGTTAGGGGTCTAACAGGAACTGTAGCTGCCAGCCTACACCACAGCCACAGCAACGCGGGATCCGAGCCGCGTCTGCAACCTACACCACAGCTCACGGCAACACCGGATCCCAAACCCACTGAATGAGGCCAGGGATCAAACCCGCAACCTCATGGTTCCTAGTCGGATTCGTTAACCACTGAGCCACGACGGGAACTCCTAATTTTTATATTTTCTAAAAGAACATCAAGTATGAGACAATTTGCCTCCCAAAATGCCATCTCAGGTGCAGCTTTTTTATTAATATATGTATCACATAAAGCAAGGCAAACATGGCTGTCTAATGGCCTCATTGCTATTACTTTTAACAAATGCTACTGTATTTTAACATATACTATCAGAAAGACAGGCAACCTTGACACTTAATACTTGGTGAAAGATGTCTTAGAAAAGGATATTGAATGGGTGGAATATGATCAAAGGACTATTAATGCAATTTAATGGCTATCAGTAATAAATTTACTTTAAAAATGTTCCAATGATGGCAGTGCTCAGAGCAATTTAATGGATTGTCTAAAGCTGTTATAATGGCGAATTGCTTTATGAATTAAAAATTCATAACCGAACAGAAGTGGACAAAACCACCTTGCTAACACGAATTTTTCTCCTCTATTTGTTCATTTGTGATTATAGATGACGGATGACACACTGGGATACATTTTCACTCATTTTTTAAGGGGGGAGTTTTAATGTTTTAAAAAAACAGCAGAAAGAAGAGAGGTTTGCTGCTCTGAGGATGAGATGTCCCCTTTCATGATGGTGCTGCAGTGAGCTCTCCACATGGACTGTCCACTCCCTGGGTGTCTCCGGGCATCAACCTCTTGGTTTAGGGTGGAGGACCTCCCAGGTGGGAGACTTCAAACAGGCCACCCAGCCACGTTCCCTTTCCTTTCGGTGGAATACCAGCAGCAGTGCTGTGAAAGCACAGACTTGTTTTTGAAATCCTGACACATTTCTCACACCAGAGGTGGATTACAAAAGCACGAAATTCTGAGATCTTAGCGTCTGACTGATTTCATGGGCTACATGGCTTGGCCTGCAGCCAGGTGTGTTTTTCACACGTCCAGCAGGGGGAGCCTGGGGTCTGACAGTGAGAGGTAGCCCTGGGACAGAGAGCATTCATGGAACCCTGACTGGGAGCACTCAATCTTATTTCTACACAGGGAAGGAAATGACTTCATTTCCTCAGAGAAAATCCCTGATAAAAGAAGAAAGTGTCTTGCAAAGTTACTGGTAAGGGGATGTCGCTCTATGTGAGCAAAAGCTTTTCATTCATGTAGATGAGGGTCCCAGCAATTCTCATGTGCATGTCCCCTGGGACTCTGGGATATCAAGGCCAGCCTCCGAGGGCTGAGAGCACCCCCAGCATCCTGTCAGGGTCAGCTCCTTATTGGTCCTCCTCCAAGCTCTCTTCATGGCCCTGCTTTAATCTGGGTCCTCACTAGTTTGCCTCTGGATTACCACTGAGTTTATTAACCCATTTTCCTTCTTACCTTGTTACCCACCACCCCCACCCTGTTCATCCTCCTCTGGGGCCCCTCCCTGAGGGTCACCCCACTGAACTTGGAGTTGTCAGAGTGCTCCAGGCTATTTCATGCTTGGGGCACAATTTGCTCATGGCTCTTCCTCTCTTCTCTCCCTTGCTGCCCTAGAAAACCCCAAGAGTCAGTTCCACCTCCCTCCTCTGGCAAGCTCTTTGTCAGGCTCAGCTCCTGACTTCATTTCAGTCTAGTGGAATGCTGACCTTGAACTAGCTGTTCTCCTGAGGCAGGGGATAAAACAATGAGCAAGGAGCTACACAGAAGCACGAGCCCCTCTGCGGTCCTCCATGGTGCTCTGTATGGAAGCTTCCACGGTATTTGGAGTGCTTAACTATGTTCTGTGCTCACTTCTCTGCCTTTCCTCCTTGACTGTGTGCTTCTTATGGGCAAGGACAGTTGCTAATTCATCCTGATCTCCTCAGTGCCTTAGACACCAGCGTTTGCAACAATGTGCGAGGAATAATAATAATAACCATAATATCATTATTATAGTGACAAAGAGTTTCCATGTACTAGATTTTTTTCTGAGTGCTTTATGTATAATAACTCATAGAAGCACTCCAGGGTGGGTGGTATTATTATTATTATTATTAGGTAATGAAACTGAGAACAGAGACTTAAAGTAACTTGCCCTCACACCTCTGGTAAGTAAGAGACATGTGGCTTCTCTAGATTGTCCAGAGATTAATCACAATGGAAAGAGGGAGAGGCAGACTGAACAGGTTAAAGCCAGAAGACACAAGCTGTATTTTTAAGCTGTTTCACCTTCAAACCTGATGCTGAGGGAGGCAGCAAGTATCACAAAGGTGGTCTGAGGAAATCTGGGGGCTGACCCACCAGAATCAAGCTCCGCTTGACTTTTCAGAAAGCAGCAAATCTCATACAGAGAGAGAGGAGGGATGGGGAGTCACCCTGGTCCCTGCTGCCTTACTCCCTTCCTCTGGGAGAGAGCCACTAACCCTGTCACCACAGTGCTGAGGTCCACTGTGAAGCTCTGTGCTCTACTGCCAACTGGAGGACCTGTATTAGACTCTGTCAAGGGAGTCTGTGAGTTACCAAAAGTTGTATCAACAGCTTCCAAGAACAGGAGTTCCCTTCGTGGCACAGCGGAAACAAATCTGACTGGGAACCATGAGGTTGCGGGTTCGATCCCTGGCCTTGCTCAGTGGGTTAAGGATCCGGCGTTGCCGTGAGCTGTGGTGTAGGTCGCAGACGCGGCTCAGATCCCACGTTGCTGTGGCTCTGGCGTAGGTCAGCAGCTACAGCTCCGACTGGACCCCTAGCCTGGGAACCTCCATAGGCTGTGAGTGCGGCCCCAAAAAAGACCAAAAAAAAAAAGTTTCCAAGAACAGCAGTACTGGAAACAGAGAAGCCCCAGGGCTTCACACAAGGACTTGCCATGAAGCTAACAGAGCAAAGTTGGCCCACACTTCAGTCCTGAGGCTTCTGCTCAAGGTAAAAACAGCTGTCCTTTGGGGTGTCAAGAGCTATGGCCCTCAATGGGAGCAGAGCTTGGTCAGGGCTGTGGTGGGGGTGAAGCAACAGCCGGACCAAATCTGAGATCGACAGCGGCCCCAAAGTCTAGGAAAAAAAACAGTCCAATGGGAAAGAAAAATGGACAAGGATGTAAAAGGCAATATGCAGATAAAATACAAATGCCCAATAAGCATTTAAAAGTCATCCGGGGGTTAGCCAAAGCTGATTTCCCCTTCTTAGGTATGTGATTTTGCCTAAAAACCTGAGTGTCAGCCTTCTTAGCTATGAGAATGAGAATAAGTGTATCTGCTACCTCCTAGGATTATCATGAAGATTCAGTGTGAAACTCAAGGATGAAAACAGTCTGGCCCTTCAGTCAATGCCATTCCTTTTGTTCCCTGAAACCCAAACTCTAGTAGTTTTTCTTGGACTTCTATGGGCCCAGAAAAGCAGAGGGTGAATGGTGACAGTAAAGAAACTGGGCTTGGTAAAGAATGGGAGTTCAGGGCTCCATCTGACCAAGACGGCCCAAGGAATGAGTAGAAACATCAGCTGATGGGGAATAAAAGTAATCCTAAGGGCACCTAATAATGTCTGGAAGGACCGAAACCTGTCCTCGAATATGACACTGTTGGGTACAGCTTGCTGCACTTTCCCTGCAGTTGAGAGGGCTGCGGCCAAGGTCAGAGGCCACACCTGGATATGGCTGTTTGTCTTTGGGCTGCTGCGTGGGAGCCTGGGAGCTGGCTGGCTGCTTTCTGCAACCTTCACTTAGAGCAGCTTTAACTAAGCATGTGGCCTCCACCCCCTTTGTGAAGGGTTCCTTGCACAAGTTCAGAGGCAGCAGATCTCCCACAGCTCCTGGGGCCCTCTGCTCAGCGGGCTATAAAACACTGTTGCTCTCGGCAAGCCCTGGTCATCAGTAATAATGAGACGGCTTTGAAATTGCCACTCTGAAACCCTAAACCGGGCCCAGGCCTGTGTATCCGGCCAAGCGCTTGGGAAAGGTTGGCCAAGGTTCGCAAACTCTAGACCGGCTTTGGAGGGAGTTTTCTCAGCCTGGGTTTAGGGCCTGAGCCCGTTTCAGCAGAAGCTGGTCTGGGTGGTATGTGATCTGGCTGATTTACTGAGCTTGGGCAGAAAACAGGCAAAGCCTGGGGCTCTGAGTGGTTTTCACTTTGAGGTTTTTGGGAAAGTGACTGAAGCCTGAATTTCACCTCCTGGAGGGAATTCTGGCCCCCTCTCCCCAACCTCCTTCCCATAAGGCTCATCTGTTCCTTTCTGCCACTGCCCCAACCTTCCAAGATGCTGGGAGTGAGTGAATGGAGGTACCTCAAGCAGAGTGGCTTTTCAGTAATTGGGACATGGAAACCTCAGAAGAGAATGGTTTTCATTTCAATGGACTTTTTCAATTTGGCTCGTGATGGTGCAGGTCAGTACGAAAGACAGTATTAGGATTTTCCTTCTTGCTTTGCACAGCATTTGATAAATCAGATCTGAGCAGCCACTACAGGTTAGAGCCCAGGACTTTGTCAACTGTTAGGATAAAGGGATTAGTATGGTCCCATTAGCAAACCCCCTAGAAAAGAACCCATGGTGGCCTCCTTTATACCACGCCGTGTGTGTGTGTGTGTGTGTGTGTAACTTCACAGACGGAGTGCCAGTCAGGGTCCCAGCAAGAAGAAGACAGCACTTTTTCTCTTCTTTTTAGGCCTGTACCTGTGGCATATGGAAGTTCTCAGGCTACGGGTCGAATCGGAGCTGTAGCTGTAGGCCTACAGCACGGCCACAGCAAGTTCGGATCTGAGCTGCATCTGTGACCCATGCTGCAGCTCAAGGCAATGTGGATCCTTAACTCACTGAGTGAGGCCAGGGGTCGAACCCACACCCTCATGGATACTGCTTGGATTCTTAACCCGCTGGTCACACTGGGAGCTCCCAGATAGCACTTTTAAGTAGAGACTATAAAGAGGTTAGTGATGGGACTATTTTCAGAGGTGTGTGTGTGGGGGGGGGGTAGGGGGAAACTGAAAGGGGTGCTGAGGGAGCATTCAGGTTAATAACAGCAGGAAACCAGAAGGGCTAAGGGGGTGAGGGAGGGAGCCATGGCTGGCTGACAGAGGGTGCCTGATGAGCTACGGCCTCTGGGAGAGGAAAGCAGCATGGTCCCCTTGTAGCTTGGTTGGAAGGGAGCTGGAGAATTAATACGCATGCCCTTCAGCTTCGTCCTCCATCTTGAACCCCTGCTGCTGCCTCATCAAGGCTGGACTCAGTCAGCCACCAGAGAGCGCGCTCCCATATGAGAAGTCTGCACATAGGAGTGCAGTCTGGAAGGTCCCCCTTCCTTGGGCACAAAGCAGGGTGAAGGAGTCCCCAGGCAGGTCTGAATGATGATCACCTAGAGAGGTTAGACAATCAGTGCAGACTCCCAGGCTGTCCCTTGAAGCTTCCAGTCCAGGATGAGCCCAGAGAAGCTGCACCTTGACTATGCTCTGGGCGGTTCAGCTGCTTAGCCAGCAGGGACAACCCCTTCTGAATTCACAGTGATGCTCTTGGGCACAAAGATCACCACCTGGATCTCAGTTACTGGTGTCCACTGAACCCTGACATCACGCTGGAAGCTGGCAACGAAGTGTACTTATTCACTTATTCCACATACACCTGCTGAACACCCACCATGTGCCAGCATGTTGTGAGGTGCTGCGGGGCAAGTGGGGAATAAAAGGATTACCCCTTCCCCGAAGAGGCTTCTCCAAGTCTCTCCTGCATGGAGAGGAAATCCTGTATCCTTCTGTAGCAGGATGGGAACCTTTACATGGGATCGTCTAGTATTATTAGTTGGGGGTTTTGAGCCAGTTACTTAACCTCTCTGGGCTTCAGTTTCCTTGTCTGGAATACAGACATAGAATGGGGCTTTCAGAATGCCCTAAAAGGACAAAAAGACCAAAAAAAAAAAAAAGAATGGGGCTTTCTCCGAAGGTAATTAAGAGGACTGAGGACTGAGTGACCTACTAGGTGTAAACCTTAGTTCAAAGCCTTGTACATCATAAACATTCGATATGACTGTTATCATTATTAATTTTTCCATTGTTATTTCTCAGTAGGTCTGTGTCGACCATCTCCCTCATCTCAACTCCAAAACAACAGATAAAAGAGAAAAATGTGCAAGTTCCCATTGTACGCAGTGAAAACGAATCTGACTAGCATCCGTGAGGATGAGGGTTCGATTCCTGGCCTTGCTCAGTGGGTTGGGGATCCTGTGTTGCCATGAGCTGTGGTGCAGGTAGCCAATGTGGCTTGGATCCTGTGTCGCTATGGCTGTGGTGTAGGCCAGCAGCTGTAGCTCCAGTTTGACACCTAGCCTGGGAACTTCCATATACCATGGATGCGGCCCCCCAAAAAAGCAAAAAAAAAAAAGAGAGAGAGAAATGCCAGCTCCAGATCCCCACTTTCACTACTTTTGAACACTTCCTTCAGAAGGCAGTCTGGCCACATCTATGATGCGATAGAGTTTAATACCTACATGGTCTTCCTATTCCTATGTTTACTCAATATATTTTTATATAATTTTCAAGACAGGCAGGAAGTTTGTAGAAATGCAGAGAATCTGGAAATGGTTCGAGGACAGTGATTCTTAAGAGCTGGAAAACGGGACTAATGGGGCAAGATGAAAGGAAGTACAACTGTTAACTTGGAGAAGAGATAGCTGAGGAGGTATGGAAGCAATTCTTTTGAGACAAAAAGACTACTATTTTTTTTTTCTTTTTGCCTTTTCTAGGGCTGCACTCACGGCATATGGAGGTTCCCGGGCTAGGGGTCTAATCTGAGCTGTAGCTGCCGGCCTATGCCACAGCCACAGCAACGCGGGATCTGAGCCGCGTCTGCAACCTACACCACAGTGGGATCGTTAACCCACTGAGCAAGGCCAGGGATCAAACCCGCATCCTCATGGTTCCTAGTCGCATTCGTTAACCACTGAGCCATGACGGGAACTCCCAAAAAGACTATTATTAAAGAGAGAATGGTGACCGATGCTTCTTCAGAAAAGATATGAATGAATGGAAAGCAGAGAGCGTGGCAAGAGGGATTTCAGTTCTGTCCAGGATCATTTTCCGACAGAAATGGTTATGGGATCCAGAACAGTTTGGAAACCCTTCACTGGCTCAGTCATACAAAGGATTTGCATGGTGATCTCTGGAAGTCATCACCTGATGGGATCGCATTTAAACAGACAAAGAGCTGGAAAGGCAGGAGCGGGGGACCATCTCCAGCTCAGACCCTAAAAACCAGTGTGGTGGCCTGTGGCCTCTGAGCTTGCTACTCCCTTCATCTCCGAGTGCAGGCTGGGGACTGGGCCTCATAGCCCAGCTCCTCTGTGCAAGCTGCGAGGCCCACCTGAAGTTTCCAATCGCCATGGGTTCCCCATGTGGTGAACACCTTGCGGCTGGCACACTTTCTGAAACGCCGGATTCCATTTTGAAGATGAAGAGTCTTTGTTGACTGGTCAGTTGAAAATTCATCATAGCTGCATATGGAAACTGTGTGCGGCTCTAGACATTTTTTTGGCTCAAAGATGAATTCACTCTGCAGTATTTCCCAGAGTTTTCTACCTCCGGATCAGTTTAAAAAAAAAAAAAAAAAAAAAGAATAAGCTCAGGTGGGAAGGCCCACAAGGTATCATCAGAGAGGGCCTCCTGGGGACCAGGTGCTTTCCTCTGGTTGAGTCTCTCCTCTGCCCTGTCTTTTGGGGTCTGTACCCCCAGGGCTGGCATGAGGGAGGGAGGGAGGTAGACACTCTTTCAGCAAAGCACTGGTGTGGAAGAGGTACTGTGAATCTGGGCAAGGGGAAAGGCCTGCCTCTCTCACAGGTTCTGCACGGAGAGCCCCGCCTGGCCTTCCCGTCCTGGCTGGCCCAGGGTTCTACTTGCCCAAATCATCCGGGAAGAAACCTGAGCCGGCTGAAGGAGTAACAAGCAAGAAAAGAAGGAGAAAGTCCTGGGGAAGAGATGAAAAAAGGAATAAATGCCTGGAAGGCTGAGAGAGAGACAAAGAAGAGGTGGGAGGTCTGAACAGAAGAGGCTGCCTTGCTAATAACAGCGGGGACGCAGCTCTGTGGGCTCCCTAAGGATTGAGAATGGAGACCCCTAGATCAAAAGAAACTGCGGAGAGTGAAATTAGCCATGTGCATAGAGAAATGCTCTTCTGTACTTCCTCCCTGTATGATGTCTAGAGCACTTGGAATGTCCAAGTGGAACCTACAATGAAATACTCTTTTAAAGCATTCTTCTGGAGCAGGAGTAGGCAGTCTTTTCTGTAAAGAGCCAGACGGTAAATATCTCAGGTTTAGGGGGTATGTTGCAACGACCTGACACAGACTTAGGCGACACATAAACCAATGGGTGTGGCTGTGTTCCAATAACACTTGTGTGACAAAACAGGCAGCTGGCTGGCTTTGGCCCCCAAGCCATAGACTGATACCCCTGTCCTAGTTTGGGCTTCTCAAACCTTAATGTGCATACAGATCCATCAGGGATCTTGTTAAACGTAGATCCTGATTCTGGAGGTCTGGGCCTGGAGCCTGAGGCTTTGCATCTTGAACACACTCCCAGGCGTTCCTGGCCAGTAGATTACACGTTGAGGAGCAGGAGTCTTGAAGTCTTAAATTGCACTGTGGCTGAAGAAGCCAGCAGTGAATATGCACGGGGGGAGGTGGCGCGTGTGGGTGCGCGTGTGGGTGCACGTGTGGGCTGACAGCTGGGGACCGAGGGACCCACAGTGAGCTTGCCTGTCTGCAGGAAGCATCCTTCACAGGTCTAGCCTGCGAGTGCCCTCTGGCTATACCCCAGACATTCCAATTTGTCAAGAGGAACTGGAACTAGGGTTTTGATAAGAAAAACCGCTTGGTTTTGAAAGGTTTTTAAGCTCCTGATTATTACGGTTTTAAAAGGCTCAGGCTCAAAAATTTTTAAAACTCTGCGTGAGCCAAATAAAACCCATGTGTGGAATGGCTCCTGCCCACAGGCTGCATTTTGTAATCATGGTTCTAGCTGCAGTGAATGCACCGGGCCTCCCTTCCATGATGGGAGCATGGGACTGGGGTTGTACATACAGCATCTCGCAAGCTCAGGACTTAGAAAAGAAGGTATGCTCTTGATTTTACAGAAGCAGCTAAGAAGCCTTGAAGAAGCCAGGCAACAAGGGCTGCAGTCATGCTTTCGGTGGCTTAAGTATTGATACCACCCCCTTCAGGCAGAAGCTCCTCTGCACAGACTAATTACACACAGTCCCCTTTTTTTTGCAGGGAGGAAACTCCACACCTGCAGGGGGTGACCTGCTAAGCAACTTTCCCAAAGTCCCTGAAGCTGGTATTTAAATCTAGGCCTCACGGACCCCAAATTCCACGCTCCTTCCACCACCAACCACTGGCTCTAGTTTTGATGGATATTTGCGAGTGAAAAAGTTCAACCTATCATCTCCCCCAAGTCCAGATAGAAGCCACATTTTGTAAGACACAGACACAGCCAATGTGAATTTTTTATCTGAAATATTTACAGGTGGAAAGGATTAAAGCCAGTGATGGACTATCGAAGGTTAATGCCATCTTTTAATATGGAAAAACTCCTCTCTCCAGAAGAAATATACTTGTGGGATAATCTTGAGATATGTGTGTGCGTGCTCAAAATGTCAGCCAGAGTTTCATTAATTTCAGCCTCCCCCTAGAACACTACGTTATGGTTCCGAGGCTGTGTGTTAGCATGCTGACACAGGCGGGACCCACGGCGCCCAGCCCTCGGGGGTAAATTTATGGTCTGATGTGTGAGGAATCCATCATGCAATCTGGCCCGTGCCCCCAGCTTCTTAATCAGGGATGGGAGATGCAAGACAAATGTTGCCTCCACGGCTTTGGGTGCTGTGTCTCAGCTTCAAGCTTTGATCCAGCAGGACAAACATTCCCACCAGGCAGGCCAATTAATAAGATG
The DNA here is from genome assembly GCA_004024745.2 of Catagonus wagneri. Classification (NCBI taxonomy): domain Eukaryota; kingdom Metazoa; phylum Chordata; class Mammalia; order Artiodactyla; family Tayassuidae; genus Catagonus; species Catagonus wagneri. The sequence continues at coordinate 19,388,104 of PVHT020000022.1, read as the reverse complement.
GCTTAACACCCAGCCTCTCAGAACACAGAGGAGCGCTTTGCCCTCAGCTCCTCCAGGGCTGTTATTTAACAGTTCTCCAGGCTAAAGGATCGCGCCGTAGAATCTCGAGGCAAGCAAAGGGCCTGGTGAAGGTGTCGAAGACAGAGGCTCATTTATTCTGGCGCGGTTGTGAAGATCGTGCTCACCACGGAACCAGAGCCAGTTTCTAAAGATGACAGACCCAGCAATTCCATCACGGGCGTCTGCTTTATGAGCCCATTTTAAGGGCTCATCCTCCTCCCGGCGCAGCACAGATTACAAGACAGCCTCTGGAGGCAGCTGGCCTTGGATTCCACTCCCAGTTCCTCCAGTTTCAAGCTGAGTAACTTGGGGGCAATTACACAAGCGTTACTTTCTTCATCTGTAACATGGGCCCAGTATCACTTCCCACTTAGCAGCACTGTCGGGAAGATTAGAGACACTGTGTTTAGCGGTACCCAGCATAGTAACTGGCACTTCACAGACCACTGCTGGGATGGAGCCTGTGTTTGCCAGTTTCCCTTTCTGTGATTTTGCCCCTATGTGATGTTCTGAATAAAGCACTGGTTTGGGGCAGCTGGACCCAAAGGTTTGAGTTTCTTTTGTGCTCTTACCAGCTGTTGCAATTTGGGGCGAAGTCTATGATCTTCCAAAGATTTTTTTTTTTCATTAGTAACATGGACATAATAACATTATGTGCCTTGGAGAGCTGTGGTTACGATTGAAATGGGCAGTTGTATATAAAATGCTTCTATTACAGTACATGGCATATACTAAGCACTCTATAAATGTTTGTTATAAATATTAAGTAGGATACACACTTTGGAATCTGCAAAGGCTTTGGTTACACGTGGAAGAGGCTACTGCTACCCCTCCTCCAAAATGTAGCAAGGAAATCCAGCAAGTCGGAGCAACTTTAAGAACTTCTATTTTTCAACCCTGAGGTTATGCCAAGTGCAAGCCTGTTTGCACTTATTGGCAAAATAACTTGCCAGGGTGTGAAAAAACCATTAACTACAGTCTAGCTCTTTCTGAAATAAATACATGGGCGCACTATCGGGGAAAAGTATAAACCCAAATCAGAGTACTGTTTACTAGGCAACTTCAATGTATGGAACCCGGAGCCGGATCTGGGCGAGTGGATTCTGAATCCAGTTACCCTGCAAGGCTACTTTTACAGTCCCATGTCTGAAGCAGGAGGGGCCTAGAACTCATCGAAGACGAGCGACCGGGGTCTCAGAGCTCAGAGGTGACTGAGTTTGAACTTGAGCCACCTGTCACTGGGGCTGCCCCCATGCAGCCTTTGCATACACAGGCTCTCAGCTGTCCCAGGACATCAGGCAAGTCAAGTGCTCGTGTCTGTTTTGTAGAGGAGGGAACTGAGGCTCAGAGAGGTTGTGGAACTGGCTTGTGCCAACACAGCTGGAGGCAGAACTGAGACCCACACTTCTTAACCACACCCGTCCTGCTCCAAGCTCAGAACCTGGATGGCTTCCCCGGTTGGCAGAACCTGCCCATGGGCGTGCCCAGGGTGATGACAGAGAACTAAGCTTATCCAAGAGTCCCTTAGAGAAGTGACATGTTCCCATTACGGCTGTCTTGCTGGCAATCCTTGTCATCCCGAGAAGAGATCCAGAGACGCACAAGGAGGCTGGTGTCGTTGCCCCAAATAAACTACGGAGGGCAGACTCCCCTGATGCCGAGATAGCTCGCCTGGGTCTGCGCGCACGCATTTCTCACTATAAAGCAAACAAGCCGACTGGCAGAGCACTGTAGGGAAAATGACATCACTGCAGAATTTTAGGGCTAATCATTTAGCTGGATTAGCCCCAAAGTGCTGTGTCTAAAATCAGCATCCCTGCCTCTTTATGTACTCCAGATGAAACACATTAGCAGAAATATGGCAAGGGACACTCACAATACTCTGTTCTACATTCTCAGCAGTTTTTGCAAATCTGCAATTAGTCTAAAGGGCCTGGGTAAATTAGGCCTCTTGATAAATGGAGCACCTAGACAGGCCTCAGATTTATTGGATCCCGCGGTCCCGCTGTCCCGAGCCCTTGTCAGCTCCTTGCAGAGCGGGGACTCCGCAGGGGGAGAAGAAGGAGAGGGAGTCAGTTCAGGCCTAGAATTGCCCCCAAGTCTTGGAACAGACCGGGCTTGACGCTGCCACCTCTTTGGCCTTAAAATTTTCTATGAGTAGTAGCGGATGAAGTAGAAAGCCATTGCCGGCAAGTTTGGGGTTGGGGGGGGCAGGGGGGGAGATAGGAGAGTGAGGGGGAGGCAGGATTTGTGGGAGATGTGGCTTTGCTACAGCTGGGAGGGAACGGGTCACTAGAGGCCTGTGAGTTTCACAGTTCCCTGTCCCTCTCTGGGCCACCCCGCCTCCCCACTTCTGGGAATTGGCCATGGGTACCACCGATGGGCCCCACCGGGGCTCTCTCTCTGGGTTCTGGTTTATAACCCATTATTTCCCCAAGTGCAGTTTTCCACATGCTTCTCACAGTACACTACGTGCGTGTTCGAATTACACAGATTCGAAGAAAGTACCCCCTTCGCACAAAGGGGGAGTGTTGATAATGCCTTAAAGCAAACGTCCAGGGGCCAGGAGGCTGTCAGTGGTTATGGTGCAGGTAAAGGGGACAGATGGGGAGGGGACAGCATGCGCCTATTATCCTGATTTATGTCTCCAAATCATAGGCAGCGATTCACAGCCATACTGGGGGGACACCTGCTAACTGTGTTGCTATGGCTGCCTTGGTGGCTGCGGGTGCTGAGGTCAGCTGAAGCAGGCCAGTGAGAAGGCCCAGCAGATGTGCAGATGTTTTTGGGGTGGCAAGAGTAATTTTTTGTTAAATTCCTCTGATTTATTTATTTTTACATTTTCCCTCCTGATTACTAGAGTAATGCCTGTTTGGGGATGGAGGTAGATAGCCTGAATTCTTTAACTGAAAATGTAGTCATAGAGGCTCGTGTAGATCCTTTAAAACTGAGGGTGTGTGTGTGTGTGTGTGTGTGTGTCTCCCCTGTCTCTTTGTTACAATGTCAGTTTCTCTCTCTGTGTGTCTGGCTCCCTCCTCTCAGGAACCCTCCAGGCATGCTGTGGCCCTCTGGCCCCCTAACACCGTCCCCTCAAATGAGTGTTTTGTCACTCAACTCCTAGCAGCCCAGCCAGCTGGGCTGACAGCCTAGCGGCAGAGTCAGGAGCACCCCAGGGTGTGCGTGTTCCAAAACCCCAACCTCCCAGAGGCAGCAGCGGGCGGTGCCTAGCCGACGTGTGCCTGCAGCCTGCTGTGATTCAGTGTCTCTGGTCTGCAGATCAGTTGGGCGATTCTCCTGTCAGCTCACATTGATTTTCTTGTAGATTACATTACCTCCAATCACAAAAGAAATTGTGCTCCTCTCCTGCAGTGTCAGGGCAAAATAGCAAACATTTTCCTGCAGGCAGCCCCGCTCTCCCATCACCTCCTTCTCCAAGCCTTTCCTCTCTGACTCAGTGAAAAAGTTTCCAGGCTGAGATGGGCATCAACTCCAACTCGGAGTGTTCACGATGCCCAATTATGCCGCATCCTGAACACAGACATCCTTCTGTGTCTTAAGACCTTCTAAATTATGGAATTAAGAGGGTTTAGAGGCGGGGGAAAGAGTTAGTGACACCAGATGTGATCAGAATTTAGAATCAGCTTTCTCATATATTAAAAAAGACACTTTGAATATCATCAAAGAGATTGAACAATTTTCATTCCTTTTAAAAGTTACTTTAAGTACTGAGTGGGGTCTCAGCTCTGTGTATGTGCATGTGTGTGTGTGCTGCAAGGGCCTCTCTTACTATGTTTGGTGCCAGGTCCACCTTCTGAAACCCTTGCACGTGGGGAAAGCTGTGAGCATGTGGGCAGCTTTGGCACAGAGTCCTGGCACTGCAGATGAGGAGAGGCATCAGCACTTTTCAGACAATGAACGAGCAGCAGAAGGCGGGCACGAATCTCCAAAGTGGGCTTAGTGGGAGAGGTAAGGTCTGTGTCTGGCTAACAACCAGCCTATAAAGACTGAGCTAGGAAGAAGCACCAGACACTTGAAAAGATAGCACCTTCTCTCTAGGGGTGCTGGAGTGCCCACAAAAACACGCATCTCCACCCAACTAAGCATGGCTTTCTGTGTATCCATGTGAGTACACTGCAATAATATGAGCAACAATTTCACTTGATAACTTAGCCAATAGTTATTAAGCAAGCATCATGTGCCAGACACTGGGTAAGTGCTTGATCACTTATCTGTCCTCCCATTTATCACGTAAATCTAATCCTCAGTATACAGAGGGAGACAGCACGCCTGTTTTACTGATCAGAAACAGAGCCCCAGAGAGTGTATGTGACTCTCTAAAGTAGTATAGGTTGAACTGTGTCCCCCTACAAAATATGCTGACATCCTAACCCTCTGGACTTGTGACCGTGATCTCATATGGATATTTTGCAGGTGCTCAAGTTTAGATGAGGTCATAGGACTGGTACTCTTTAAAAAAAAAATGGGGATTTGGACTGGAGGGAAGACTATGAGAAGACAGAAGTCTACAAGACAAGGAAAGCCAGTGGCTGCCAGTAAGCTGCCAGAAGCTGGGAAAGAGGCCTGGACAGATTGTTCCCTCACAGCTCAAAAAAGAACCAACCCTGCTGACCCTTGATCTTGGAATTCTAGCTTCCAGAACTGTGACACAATCACTTTATGGGATTAGAGACAAGATAGCAGAATAGAAGGACTCGAGCTTGCCTCCTCTCACGAGTACACTGAAATCACAGCTGCTGAGCAATCATTGACAAAAGACTGGAAAGTATCAAAAAAGACATCCTATACTCAGAAGACAAAGAAGAAGCCACAATGAGATGGTAGGAGGGGAGCTCTTGAGATATAAGCAAATTCCATACCTGATAAGTGGGTGATCCACAAACAGGAAAATAACTATACTGCCACGGCTCTCCCACAGAAATGAGAGTTCCAAAGTCCACATCAGGTTCCCCAGCTTGGGGGTCTACACTGGGAAGAGAAGCACCAAGAGTACTGAAGACCAGCAGGGCTTAAATGCAGGAGCTCCACAAGACTGTGGGAAACAGAGACTCCACTCTTGGAGGGCACATACAATATTTCACATGCCCTGGTCCCAAGGCAAAGTAGGGACTCCATAAGAATCTTGGCCAGACCTACCAGAAGGTCTTGGAGGGTCTCCTAGGGATGCAAGCGTTGGCTGTGGCTCACTGTGGAGGCAGGAAACTGGAGGTGGAGGTCCCAGGGCTTAATCATTGCTGTGAGCTTGCCTGGTGGCTGCCATCTTGGAAAAATCTGGCCCCATCCAACAACAGCCTACAGTCATGAGTGTTGAAAAGCTCAAAGCCAAAGAACCAGCAAGGTGGGAACAGAGACCCACCCATCAGCAGACAGGCTACTTAAAGTATTCTTAGGCATACAGCTACCTCTAATCACACCCCTCAACATGGTGCTGACTACCAGAAGGATGAGACACAGCTCTACCCACTGGTGAATTGGTAGGCACCAGTCCCTGACAACATGAAGCCATCAAAAGCCTCTGGGTCGACTTCACCCACTAGGGGACAGTCACCAGAAGCAAGAGGAGCTACAACCCTGTAGCCTACAGAAAGGAAAACATAAAAAAAGGCAGAGAAATACACTCCAAAGGAACAAGACGAAACACCCAGAACAACAACTACGTGAAGTGGAGACAGGCAATCTACATGAAAAAGACTTCAGAATGATAACAGGAAAGATGATCCAAGATCTTTGGAAAAAATGGAAGCAAATACCAAGAAATTACAAGAACTGTTTCACAAAGAAAAAGAAGATTTAAACAGGAGATGAACAATAACTGAAATGAAAAAATATGCTAGAAGGAATCAATAGCAGAGTACATGAGGCAGAAAAATAAGTGAGATGGAAGACAGGTGGAAATCAATTATGTGGACAAGAATAAGGAAAGAAGAATGGAAAAGAGTGAGGACAGTCTAAGATACCTCTGGTTCAACATTAAATGCACAAACATTCACATTATAAGGATCTCAGAAGGGGAAGAGAGAGAGAAAGGACCAGAGAAAATATTTCAAGAGTTATTAGCTCAAACTTCTCCAACATGGGAAAGGAAACACTCAATTCTAGGAGGGCTAAAAGTACCATATAGGATAAACCCAAGAAGGAATACACTGAGACACATATTAACTGAACAAAATTAAAGACAAAGAGAAAATATTGGAAGTAGCTAGGGAAAGGCAATGAATAACATGCAAGAGAACCTCCCCCCAAGGTTATTAGCTGCTTTTTCAGCAGAAACTCTTGCAGGCCAGAAGGGAGTGGCTAATATATTTAATGTGATGAAGGGAAAAACCTACAATCATTACACTACCCAGCAAGGCTCCTGTTCAGATTTGACAGAGTAATCAAAAGCTTTACAGACAAGCAAAAGCTAAGAGAATTCAGCACTACCAAATCAGCTTTGCAACAAATGCTAATAAATATTCTCTAGGCATAAAAGAAAAGACCACAATTAAACATAAGAAAATTCCAAATGAGAAACCTCATTGGTAAAGGCAAAATATAGTAAAGGTAGGAAATCATCCATACACAAATATGATATCAAAACCAGAATTTACGAGGAGAGAAAAATATGATTGTAGCATATTGGAAAAGCATTTGAAATGAAGAGATCAGCAACTTAAAACAATCTTGTGTATATATAGACTGCTATATCAAAACCTCATAGTAACTACAAACCAAAAATCTAGAATAGATACATATGCAACCAAGAGAAAGCTATACAAACACAAAACTAAAGGTAGTCATCAAGCTCCAAGAGAACCATGGAAGACAGTGTGGAGGTACCTTAGAAAACTCTACATAGAATTACCATATGACCCAGCAATCCCACTCTTGGGCATATATCCAGACAAAAATTTCCTGGAGAAAGACACTTGCACATGCATGTTCACTGCAGCACTATTCACAATAGCCAAGACGCATGCACACGCATGTTCACTGCAGCACTATTCACAATAGCCAAGACATGGAAACAACCCAAATGTCCATTGACAGATGACTGGATTAGGAAGATGTGGTATTTATACACGATGGAATGCTATTCAGCCATAAAAAAGGATAAAATAATGTCATTCGCAGCAACATGGATGGAATTAGAAACCCTCATACTGAGTGAAGCAAGTCAGAAGGAGAAAGACAGATGTCATATGAAATCTCTTATAACTGGAGTCTAAAACACTGCACAAATGAACATCTCAACAGAAAAGAAAATCACAAACTTGGGGAACAGACTTGTG
>PVHT020000022.1:19357090-19379755 GCA_004024745.2 Catagonus wagneri | reverse complement strand
TATAACTGGAGTCTAAAACACTGCACAAATGAACATCTCAACAGAAAAGAAAATCACAAACTTGGGGAACAGACTTGTGGTTGCCAAGGGGGCGGGGGGAGGGGTGGGGGAGGGGTGCGAGGGAATGGGGATAACTAGTGCTTTAATGATGGAATAGCAAGGAGATCCAACTGTATTGCACGGGGAACTATATCTAATTACATGTGACAAATCCATATATATACATGTAACCGGGTCACCACGTGGTGCAGTTGGAAAATCTGACAGAAATCTGTAAACCAGCTATAATGCAAAAAAATAAAGAAAAAAACATAAAAAAAAGAGAGAACAAAAGAGGAAAGGAAGAAAAAATGCTGACAAAAACAAATCCAAAACGATTACCAAAATGTCAATAAGAACATACATATCAATAACTGCTTTAAATGTAAACAGGTTAAATGCGCCAACCAAAACCCACAGATTGGCTGAAGAGATACAAAAACAAGAACCATATATGTGCTGTATACAAGGGGCCCACTTCAGATCCAGGGATGCATACAGACTGAAAGTGAGAGAATGGAAAAAGGTATTCCAGGCATATTGCAATTAAAAGAAAGCTGCAGTAGCAATACTCATATAAGACAAAATCAAATTTAAAATAAAGATGGTTACAAGAGACCATAAAGGACACTATATAATGACCAAAAGATCAATCCATGAAGAAGATATAACAACTGTAAATATATATTCATGCAACATGGGTGCACCTCAATATATAAGGCAACTGCTAACAGCCATAAAAAGAGAAATGCACCACTTATAGCAACGGACAAACCATACAGACAGAAAATCAATAATGAAACATGGGCCTTAAACAATGCATTATTCCAGATGGACTCAACTGACATTTTTAGAACATTCCACCCCAAAGCAGTAGAATACACATTCTTCTCAAGTGCACTTGAAAGATTCTCCAGGACAGATCACATGCTAGGTCACGAAACAAGCCTTGGTAAATTTAAGAATACTAAAATCATACGGACCAAAAAGCTATAAGGCTAGAAATCAACTACAAGAAAAAAAAACTGCAAAAAAACACAAACATGTGGAGACTAAATAATATGCTACTAAACAACCAGTGGATCAATGAAGAAATCAAAATGATAAAAAAATGCCTAGGATCAAATGAAAATGAAAACACGACTATCCAAAACCTATGGGGGAGAGGGATAAAGTAGGGGGTTGGGACTGATATATACACACTCCTATATATAAAACAGACAGGTAACAGGGAAATTTACTCCATAATGTGTAATAACCTATATGGGAAAAGAATATGAAAAGTAATGTATATATGTATATGTATAACTGATTTATTACTTTGCTGTACACTTGAAATTAACATAACTTTATAAATTAATTAAATTCCAATAAAAAAAAACTATGGGACACAGCAAAAGCAGTTCTAAGAGAGAAGTTTATAGTAATACCAGCTTATATCAAGAAACAAGAAAAATCTCAAATAAAGAAGAATAAACAAAGCCCAAAGTTCATAAAAGGAAGGAAATAATATAAATAAGAGAAGAAATAAATGACATAGATCAAGAAAACAATAGAAATGATCAATGAAACTAAAAGGTGGTTTTTTGAAAAGACCAACAAAATTAATAAACCTCTGACCAGACTCACCAAGAAAAAAAAGGGAGAGAGCTCATATCAATAATATTAGAATTGAAAAAAGTTACAACTGACACTATGGAAATACAAAGGGCCATAAGAGACTAATATAAGCAACTATATACCAATTAAATAGACAACTTTGAAGAAATGGACAAATACTTAGAAAGGTACAATCTTCTAAGACTAGCCAAAGAAGAAAATAGAAAATTGAACAGACCAATCACAAGTACCAAAATTGAACCTGTGATTAAAACCTTTCAACAATCAAAGATCCAGGACCAGATGGTTTCATAGGTGAATTCTATCAAACACTGAGAGAATTAACACCTATCCTTCTGAAACTCTTTCAAAAAGTTGCAGAAGGAACACTGCCCAAACTCATTCTATGAGGCCACTACAACTCTAACACCAAATCCAGACAAAGATATCACAAAAAATTACAGGCCAATATCACTGCAGAATATAGACACAAAAATCCGCAATAAAATATTTGCAAACCGAATAAAACAATACATTAAAAGGATCATACACCATGATCAACTGGGATTTATCCCACAGATGCAAGGATTGTTCAACATCTGCAAATTGATCAGTGTGATACACCACATTAACGAATTGAAAAATAAAAACCATACAATCCTCTCAATAGATGCTGAAAAAGCTTTTGACAAAATCCAACATTAATTTATGATTAAAAACCCTCCAGAACCTACCTCAACATAATAAAGGCCATATATGACAAATCCACAACTAACATTCTCAATGGTGAAAAGCTGAAAGAATTTCCACTAAGATCAAGAACAAGACAAGGATGCCCACACTCACCACTTTTATTCAACATAATTTTGGAAGTCCTAGCCATGGCAATCAGAGAAGATAAAGAAATAAAAGGAATCCAAATTGGAAAACAAGAAATAAAACTGTTGCTGTTTGCAGATCACATGACACTATAATGTTGCCATTACAGGTGCCTCCTGAACATGCTATCAAAAAACTACTAGGGCTTATCAATGAATTCAGTAAAGTTGCAGGATACAGAATTAATACAGAAAAACTGTACTTATAATGTACTAACAATGAAATATCAGAAAGAGAAAATAAGGAAACAATCCCATTCTCCACTGCATCAAAAAGAATAAAATATCTAAGAATAAACCTACCTAAGGAGGCAAAAGACCTGTACTCTGAAAACTATTAAGACAGTGTTGAAAGAAATCAAAGATAACACAGATGGAAAGATACACCATGCTCTTGGATTGTAAGAATTAATACAATTAAACTGACTACTCAAGGCAATCTATAAATTCAATGCAATCACTGTCAAACTACCACTGACATTTTTCAAAGAACTAGAACAAAAAATTTTTTTTTAATTTGTATGGAAATACAAAAGATCCCGAATAGCCAAAGTAAACTTGAGAAAGAGAAATGGAGCTGGAGGAATCAGGCTCCCTGGCTTCAGACTACATTACAAAGCTATAATCATCAAGGCAGTATGGTACTGGCACAAGAACAGAAACATAGATCAGTGGAACAGGATCGGAAACCCAGAAATAAACCCATGCACCTACGGTCAACTAATCTGCAACAAAGGAGATAAGAATATACAATTGAGGAAAGACAGTCTCTTCAACAAGTGGTGCTGGGAAACTGGACAGCTACATGTAAAAGAATGAAATTAGAACAATCCCTAACACCATACACAAAAATAAACTCAAAGTGGATTAAAGACCTAAACATAAGACTGGATACTATAAAACTTTTAGAGGAAAAAGTAGGCAGAACACCCCAGCATAAATCACAGCAACATCTTGCTTGATCCACCTCTTTCAGTAATGAAAATAAAAACAAAAATAAACAAATGGGACCTAATTAAACCGAAAAGTTTTTGCACAACAAAGGGAACCATAAATGAAACGAAAAGACAACCCAAAAGAATGGGAGAAAATCTTTGCAAACAAAGTGACCAACAAGGGGATTAATCTTCAAAATATACAAACATCTCATACAGCTTCATAGAAAAAAATCAAACATCCTAATTAAAAAATGGTCAGAAGATCTAAACAGACATCTCTCCAAAGAAGACAGACGGCCAAAAAGCACATGAAAAGATGCTCAATATCACTAATTATTAGAGAAACGTAAATAAAAACTACAGTGAGGTATCGCCTCACACCATCTCAATGGCCATCATCAAAACGTCTACAAATAATAAATGCTGAAAAGTGAACCACACCTACACTGTGGTGGGGATATAAATTGGTATAACTGCTATGGAAAACAGTGTGCAGTCTTTTTTTTTTTTTTAACGTCCTCCCTCATGGCATATGGAGGTTGCCAGACTAAGGGTTGCACTGGAGCTGCAGCTGCTGGCCTACACACAGCCAGAGCAATGCAGGATCTGAGCCATGTCTGAAAACTATACCACAGCTCACAGCAATGCTGGATCCTTAACCCACTGAGCAAGGCCAGGAATCAAACCCACATTCTCATGGATATTAGTCAGGTTCGTTAGTGCTGAACCACAATGGGAACTCCCTCAACCTTTTTGTTGTTTTTGTTCATTGCTTTGATTTTTAAAAATGAGTAAGCAATCGCATACCCTTTAAACACGCAGTAAAAATGTCAGTATACAAAACAGTACGGCTTTTTTCATTTTTAATAATACTGTGTCTCAGAAAGGATGTATTGTCTCTAATGACTATCAAAAAATGTCACCACAATGACTTTTCACCTGCCCTCAAGTCTCCTTCCCCAACCTCCAAAAGTAACCCAAATACTAGTAGGAAATTACAAAACTAAAATACAACTACCACATGATCTAGCAATACCATTCCTGGGCATATATCCAGAGAAAACTATAACTTGAAAAGATAGGTGCACCCCAGTGTTCACTGCAGCACTATTTACAATAGACAAGACACGGAAGCAACCTAAATGTCCACTGACAGAGGAGGAATGGATAAAGATGTGGTTCATATATACAATGGAATATTACTCAGCCACAGAAAAGGAAATAATACCATTTGCAGCAACACGGATGCAACCAGAGATTATTATACTAAGCAATTCAAAGACAAATGTCATTCATATAGCACTTATATGTAGAATCTAAAAAAATGATACAAATGAACTTATTTACATAATAGAAAGAGACGCATAGACTTCACAAACAAACTTATGGTTACCAAAGGGAGAAGGTGGTGGTGGGAGGGGTGGATTGGGGGTTTGGGATTGGCATGTGCACACTACCGTATACGGAATGGATGCTCGAAAGGGACCTGCTGTATAACCCAGGAGACTCTACCCAAAATTCCGTGATAACCTATATGGAAAAAGAATCTGGAAAAAAAAAAAAACAAAATAAATAAGTTCATATTTTTATGCCATTCAGTTGTGGCACTTTGTTATGCAGCTCCAGGAAATGCGTAGACCAGGTCACACAGCCAGTGACTGGTATAGGCAGAAGTGTATCAGGCCAGCCCTGTCCTGGTTGTTACATAGCGAGGCTGCACACTGCCTTTCCCCAGAATGAAGTACGCAGTGCCCAGGCTTTCTCAAGAGGGCCTTGAATCTTTTGTGGTTGGTGCATTGGGGTGATTTTGGGCAGAGGCCGAAGGGAGAATTTATTATGCATCTAGTGTCTTCTACATACGTTAGCTTGAGAAATCTAAAAACCTGCTAATTTGATAATTTATGGAGAGGACCTTAAAATGCTTATATCCTTTGACCTATTTCTAGAAATCTATTCAAATAAAATAGTAACAAACACAGATACATATTCATGTAGGACTATTTATCACAGTCCTATTTACATGACAGGTGGAAATGCCCCACATCTCAAAAAAGCATGAAATACCATATTTATTTTTTTAAAGTGAAATTAAATCTGGTTGAAGCCAATGCTAGCCAAGGGTGAGAAGAGCTCTCGATTCCTTCACTTCAAGCTGGGTTTAAGGATCTTGGCAGAGCCTCCTCAATGCCACAGATGGTCACGCAGCAAGCCCACCCTGAGGTCACCCAGAGCACTAGGCTTAGATGGGACCAGAGCTTTACAATGGATCAAAGTCCAACCCTTATTTCTCTTTCCAGTTTTAGGGAGCCATTAACCAGGGATGACCCAGTCTTTCCCATCTCTGCAGCTCCCAGGCTTCCGCCTTCCCCTGGGACAGTTTAGCTTACATGTGTTCAGGGCCTCTACCTTTGAAACACAAAGGTCCACACTCTCCCCTCAAGTCTTTACTTCCTTTTTGGGAGCAAAGAGAACCCTTTATACATACCTTGTTCCCATCTGTCTCTGTGTCTCTTTTTCTTTCTCTCTTGGAGGTCATAGAGCCCAGCAGATATTGGGAAGCAGATATTTCATTTTTCTTCATGTGACCAAAAAAAAAAAAAAAGCACAGACACAAAACAAGAAGATAGCACTTAATTTTTAAATAACAAATCTCTAGCACCTATAATGGCAACATCTAAATGCCAAATAATACAGTCTGCTTAACAACAGTTTTGATCTATACACACATGAGATGAAGACATGAAAATTTGAGTTAACAATAGTAGGAGAAAAGGTTTGAGTTGTAATGTGAGTGAAAAAGAATATTCTGTTATTTTTCTATTGCTCCTGAGCAAATTACCACAAATGTAGCCACTTAAAACCATACCCATTTAGTACTCTGTGGTTCTGTAGGTTCAGGATTTTAAGACTAAAATTAATGTCAGCCAAGCTGAGTTCTCATCTGGACCTGGGGTCGTCTTTCAAGCTCATTCAACTTGTCTGCAGAATCTAGTTCCTTGTGGTTGTAGGACCAAGGTCCCTGTCTCTTTACTGCAGGTCAGTGGGTTCTGCTCTTAACTTCTGGAACCTTGCAGAATTCCTTGCCTTGGGATCCTCACTATCTTCAAAGCCACCAAGAGAGAACCCCTCTTGCTTCAAATCCCTGTCATGCTTCATATCTCTGTCTCTAGGAAAAGCCCAGGCTCTTTTAAGGTTCACCTGACTGGGATCATCTCCTTTTCTTAAGTCCACTGTAACTCGACCTAGTCATGGGAGTGATATCCCATCATACTCATAGGTCCCTCCTGTCCACACTCAAGGAGGAAGAGATTAATCAAGGGTACAGGTCTTTGGGGAGTCATCTTAGAATTCTGACAGATATCAACAGTATACACAGCAAGCTCTCAGCCACGCAACATTTACATGCTTAGAAAAATACTAGTGAAATAAAATCTCAATGTTAGATCTTTCTGTGATGTAGGATTATGGATGCTTCTATTTTCTTCTTCTTTCTCTCTTTCCTTTTTTTCTTTTTTCTTAAGGCTGCACCCACGGCACATGGAAGTTCCCAGGCCAGGGATTGAATTTGATCTGCAGCTGCGACCTACGCAGCAATGTGCCAGGCCAGGGATCGAAGCAGAATCTCCGCAGCAACCCAAGCCCTGCAGTCGGATTCTTAACCCATAGCACCACAGCGGGGACCCCTCTGTTTTCTTCTTTATACTTTCCTGTATTTTCTAATCATTTTAAAATTAACACCTATGAATCTTATAATCAGAGAAGAAAACACACATTTTTTAGATAAAAAGACAATCAGGCCTCAAACAAGAATATGTAACTATCTGCAGCACCGTGTGGGTGGAGCAGAGTGGTGTTCTCATTCACTTATTCTTTCAATTTGTTCACTAGCCAATGGAAGAAAGTGCAGACATACTGTATTTTCCTATCAGAGCGTGTGGTGATGGGGACACTCTGTCCAGAATCTCCCTGGAATAGTTTCATACTTTTCAGCAAAAAGATTCCAAAAGCCAAGTGGCATTTAATCTTTGTAATTACTCTTGGGAAAAAATATGGAAAGCCGGTTACTCAAACTGTTGAGAAATACTTTGCAATTTCTATTTTCCCACCGCTACCCCAATAGCTTGATAATTTTTAGGTTTTGAAATTTCCTATTGTCTTCGTTAGGCAGAAAATACCAGCTTCTCATAAATAACCAAAATGAAGCCACAGAACGCTTGGCTCAAAATCACTTTTCAGCCTGACATGTCAGAGGGAGCCCGATGCCAAAACTCGCTCTCAAAACAGGAGACCCAGTAACACAAATGAACCATAAACCCTTATGGTGGGAAACCCCTCCACTAACATTAGAAAGAGGAATTGCTCAAGGAGGCCAATCTCAGCATGTGGCACCGTCACTAGGGGCACGCTGATTGGCTAACTGGGGGCATTTCTGTGCCAGTAACAAGTCCAGAGCTCAAAGGAGAGATGGAGAATGTGAAATCAGTGGGGCTGTGCAGAGAAACCAGGCAAGGCTGCCTGGACCAAAGGTGATGGTGGTCTGATTCGCCTTTGGGACTCTCATCTCCTTCACCTCTGCCATGTTCCTCCCCTGCATCCCACCCACTCAGCCTCAGTGAGGATCATTAGGGCTTTGGGTCTGACGTGTATACTCTCAGGGGTGTTTGTATTGTAAAAAGCGGACAAAAAAGGTGCCAAAGCCCTGAGGACAGTAAGGAAGAGTTTGTGAATTGCAGAAGGACAAAAAAGGAGGTTACTTTTGCTCAAGAGCTCTATCCCATTGGGGAGTCACCTCCAAAGTCATCTTCCAAACAGTCTGCATGATTACTGCGTGTTTTTGTACAGTGTTGACCCGGCTCAGGAACAAGCCCCAAGGAGTCTAGGCTGCTGGCCTTAAGTGAGTGTGTGTGGCTGGAGCAAACTCTGAGGCACTTGTGAAGACGGAGGAAGGGCCTCTTCTTTCTGAGACTAGCTATGGTTAGGCAAAGGCAAAGTAATGTCAATTTTAATTTTTTTTTAATTTTTGATTTTTTTTTTTTTTTTACACACAGAACCTTACAAATTATTAAGCATAAGAAATAAATGGAGCAAGTTCCTTTGTGGTGCAACAGGCTAAGGAGCCAGTGTTGCCACAGGTGTGGTGCAGGACACAATTGCAGCATAGATTAAATCTCTATCCTAAGGATTTCTACATACTGGAGTGTGGCAAAAGAGAAAGAAAAAAAGAAATGGATGATCAAGAAGCTGCCAACCAAAGATAATGTTCACCTCCCCACCCCATCCCCAGGCTCTCTTCCTTTCTTTTTTCTTTTTCTTTCTTTTTTTTTTTTGCGCCACTGGTATGGCATATGGAAGTTCTCAGGCTAGGGACTGAATCAGAGCTGTAGCCACAGACACAGGACACATCAGAACTGAGCCGCTTCTGCAACTTATACCACAGCTTACAGCAACGCTGGATCCTTAACCCACTGAGCAAGCAAGGCCAGGGATTGAACCTGCGTCCACATGGACACTAGTTGGGTTCATTACCACTGAGCCATGGGAACTCCCTCGTGCTCTTCCTTATGTTGGGTCCTTCCCTTCCTACCTCCCTCTACACTTGGCAAATAACCACTACCTGAATGTTGCTTTTGTTATTAAAAAAAAATTCTCATTCCTACTTTTTTCATTAAAGTTTGTCCGTATATCCACTAACCACATACTATTTAATTTTGCTTATTTTTTGAACTCTATATAAGGCTATCAGAATGTACATACCGTTTTGTAACTTGCTGTTTTTATTCAACATTATGTGTTTGTAACTCAACCATTTTTAGGTCTACAGCTTTGGTTCATTCATTCTCATTCCAATTTTATGAATACACCAGAAGCCAATCATCTAATCTCTTACTGATGGAGCAACTTTACTTTTCAAATTGGTTTTAAACATGTGTTCACCATAGGATTCAGGCTGGTGTTTAGTTAAATTGGGACAAAGACAAGGTGTGTTTAATAGGACTGGGTGATCTGGCAGAAGAACTAAAGAAACATTTTGGGGGTGGATCACGTCGTGGTCCCAACTCTCCCAATACTTTCTCTGTGCATTTCCTATCACCATCCTCAGAAACACTGTTTCTATAAAATGAAAGAATTGGACAAACTTCAGGATACCCTCCAAGGCAACCCTTTAATTCAATGAGTTATTCACTCAGTGAACATATAGTGAGCACCTGCCACTTGCCCCCATTGCTGAAGATGCAGTGGGAAATAAAACAGATCTGGTCTCAGCCATCACAGAACCTAGACTCAGGTGTCAAGAGAAAAAGGAATAAGCCAAAACGAGTTGTTTTTCACATCACAAACTATGGTAAGTACTCAGGGGGAACACATAGGGTGAGGATACAGCGTTCTGGATGGAGCTACTTTAGACAGAATGGTTTGGAAAGGCCTCCCACAGCAGGATGTTTAAGCTTAAGAGGAACCAGCTACCAATAGTTATGGGGAAGCAAATTCCATGCTAGGGGAACTGCATATGCAAAAACCCCAGGTAGGGCAAGAAATTCATGTGTTATAGAACCTGCAGGGGCAGAATGAGAGGAAGTGTGGCTCCAGGTGATGCCTAGACACACCTGGGTAGGAGTGTGGGCTCTGGTAAGGGTTTTGGATTTCATCCTGTGTTCAAAAGGTTTTAAAACAAAGGAATGGCTTGACCATATTTTTAGTGTTTCTAAAAAATTACTGTGGCGTGAAGAAAATGGGTGGGAGGGGGCCAGAGTGGGAAGGGGCTGTGATAAGAGGAAGGGGCTCAGATTACAGCAGCAGCCACGGTGATGAGGCAGAGGGGAACAGACTGGCTCCGTGATGGTTTGGAACTAAGAAACTGGCACTGCTAACAATTTGCTTCTAATGGGAAACACAATCAACTTTAGGGATCAGAGGGGAAATAATCAAACCCCAGCTCGCTACACTAAGGAAGAGAAAGTTCAGAAAAGACTAGGCTTGGCAGATAAAAAAGTTGTAGTCCTTTGGTAACAGGGCAGAAGAGATCCCCTTTGTATCTTATTCCCTTTCCTCGGCCCGCCTCCCCTCCCTCCCATTTCCTAATTGTTTTATCTGCGGAGCGTCTTTAAAAATCTGTTTAGTTTGCAGAGTGGAGCAGACAAGAGCCACCCACCCCAGGCTTCCAGAGAAGGGACAGCCGTGCCCCTGCCCCCACACCCACCTGTAGGCTGGAGACCTTGTCCCCACCAGCACCCGTTCGCTCCTAATCCCCCTCGCCACCCCCGCCCCGCCCCACGCAAAAGTGTCTTAACACTGTGATGTCAGAACGCAAACTTCGCCTAAATACTCTTTCTCTAATGACAGATTGCACATTTCAAGTACCTTAGAGTTTTCCTGCCCTATGGCGACCAGAGTGCGCGTCTTCACGAGTTCGGCCAGAAAGGCAGGAAAAGGCGTAGGATTCTGAGCTCTGATTGGCTGAAGCCAGAAGTGTTCTGGATGCTGATTGGCTCCGTCATCCAAGGGAAAGCGTCTGTGGTGCCCGGGAAAAGTAGATCTAGGGCCAAGACCGCCACAGGGTCCTTAGGAAGCGGGCGAACCTGCGGCAGGAACCTTCTGGTCCTCCTTCTTGAGGGAGTTGCGATTTCTTAAAAAAAAAAAAATTAAGTACCGTAAAACATGACCAAATGGGGACTATCGGGGGCTGTTTAGTGCGCTTTAAAATTCTTTAATTTGCTGTACCACAATAACTTGCACTTTAATAAAAGCAAGCTCTCGTCTTAATAGCCACACAATAAAGAGTTATTTATAGGAGGCAGTAGGCAGGCCCGAACCTTCCAGGTGTGCCCCAGATTTGAAACACGCGCTCAGAGAGATCTGCGGGGATGGTGCTGCCTGATGCAGCCCGAACAAGCCCTGAACCTCTGCTGCCATTTCGCGGTGTCGCAGCTCCAGGGCTGCACCGGCCCGAGGCTCCGTGCCCTGCACTGCACGCCCGGCGCGCTGATTTATTTCAGTATTACGTTTAATTGTTTCCTTCTTGTTGAAGCCTTAACATGCAATGCTTGTAAATCTGACCCGAATCCTCCATATGGCGCTCTGGTTTTCCATTTTCAAATGCATTCGCCCTGGAATAATGACTGTGGTATAACTCAATTTGAGTTCTGCTGCTGGGGACTTTATTACATAATGCTTTCTAATTGACCCTCATAGTTTAATAAGACAGAACATTTCACCAGAACATTGACAAAAGTTATTAATTTTCACTTCAGCAGAGACCCATGTCCCAATTAAATCCCCTGAGAATGCCTGGCTGGCTGACTGACCTCATTATGGCTAATGCTTATTAGTCCTGCGGAGAGGATAGCATCGCACACTGTTAAAATGCCTAAATGAGCACATACAACCGTCCAACGTGATTACAATTTACATACATGACTAATTTTAGTCCCCTAATCCTTGTCTGGTGCAATGAATGTGGTGTGCTGCTGTCATACCACGAAATCAGCCATCGAGGATTTGGAAGGTGTTGTAAAAACGTCCTGCCAGTGTGCTCAGCTACACCCAGTTAAATTATATCTGTCTTTCTAGGAAACTATTTCAAGCGCGTGGGTGTCTTGAAATAGGCAGGCTGACTTGCACCCATTCCTTAATATGGAACAACTCATACCCATTTGGGTTTTTTAGCCAACTTAAAAAAGAAAGGAAGGAAGAACTATCACCAGCAGCAGCAATTATTCCAGTCTTCCTGCTTGGGTAGCTCAGATTCCCTGAAGCGGATTTTTCTTCCCTGAGTCTAGCTGTATTTGCACATTTTCTCTGAGCTTTCCTTTCGAGGGAGGCGGTGGGTGGGAGCTAGGAGAACCATCACGCCTGCCTGTCTTGTTTCCTGGGCTTAGATGTGCCACCTTCCTACCAATGATGGGACTGCCTACTCAAACTAGTCCCCTTTTGTGGGAGAATCAGCTGGAAGGCCAGGTGGATGAAAAATGCGTTTTTGCCCAGGCTGGTAAAAGGTAAGACTCCGAGTGGCAAGAAAATGAAAGTAAACCTTACAGTGTAGGAGGCTTCACGTTGTTTTTTGACCTTTCTTTTCCTGGTCTATGCAACAGTGTTTATCTTTCAGGCAGTTGGACCATGGCTCAGTGTCTGCTTTTCCTGTTCATTGTACTCATTCCCCCTGGGCTGTGTGATTTGACACATGACAACAATCTAACAGCAGAGATGAAACTTCTCCTCAGACTCTTTGCAATGTGACAAGTAATGTCTATTGACACAGAAAAGTGCACTCTGGAAATATGAGTGCTTGGGCGGGCACCCGACCTCCTTGCTCGGCTAGAGATAGCTTAAATCATAGGCTTCAGTTGCCCACAAAGATAAAACCAAAATTTAAATAATGATAACCATCTGGAAGCTGCAATTCAATGAAATCTTTTCTCCTTTATTTTTTTTCTCTTGGTACTATCATATTGAAAGCTGGGATTTGGTAGGAAAAACAATAGTAATAATAGCAAAAGACAAAGGTGAAAGAAATTAAACTTAACCTCCTTGGGGAATGTTGGAGCACATTCTGCTCAATCCCCATTCTGCAAGTGTTTCCTAAGTACCTGATTGGCATTAGGCACTGTGGGCAAGACCCCTGCCCTCAGGAAGCTCACGGACAATACTGTGAAAATTGAAATGCAGGTATGCAGGGTGATCAGTTCTGCTGATGACAGAGGCTTATGGGAGCCCAAGGAAAGGGCATTTAGCCCACCTTGAGTGGTGGCAATGATAGCTAGGTGATCCAAGAAGGGCCTCCTAGAGAAGAAGTCATTTAAATTGAACCCCGAATGATGAGTAGGAGATAGCTAGGTATATCAGGGAGCAGGGGCTGGGCTTCAGGTAGAGAAAACATCAGTTCTTTCTCTCCTTCATTCTTTTTGCCTTTTTTTCTTTTTCCTAGGGCCGCACCTGCGGCATATGGAAGTTCCCAGGCTAGGGGTTGAATCAGAGCTGAAGCTGCCAGCCACAGCCACAGCCAAAGCCGCACCAGATCCGAGCCATGTCTGCGACCTACACTGAAGCTCAAGGCAATGCCAGATCCTTAACCCACTGAGTGAGGCCAGGGATAGAACCCGCCTCCTCATGGATACCAGTCGAGCCACAATGGGAACTCCTAAATAAGTATCATTCTGTCCCTCCATTAAAGTATCTCCTTAGCTAATATTTTGTTGTACTGAAATCTCCTACGCAAGAGGAAGAGAATCAGGACAAGGCCATCCTCTCCTGTGGTCATTGCTCATGGCTCCCAGCCTGGCTGGAGACTGAATTCCATTTCTCGTTCCACATCTGTCCCACAGCAACAGGCCCAAAGGACATCACCTGGCATAACCGTGCTGTTTCTTTCAGCTCAAGTGAGGAGGAGCCCTTTTAGAGACGGGCCCCTCCTGAGTGGACGTCCTGTATCCACCGTGGAGACTAGAAACAGCCTGAATGTGGGACCCCAGCAGGTGCTCTTTTAGCCCAAGTTCTGGTTCCATTTCCAGACCAGGCATGTGACTGTCACAGAAGCCATGGAGGCCGTGTCTATCAGCACAAGAGGGAACGCTCAGAGGGAGGGAAATTTCAGGGTGTCCATTGAACTTCTTGAGACTGAGCTGAGACTGGGTATAATATATGTATAATTTTTTTTTTTTTTTTGCCTGGGAACGGAGGGCAGAAAAATGAAACTCTGAGGGGCAAAGGGGTCACAACCCAGTGTATTTAAACCACCTGTGCCCCTAGGCAGTCCCACACTGAGCAGGACTGAGGTCAGAGCATCAGGTGTACTGGCAGAATTGCTTCTTGCAAAACGCTGTCCATGAGAGCCAGAATAGAGCAAATAACCCCCCTAAGGCTGTGACACTCTTCCCTTGGTCCCTTTGCCCCAGGCTGATGGGGGATGAAACAGCAGTTTGGATATAGAGCTGGCAGTTGGCAGGGAACCTTGGAGGGTGTGCTGGGAGCATTGCAACCCATAAAGGAAAAAAAAAAATGGTCCAAGCAGAGCAAGGTGTTTTTGTTGTCCTTGTCGCATTTCCTCAGCAAATGAGCACTGACGTTCTCCCCCATATAAGAAAGCCACTACTGCTGCGGGGACAATTTTTCTACCATGGACAAGTCAGTGAGGGCTCCTGGCTGATTAGAGGAAGTAGCTACTGTTCACCATCTCTCAGACATGAGAGCATAAAGAAGGAGATGCAGCCAAAATAAACAGATGGCTGGATCAGGTGGGGGATGCTGTCATGAGCAGACACACACAGGTAGCTCGGGCCCCAGGCAACCACATAAAGCCATTAAGAGGAGCCAAAACTCAGCAAAGAGTTCTAGAATCCGGGGAAACAGCATGTGCTCTGCCTCAGGGGGGTCGCCTTGCAGTTGTCACTGATCCAAAGGCAGTGAGGTCTGCACAGAGCAGGAGGGACCCAGCAACCAAGCAATCCTGGACACCGGGGAGAAGTGAGAAAAGACGGAACTGAGAGTGAAGGGCTAAGTTTGTAAAGTCAGCAGAAACTCAGCCCCCTCGAGTGCCTGGAAGCTTCGGCGGCGGATAGCGTGGTGTGCCACGTGGCAGGCCCAACTCAGAGCCACTGAGGCAGTGCTGCAGACGCTGACGGAACACCTTCCAGGTACAGGTACTGAGACACGCTTCCGTCTTTGAGGGCCTTGTGGTCTGGGAAGAGGAGTGTTTATAAACAGATCAATCACAGTCTAATGGTTATGAACAGAGTTTTGAAGGGTCATAAGGGAGGGAGCTATCGTGGAAGGCTTCCGAGAGGAGGCAACATCGAAGCTGGATAATGAAGACTAAGCAGGCACGTGCACTGGAAGGCAGTAGCTGGGTAACTGGGAAGTTATATTAGTTAAGGCTCTGGTTGCAAAGCAAAGAAATCCAGTTAGACTAGCTGGAGCTGAGAGGAGTTTTACTGCAGAAGTATGACAGATAATCTTATAGAAAAATAAGAGGAAAGAAGTGCTGTTGGACTATGTGAGGCCCGGAAGCCATGGACCAATGTCAATTTATTGGAAGGGCATAGATGCCCTTCTCTGTGCATCTGCTTCACTCCTCTGTCTTCCTCAGGTTCTTCTCCTCTGTGTTTACTCATGTCCTTAAAATCTCATACCTTTGCCTCCTAAGTGGCTCTGGTTTGCTCCGCCATCAACTTCAGGGCCAATTCTCTACGACCTTTCAAGTCAAGTAGCCATCATCTTGGGGGTGCACCTGACTCGGTCTCTCAGGTCCCTCATTCCAAATTCCCATGACAGAGAATCCCACTGGCCCAGAGTAAGTCATTGACACCTGACTCATGAGTTGGCACCTAGATAACAGGTGGCTTATATAGTATCACTCTTTTGAGGTGTGAGCTGGTGTGGATGGGGAGGTAATAACCAGTGTATTTCCTACAGTGAACTTACTCATGTGAACACTCTGGAAACATAGGAAATCTGCCACAAACATCCAGGATGGACCATCAGCTCCTCCTCTCTGCTCGCCTTGCCCCCAGTGCAAACCTTTACCTTAACACCAAAAGTACGATGATGAAATTTTATCTTCACTTGGCTCTGTCCTTCACCAGAACTTAAATTCAAAAGCAATGGTACAAAATGGAGTCATATTTATTATTTTAATTCTAGAAGGTAGCATAGCATCTGGCACACATAAGGCTTTGTGTTGTATGTTGTATCTGCCAAAACCTTCATTTTCTGTGTATTCATTCACTAAATCATCTGTTACCTGCAGCTTTGAGAGAGACATACTCAGGATGCTTTTTAAGCTGACGACTGGGAACAGAGATTCTACTGAACTATGGCAGGTGTTAGGACTGGGCCCTACTTGTATCCAAAGTCCATATCTAGCAGTGGGGTCCTAAATGGTGACCACTACTAAGGAGCCACTTGCAGGAAACGTCATTCTACTGGATGATGGGATGGGACAGACAAATATCACCTCAATGTTGAAAGGGCAGACAGGATCTGAGTGTACCTAGCCCAGGCTACTTGAACTCCTATCTGAGGGCCAGTAAAGGAGATCAGGAGGTAAAAACGAAACACTCTGTCTCACTGAGAACTCTGTAAGACCCAGGCCACACCATCTTGGCATCTGTGGCATAATGTGGGAGAGGAAAAATCTTCTATCCAAACACAGTGTGACAATGAGATATTGAGAGATGCAGTCTTGACCGTGGCAGTACAAGAGTCTGGCAGCAGCTAGATGGTGACACCAATCAATGTGACAATGCCCAGCAGAGGTGGCAGCAGTGCCCAGCATGAGCAGCAGTGCCCAGTGGACAGAAATGCATCCAGAAAGTAGACACTGGCCAAGGAGCCCAGGGGGTACCATTCACACCTGACTGGTCTTGTTAGCGAGCCCCCAGGATTCACCCAAATACCTGGTCAAGCACTTTGCAGAGTCTTGAAGTCCTGCCAGGAGATATGGGGTACCACTCATTTTAAGGTCTTGCAGCCACAGGCAGTTTGACGTGGAGGAAACTTGAGTGATCTGTTAATTTTTTTTTTTTTTGTCTTTTTGCCTTTATGTAGAGCCGCACCCGTGGCATATGGAGGTTCCCAGGCTAGGGGTCTAACAGGAGCTGTAGCTGCCAGCCTTCGCCACAGCCACAGCAACGCGGGATCCGAGCCGCATCTGCAACCTACACTACAGCTCACGGCAACGCCAGATCCTTAACCCACTGAGCAAGGCCAGGGATCGAACCTGCAACCTCATGGTTCTTAGTCGGATTCGTTAACCACTGAGCCACGACGGGAACTCCTGACCTGTCAATCGAAGTACCTAGCTCCCTCTTGACCTGGAGCCCTGTGTCTGGGGAAACTGCTCATTCCAAGTAAGGCCCAGCAGGAATTAGGACCCTCTTAGCAGGACGTGTGGGAAATCCAGAGGGAACGAAGCTTGTCAGCTCCAACCGAGAAAACCCAAGGGCACTGAGAGATTGGAAAGAACAGCCGCCGACGGAAGACTGTAATCAGACAGAAATGAATAGAAACTGCCCTGCCCAGAGAAAATGCATGCTCCCTAGCAACGTGCTGCATAGAAAATAAGCCAAACAAATAGCTCTAAAAAGGATGTAGTAGCAGGGGAGGTAATCAAAACTAGGAAAGCGAGAAAGTATGAAAAAAAAAATCAAACGGCAACTCAGCTGCAGAAATTACAGTACAAAGTTAAGAAAGTGCAAAAACATGATAAGGAAAGCAAAGGTGAGGAATGAAAAGAAGATTGCGAGAGAGGCTAAGATAAATAATAAGTCATTTTTCAAGTACCGGAGGAACAAGAGGTCAGTACAAGAGCCAAGAAGACCTCTAAAAGCTGGCAGAGGTAATTTATTGACAGAACGTGAAGACATTGCTAAAAAATATTAACAGGCTTTTTTTCCTTTCCCCTCCTTGCCTCTCTTTTCACAAAGGAAGATGGGGACATATGCCAGAACAGACATAAATTTCCCAGGAGTGGAAAAAAGACATATTGGAGGAAATCAGGATCGTGTCAGCACAGGTGATTGGGAAATTAGGACATCAGAAAAATTGCAGAAAGTCTAGAGTCACGCCAGAGCCTCCTGGAATGAAGGACCCCAAGGCCAGTGAGGTTCAAGGCCAAGGAAGGGAGGGATGGTAGAGGGTCTGCAGTGTGGAAGAGCAGAGGGACCACGACCCACCCAGCAGCTGGAGTGGGAAGCAGTCTCAGGCTCTGCCTCCGAGCTGAGCTTGTAGATGCTTTTTCATCCCTTAAATAGGGAAGAGAGTCCAGGTTTTATCTGGCTCTTTATACTCTAAAGTCTTGGCGATGATCCCTGATGGGGTGCTTGTTTTTAAGCGTACCCAGTATATCCCAGTTTGGGGTTAAAGTTCCCTTTCCTTCCCATAAGAAGACTCTGGAACAGAGGGTGAAAACCTAGGTTCCAATTACGATTGTGCCACAGACTGGCTGTGTAATTTTAGGCTCATTGTTAAACCTCGTGAAGATGTAGGTGTCACATCTCTAAAATGAAGATAAGGAATTCCCATTGTGGAGCAGTGGAAAGGAATCTGACTAGTAACCGTGAGGTTGAGGGTTCAATCCCTGGCCTCGCTCAGTGGGTTGGGGATCCAGTGTTGCCATGAGCTGTGCTGTAGGTCACAGACATGGATCAAATCCTGCGTTGTTGTGGCTGTGGTATGGGCTGGCAACTGTAGCTCCAATTTGATCCCTAGCCTAGGAACCTTCATATGCTGCAGATTCGGCCCTAAAAAGCAAAAAACAAACATACAAAAAACGCAAAAAAACAGAACATCATCCAGGGGACCTTGATACTCAAATGAAGTTATCTACTCCTCCACTGATACTACAACAGCAACAACAACAACAACAAAACCCAAGTGTTTTCAAATGTGCCAGGCACTGTTTTTGGCCCCAGGGAGGCAGGAGTCATAAACAGGTCCCTGCCCTCATGGGGCTGACAGCCCTGTATGGGGAGAGAGGTACGCATCAAGGAAATGGAAAAACCAATGCGATCATTTACGACAGTGATGGCAGCTTTGGCACAAAATACACAGCTGTGGAAAGGCCTATTTACTGGGGTGGTCAAGGAGGATGGCGCTGAGTTGAGATCTGAATTAAGAGAAGGGAAGATGAAGGACAGAACATTCTAGAAAGAGGGTGGCAAGCCCCGGCCCCAAAGTTAACGTCTACATTATACAGAGTTGTCAAAGTGCTGGCCCCAAGTGGGATTATCAAGAGTTTTGTCCGAGGCTGGGACTTTGCTTTGCTGCCCAACACCTTAATCTGAGTAAATTGTAAGGAACTGTCAAATCAAGGGAGACTTCTGCAAGACAAGCCTGGCGACAAAGAAAGAAGCACAAAGCATGCAACCTTTACGGAAATACAAACCAGATTCTAAGAGGAGCAGGGAGGGCACATTCCTGTTTTCCTGAAGGTAGGGCCTGCCTCCCCATCACAGGGATTCTGAGGCTGTGATCTCTGCTCCTGGCTGGCCTCAAAGTCCCAGAGAACCCACTTCAGATGTGCTGCTTACCTTGGGCTGTCCAGATTCTGTGTAAAAAATATCCTGGTCCTGGGGTAGTAAAATGAAGCTGCATGGACTTGCTTCCTTGCTCAAAAGCACTGGCTGTATTGGAAATTTACTCCATACATTCCCAAACTAAGCATTGTGATTGGGTCATGGAACAATTAAAGAGAAAAACTTTATTCTCATGTTTCCAAATGTACAGTTTCATGTTCATGAAACCAGTCAAGCTCTTAGTCTGGAAAAATGAACTGAATATTGAGAGTGGAAACTAAGTGGAACCAGAAATTTCTAATACTTTGTCTTAACACAGGAACCCAATGAGACATAAGTCAAATTTCATTTCACAAATGCTTCTAGAGAGACTACTAGTTTCAAGGCATCACCAAAATAAATACAACCTTGTCCTTCACAAAGTCATCGACTCTACTATGAATCACACTCTTTCAAAATATAGTATCCACTGGATCAGGGAATAAAGGCTTTATGGTGATTTTTACCAAGAAATAAAGCAGAAGCGATCATGGGAACACTAGACATTCACAGATGAACATCTTTTCTTTTTCTAAATTCTTAAAATTTTGTCTTTTTAGGGCTGCACCCACGGCATATGGAAGTTCCAAGCTAGGGGTCGAATCAGAGCTGTAGTTGCTGGCCTCCACCACAGGCACAGCAATGCCAGATCTGAGCTGCAACTTACACCATAGCTCACAGCAATGGTGTGAAAAGCCAGGGATCGAACCCGCATCCTCACGGATACTAGTTGGGTTTGTTACTGCTGAGCCATAATGGGAACTCCCTGAACCTTTTTTCAATAAATCGACTTTCAGATGTTGGTCAGGATGTGCAGGAGGAGTCTTAGCTGGGGCCAGACAGCCTTAGATTGGGCAGGAAGAAAGCTTTGCCCTAAAAGCCCAGTCCATCTGCTCACCAGCTATGTGATCTTGGTAAATATTTAGATTCTCAGTTTTCCCTTCTATAAAATGGGCTAATAATACCTTGTGACTTGCTGTGAGGATAAAATGAGATCATGCATGTAAACTGAGAGCTTGGCTATTACAGATGCAGCACAGTTACCCCTTAAGCCCTTTTAACTGGAGAAACTAAAATACAGATATTATATATATATAGAGAGAGAATAGATATTTGGATATAATAAACCCTTTTAATTGGAGAAACTAAAATATAGATTATATATATATATATATATATATATATATATGGAGAGAGAGAATAGATATCTAAATGATTAAAATTTTCAATTTATCTGTATCTTCCTTTTTTAGAAGGAGTAATACCAGCGTGACATTTAGAACGGATACCTACAATCTGTTTCCTGTTTTCCTCTCAAGAGAAAACAGCTCCTTACTTTACATCACGATCCTCTGATTTCCCAGGTCACACAGGAAAATCACAGTGACAGAATAGCACTGCCCTACTTATATTTCAGGAGATAACCTTTCTGCAAATCCTCCTCACTTTTTTCTGGAGTTTCTAAGTATAGTCACGATGGGGTTTATTGAGTGTCTGCTATGTGCTAATGAGGATAAAGAGGTGAAAAGCCCCACATAGCCCCTGGCCCCCCATGGAACTTGGGCTTGAATTGCCAAGCCATGTGACCACCCAGATGCACACTTGTGATCACTGGACTGCAACGTGTTGCAGCCGTGATGGGTATCAAGGAGAAGAGGTCGTGGTGCTGCTACAGGAACCAGAAATAGGCATTTGTCCTAGGCAGGGAGACTGAGTTACGTTGAGAAAGAGATGCTTGAGCAGAGTGGAAGGCCTGGACAGACTCCACAAGGTGAAGAGGGGAAGGAAGCATGGTCTGGGTAGACAAAACAAAAGAGGTCAATGCCAGTGGCTAGAGTGAAGTGAGAGGGAGGGGCCTAGTGGCCCCCTAAGGAGTTTTGTGCTTAACAGCAGCGAAAATCCACCGGAGAGTTTTGTGTGGGGAAATGACATGATTAGATTAGTGTTTCAGAGTAACCACTAATGTTGGAAAGTGGAAGGGAGGAACGTAAACCTATGAGAGGATATTGCAGGTACCCCGAAAAAAGTGGCTTAGAGAGGGTGGTGGTGGAAGTCGATGGGGAGAGTTTTATCGATTTTAGGTACACGTAGGAGATGACATCAACAGGAGATGAAGATGGCTTGTATGGAGTGGAGGCTGGGTGGGGGTGGGGTGGGGGCAGAGGGGACTATCAGGTGAAAGAGAAGGAAGAATCTGGGAGGCTCCTAGGATGCTACCTTGTGAAGCGGATGGGGGGTGGGCGAGAGGGGAGGATTCAGGAACTGGGGGACTGGAAGGCACTTGGGCTCGGGGATGTGGGAAGACCATGAATTCTGTTTGGGGTCCACTGACCTTGAGATCACCACTGAGAAGTTTCAGAGATGTCACGGAGAGATTTAGATCCATGTCTGGAGATTTGGATCCAAGTCTGGCTGGAGGTAGAATGAAACCATCGGTATTAGTTTTGGAGGAGTCCCCAGAAACAGACCCTGGCATGAGTGGTTGTGTGCAAATTACTTGATAAGGCTGTGTCCCCTGGGAGCCTGTAAAGCAAAGCGGGGGAAGCCAAGCAAGGGTGTGATTTTGGGCAATCTGCTGCAGAGGGGGGGGTCAGCCTAACCCCTCCAAGGGGAGGTCTGGATAATCAGTTACCCCTCACAGCTTCCCCACCCACCACGAAGGAACCCGTGCAACAAGGGAAGGTTTTCCAAGGCTCCGCACCCCAGGCGTGTCTGCGTCTTTGCCCTGCAGTCAGCCTGATGACAGCCCTCCTCCTCATCCTTAGGACTGTCAGGCACAAAACCCGCAAAAGGGATCCAAAGCCCAGTGGGTGGAGCTGACACCGTCACTACCCACTACCGGGTGGACAGGATGCCTGGGGGTTGAGTGACAAGAGAGGCGGGTCAGGGCCAGTGCTGAGGAACTTCACTGTCAGGGACTCATCCAAAGAGAAGTTTATGAAGGAGACGGAGAAGGGCTGCTGTTTCACACCCACTCTATAAAGGAAGGGGGCATTATTACCCTCACTGGAGAAAGAAGGAAACCAAGGCTTGGGGAGGCGAAGTAACCATCTGGTTAGTGCCAGAGTTAGGACTTGAGCTGGAGTCTCTGGACCCTAAACTCTTTCAAATGCAACAAGGGAAGATTTCCCAGTGCTCAAGGGCCTCAAGAGTCAAGGGAGCTGG
>PVHT020000022.1:19345746-19356090 GCA_004024745.2 Catagonus wagneri | reverse complement strand
GGGAGGGGGAGGGGGGAGAAGGGAAACTCCTTTTTTCAGCAAACCCAAGAATCCTCCACTTCGGAGGCTATGTCATCAACAAGATCCTGATCTTGCCTGTGTGAGGTGGGGAGTGGAGGTGGGGGCGGTTTGAACGTTCAGCCCCAGGCCTTCACCTTGAACAGCTAAGCAGCCTGGCCTGCGGTGGCATGGAGGCCAGGGCGTGCCTGCAGCAAACCCCACCCGCACCTGGGAGGGAGGTGGCTGCGAGGTGGAGTGTGTGTGAGTGTGTGTGAGTGTGTGTGTGTGTGTGTGGCGCACACACGCTGGGCTGCCCAGAGCTCTGCTCAGAGCACCAAGGTTCTGAGTTCACTTTCTGACTGGGGGGGAGCGGCTGCTGACAGTTGTCTATTCAGCAGGCTTGCCAGATGTTTGCTGACCCCAGGTTCTTTCTCCCCCCGAGGCAGCCCTACCGCCTCTGAGATCAGCCGGGGTGTGCTAGTTCCCAGGCTTCCCCGGGGCCGCGGGGAGCGCGTCTGGGGGTGGGGTGGGCTCTGGGCTGGGACGCAGGGACCGTGCCTGCGAGACACGGAGCGTGACCCTCTGTTTGCCCGAGTCTCTGGAATGAAGAGCACTGAGGAAAACTGGAAGTAATAATCCCTGCCCCCTGAATTGCCTGGGATTAATTAGGAGACTGATAATGTACAGCGTGTGCCTAGGATGAAAATGAGTTATAGTCTCGTTATTAATATAGTTGGATGGATGATTAGTTTATAGAAAACAAGAACACTTCTCAATAAGCCAGAAGTCATCAGGTGTCCTCCTGGGGTGACATAAGGGGATAGCCTATGGGCGTCTTCACCACCAGGAATTCCCACTGCTTTAAGGGAGGGAGAGAGCCTGCTTTGCTCAGTTTAGTAAATAAAATGCAAAGACCCAGCATGAGACGAGTGTTGATTCTTTCCCTTAAAGAAAATATTTTCCATAAAACTGGACGTGGATGTTAAAAGTAAAAAGGGGGCGGGGAAGAAGAAACCCAAAACCGATGTAAATTGGAAGCAAACTAGTGTTCATTTCCTGTGGAGCAATTTTATATTTTTTAATGGAGTTACTGTGGCTTTTTATTTCTGTATAAGGTGAAGAGTCAAGGCATGAGGATTTAAGACTTCCAAGTGTGTGTCATTATATGAACAGACCCTTAAATTTGCCAGCACGCCCCAGGCACTGCTCCTGCATAGCTAATGTCTCCTGCCAGGGCCAGGGCTGAGGGCCCTTTGACTCCTCTGGAAGTTATGCAGGAATAAGGGGAGTGTCAGGAATGCAGGATTAGGCCCCATAATTGAGGCTGTCATTAGCTGAAGAGGCAGGCGGGTCTGTGAGCCTGTCCAAGTTTGCATTTCTTATGGCATGAAGCTATGGTTCCTTTGGTGTAAACGGGGTGTGTGTGGGGGGGGTGTTCTCTAAGTCAACAATGTTTTCTTCTCTTTCCCTCTCTCTCTCCCTCTCCCTAAGTTGGCTGGTTCTGTAACATTCATTATGCTCTCTTTAATAGATCCCAGAAATGCTGAAATAGTCCTTCGGAGGAAGCATTCACTTGAAACAACAAGATTAGAGAGACCTTAAAAATGTTGGATTTTCTTTACCTTTTGAGGAAGGCCAGCTGGAGCCTTCAGAAATTATTCCTATTCAATGTGCAGCCACAAACAGTCCTGCTGGTGAGGATGAAATATTATTTCCGTAGATCACATGTGGATACAGCAATGCCATTTCATCAGACACTCCTTACTGGATGGTGGGACTAGAGACCATGGCCAAGGATGAGGATCCTGCTATGGGATAAACAGGCCGGGCAGGGTCTTCGGAATTGGGAGAGAACAAATGGCCTGTGAACACTTGGGGCCATACATGCAAGTGGCATTCTAAGTACACCCATTCTTTTCTTAGAAAAAAAATTAAACTGTAGTAAAATAAGTATAGCATAAAGTGCATCATTTAAATCATTTTTAGGTGTACAATTTAATAACATTAGGAACATTCATATTGTGGAACATCACCACCAAACGGTTCCTGAATTCTCATCTTCCCAGTTGAAACTCTGTACTCCCTAAAAAATAACTCCATAGTAACTTCCCTTTTTCACCTCCCTCCAGCCTCTGGGAACCACAGTTCTACTTTCTGTCTGATTTTAACTCCACCAAGTACTGCCTATAAACGGAACCATCAGTATTTGTCATTTTGTGTCTGGCTTATTTCACTTAGCACATACCTCTCCAAGGTTTCTTCATGTTGTGGACTGTATCAGAATTTGATTCCTTTTTAAAGGCTGAATAATATTCCATTGTGTCATATTCTACTTTTCTTTATCCACTCATTCATCCATGCACATTTATATTCCTTCTACCTTTCGCCTTTGGGAATAATGCTGCCATGAGCATGGGTATATAATCACATCTTCCAGACCCTAATTTTAGTTATTTTGGGAACACACTCAGAAGCAGAATTGCTGATCACATATAGTCTAGTTCTATTTTTTTGAGGAAACACAACACAGTTTTTCATAGCAGTTGCACTATTTTATATTTCCACCAATTTTGCCCAAGGATTCCAATTTTTCCACATCCTCACAACACTTGTTATTTTCCAATTTTTGTTTAATACTTGTCATCCTAATGGGTGTAAAAGGGTACCTCATTGTGGTTTTCATTTGTATTTTCCTAATGATTAATGATGTTGAGCATCTCTCTCTTTTCTTTTTGTTTTTTTTGAGGGCGGCACCCTCGGTATATGGAAGTTCCCAGGCTAGGGGTCAAATCGGAGCTGTAGTTGCCAGCCATAGCCACAACCTCACCAGATCTGAGCCGCATGTGTGACCTACACCACAGCTCACAGCAACACCTGATCCTTAACCCACTGAGTGAGGCCAGGAATCTAACCCCTGTCCTCATGGATCCTAGTTGGGTTTGCTACCTCTGAGCCACAAGGGGAACCCTTGAGCATCTTTTTATGTACCAGTATCTGTTGGACACCAACATTCAATGCTTTGGCTATATACCTGGAGGTTGAAGTACATGCCATCAAACACTGAAGTAGCCCCCCTAAGGAACTGCTGGGCAATACTTTGAGTGAGTTACTATAAATCCTTGAGAGTGTAATAAAAC
Organism: Catagonus wagneri; assembly: GCA_004024745.2. Classification (NCBI taxonomy): domain Eukaryota; kingdom Metazoa; phylum Chordata; class Mammalia; order Artiodactyla; family Tayassuidae; genus Catagonus; species Catagonus wagneri. The sequence continues at coordinate 19,352,953 of PVHT020000022.1, read as the reverse complement.
TCTGATTAACCAGAATGCTTAGAGGCAGAGGATCCCTGGTTAATGGAGGGTTAACCATAAACCAGGCCATCTTCTCCATTTTTGCTCCACTCTTGCTAAAAGTCTCCCCCCCGCAATTTTTTTTAAAATTTGTTTTTTAGATGAGTTACACAGCCTGTCCCAAGAGGATTTTTCTTTATCCTACAGGAATACTAAAAAAACAAGCATGTGAGGACTATGTTCTTAGCGCCTTATTCTGGAAATTTAGCTGAGAAGCTATCAAATAGGGACAGTTATGCTCTAGACCAAAAGGAAACTGCTGTATGGGACTGTGAACTCAGAGTTAGACGTTCAGAGATGTGGTTTTGGAAAAGATGTTCTGTAGCTCCTCTTTTTGGCAGTAATTGGAGAATAGGGCCTGTTGTCTATTAAGGCCGCTCCTCATTCATGAAAATAAAACCATGTCAACTGCAAATAAAAGAATGTTTATCTTTCTATTCTCTATGGAGGGAGTTGGAGGGTCCAGGCTGGGAATGTGCCTTATTCATCCAAATGTGATAGCCCATCCTTGACGTTTCACTGGGAAACAAAGAAATGCAGATTCACACAAGTTTCACCTCATTGCAAACTGTGATTTTGGTTAGATCCTGTGCTTATGCATTATGGTACCCCTGGCAGTAGCCTGATCCCAGTCACCTAGTAATTGATCAAAACTACTAACTGAATCAATCAACAGGGCCTTAACTGCCTCTCGCCCTCAGAAAGTGTTCAGGTGGCAGTTCCTTACCAGCACTGGGATAGAGCATTTTGCTGGCCAAACTAAATCCCAGATCCTGGGTGCTGCTGGTGCAGACAGGCCTATTCTTCACCTGCTACTTGTATCTGTTTGCGATCCATCCTTTAATTGCATAGGGAACATTTAAAAAAAAATTTTGGCACCTAATGGGGGAAGGAGGCAGGAGAAAAAGGAAGATGTCGGCTAAAATGGCAGAAACAACTATTTTGAGTATGGGCTAATGGTTTTGAACTCACGATTAGAGGAAGGAGAGCTTGGAGCTCGAGAGGATTCTTCTGAAAAGGTAAGACTGTGGGTGGACCTGCTGCTTTGCGGCTGAGTGACAGTGTGGCTGGGGAGATCTTTAATCACTCTTCTGCATGGGTTCCCTGCCCACTCTCAGCACACTGGAGATAGCAGCCTGGGTGGGAATGGCACTGGAGATGCTCACAGCCCCAGGGCAGCAGGGGCTCCCTCAGGCAGCTCTGTGCCAGCCAGGATGGGAGACAAAAGTGAGTGCCTGGTACCCATGCCAGTTGACTAATAGACTGGGCTCATGCAGGCTACTTGCTTAGACTTTCAGAAGTTCTCTACTTGAAGCTAAGTGTTCAGAATGTCTGTGTGTGTGTGTGTGTGTGTGTGTGTGTGTGTGTGTGTGTGTGTAATTGCCATCTGGTGAGACCTGGGGATATTTTATATGTTTCAAATTACTACCTTTGTATCTACAAGCATCCAAGCCCATAAGAGATACCCATTTTGGTAGTAAATGGGTAAAGGAAGGGCAAAAAATTCTACACACACAAGTTTATCTCTTATTTAAATAAATTTAGGAGTTTCCATCATGGCTCAATGGAAAAGAATCCAGTGGGAACCATGAGGTTGTGGGTTTGATCCCCGGCCTTGCTCAATGGGTTGAGGATCCAGTGTTGCCATGAGCTGTGGTGTAGGTCACAGACGCGTCTCAGATCTGGCGTTGCTGTGCTTCTGGTGTAGGCCAGCAGCTACAGCTCCAATTTGACCCCTAGCCTGGGAACCTCCATATGCCGGGGGTGCAGCCCAAAAAAGCAATAAATAAATAAATAAATATACCTACAACTTGGTATAAATAACGGTCCTTGTGCAAAATAAGAAACTCAAATTTTTAATAACAATACTTCTTATAATAGTACACAGTATGTTCTATGTGTAAGGCACGGTCTAGGCAACTTACACATTTTAATCAATTTAATGCCCCCCCAAATCCTATGATGGAGTCTTATTATAAGGAAACTGAAGCACATAGAAGTTGAGTAACTTGGCCAAAATCATACAAAATCAGCCAGGATATGGCAGAATTGGGATACAAAGCCAAAAAGTTGGACTCCAGAATCTGAAATATACACACACACACACACACACATATATATGTATATGTATATATATATATATGAAGAGAGAGAGAGAGAGATGCTGACAGTTTTATTGAGATATAATTTATATACCATAAAATCACCCTTTTCAAGTGTACAAATTAGCAGTTTCTAGTATATGCCCCGACTAGTACCACTATCATCACTATCTAATTTTAGAACACTTTTACCACCTCAAAAAGAAACCCTGAACCTGGGAGCACTACTTCTCATTCTTCTTTCTGCCCAGTCCCCGGTAACCATTAATCTACTTTCTATCCCCATGGATTTGAGTATTTTGAACATCTCATATGAATGGAATTAAAAAAATAGAATAAATGGAACCATACAATATGTTTTTGTATTTGGTTTCTTTCACTGAACATGATGTTTTCAAGGTTCATCCATGTGGTAGTATGTATCGATACTTATACATTTTTATGGCCAAGTAATATCTCATAGTATGAAACAGTACATTTTAAGAAGAGAGACTACAACTCTATTGTCTGCAAAAAGGATGCCACACCAAAAACCTACAAAAATATAATTCAGATAAGGGAGCAAGAAAAAAATCCCCAGAAAAACAGCTAAATGATCTGGAGATTATCAGCCTCCAGGAAAAAAGGCTTTAGATTGATGATGCTGAAGATAATGCAAGACATTACAAATAAACTGGAGGCAAAAACTAATAATTTATAGCAAATATTGAGCAAAGAAATACAAGATTTAAAACTTAAGCAAGTAACATACAACAACTGCAATAAAAAATTCATTAGAAGAAACCAATATCAGAACATAGGAGGCAGAAGAATGAATAAGCAAGGTGGAGGACAGACTAGTAGAAATCACTAATGCAGAACAGAAAAGAGGAAAAAGATTGAAAAGAAATGAAGACAGTCTCAGAGAACTCTGGGACAATGCTAAATGCAACAACATCTGTTCATAGGGGTACCAGAAGGAGAGAGAGAGAGAGAGAAAGGGACAGAACAAAGAGTTGAAGAGATAAAAGTTGAAAACTTCCCTAACACGGGAAAGGAACCACTCACTCATATCCAGGAAGCACAACCAGTACCACATAAAATAAACCCAAGGAGAAACACCCTGAGACATATTAATCAAAATGACCAAAACTAAAGACAAAGAGAAAATATTGAAAGCAGCTAGTGAAGGAACCCCAAAAGTTTATCAGCAGATTTTTCAGTAGAAACTCTGCAGGCCAGAAGGGAGTGGCATGATATACCTAAGGCAATGAAAGGAAAAAACACCACCAACCAACATTACTCTACCCAGCAAGGGTCTCATTCATATTTGAAGGAGAAATCAAAAGCTTTACAGATAAATAAAAGCTAAGAAAATTCAGCAAAACTAAACCAGCTTTACAACAAATACTAAAGGAACTTCTCCAGGCAGAAAAGGCTACAACTAGAAACAAAAATACCACAAATGACAAGGCTTGCCAGTAAAGGTATATATACAGTAAAGGTAGGAAATCATCCACACACAAATATGCTACCAAAATCAGAAATCATGAGAAGAGGAGGGTACAAATGCAGGACACTGCAGATGCACTTGCAGTTAAGAGACCAACAATTTAAAACAATTTTGTATATATATAGATTGCTATATCAAAACTTCAGGGTAACTGCAAACCAAAAATCTGCAACTGATGCACACACAAATTAGAAAAATCAACTCAAATACAACACTAAAAATAGTCTTCAGATCACAAGAGGAGGGAACAAGAGAAGAAGAGAAGAAAAAAGAGCAACAAAACCAAATCCAAAACAGTTAATAAAATGACAATAAGAACATACATATCAATAATTACCTTAAATTACCTTAAATGCCCCAACCAAAAGACATAGAGAGAGACTTCCCTAACATTGGACTAAATGCCCCAACCAAAAGACATAGACTAACTGAATGAATTAAAAAACAAGTCCATATATATGCTGTCTTCAAGAGACCCACTTCACTTCTGGGGACACACACAAATTGAAAGTGAGAGGATGGAAGAAAATATTCCATGCAAACAGGAATCAAAAGAAAGCTTGAGTAGCAACACTCATATCAGACAAAATAGACCTAAAAATACAGATTATAAGAGACAAAGAACGACATTATGTACTGATCAAAGGATCAATCCAAGAAGAAGATATGACAATTATAAATATATATGTACCCAACATAGGATCACCTCAGTACATAAGGCAACTGCTACAACCTTAAAAGGAGAAACTGACAATAACACAATAATAGCAGGGGACTTTAACACCCCACTTACAGCAATGGATAGATCTTCCAGACAGAAAATCAACAAGGAAACACAGGCCCTAAATGAAGCTTGAGACCAGATGGACTTAATAGAAATTTATAGGAAATTCCATACAAAAGCAGCAGAAGACACATTCTTCTCAAGTGTACATGGAACATTCTCTAGAACTGATCACATTCTGGGCCACAGATCACACCTCATTAACTTTAAGAAAATTGAAATATCAAGCATCTTTTCTGACCACAACACTATACAACTAGAAATCAACTACAAGAAAAAAACTGCAAAAAACACAAACACGTGGAGACTAAACAACATGCTACTGAACAACCAATGGATCACTGAAGAAATCAAAGAGGAAATTAAAAAATACCTAGAAGCAAATGACCACAAAGATATAACACTCCAAAACCTCTGGGATACAGCAAAAGCAGTTCTAAGAGGGAAGTTTATAGCAATACAAGCCTACCTCAAGGAAATAGGAAAAAGCTCAAATGAACGACCTAACTTTACATCTAAAGCAGCTAGAGAGAGAAGAACAGACAAGACATAAAGTTGGCAGAAGAAAAGAAGTCATAAGGATCAGAGCAGAAATAAATGAAATAGAAATGAAGAAAACTACAGAAAAGATCAATGAAACTAAAAGCTGGTTCTTTGAAAAGGTCAACAAAATTCATAAAACCTTATTCAGACTTATCACAGAAAAAAGAGGACTCAAATCAATAAAATTAGAAATGAAAAAGAAGTTACAGTGGACATCACAGAAATACAAAGGATCATAAGAGACTACTACATGCAACTATATGGCAATAAAATGGAAAACCTAGAAGAAATGGACAAATTCTTAGAAAAGTACACTCTTCCAAGACTAAACCAAGATGAAATAGAAAATATGAATAGACCAATCACAAGTACTGAAATTGAAACTGTGATTAAAAAACTTCCAACAAACAAAAGTTCAGGACCAGATAGCTTCACAGGAGAATTGTATCAAACATTTAGAAAAGAGATAACACGCTTCTGAAACTATTCCAAAAAAATTCAGAGGAAGGGACACTTCCAAACTCCTTCTATGAGGGCACCATCACCCTGCTATCAAAACCAGACAAAGATACCATGAAAAAAGAAAATTGCAGGCCAATTTCACTGATGAACATAGATGCAAAAGTCCTCAACAAAATACTAGCAAACCAAATCCAACAATACATTAAAAAAAATTGTACATCATGATCAAATGGGATTTATCCCAGGGATGCAAATATTCTTCAATATCCACAAATCAATCAGTGTGATACACCACGTTAACACACTGAAGAATAAAAACCATATGATCCTCTCCATAGATGCAGAAAAGCCTTTGACAAAATCCAACACCCATTTCTGATAAAAACCCTTCAGAAAGGGGGTGTAGGGGGAACCTACCTCAACATAAAAAGTTCATCTATGACAAACCCAGAGCTCACATCATTCTCAATGGTGAAAAGCTGAAAGAATTCCCACTGAGATCAGGAATAAGACAAGGATGTCCACTCTCACCACTACTATTCAACATAGTTTTGGAAGTCCTAGCCACAGCAATCAGAGAAGAAAAAGAAGTAAAAGGAATCCAAATTGGAAAGGAAGAAGTAAAACTATCACTATTTGAAGATCCATGATACTATACCTAGAAAATCCCAAAGACTCGACAAGAAAACTGTTAGAGCTCATCAATGAATTTGGCAAAGTTGCAGGATACAAAATTAATTCACAGAAATCAACTGCATTTCTATATACTAACAATGAAAGATCTGAACGAGAAATTAGGGAAACAATCCCATTGACCATTGCATCAAAAAAATCAAATACTTAGGAATAAACCTGCCTAAAGAGACAAAAGACATACACGCTGAAAACTATAAGATGCTGATGAAAGAAATCAAAGACGACACAAACAGATGGAAAGACATACCATGCTCTTGGATTGGAAGGGTCAATGTTGTCAAAATGACTATACTACCCAAGGCAATCTACAGATACAATGCAATCCCTATCAATTACCAATGACATTTTTCACAGAACTAGAACAAAATATTTTAAAGTTTCTTTGGAAGCACAAAAGACCCAGAATAGCCAAAGACATTCTGAAAAAGAAAAATGGAGCTGGAGGAATCAGGCTCCCTGACTTCCGACTCAACTATAAAGCTACAGTCATCAAAACCACATGGTACTAGCACAAAGACAGAAATAGAGATCAGCGGAACAGGATAGAAACCCCAGAATTAAACCCATGCATTCTATAGTCAACTAATCTATGACAAAGGAGGCAAGACTATATATTGGAGAAAAGACAGCCTCTTCAATAAGTGGTGCTGGGAAAACTGGACAGCCACATGTAAAAAAGTGAAATTAGAACACTTTGTATCACCAGACACAAAAATAAACTCAAAATGGATTAAAGGCCTAAATATAAGACTGTACACTTTAAGACTCTTAGAGGAAAACATAGGCCAAACATTCTCTGACATAAACCACAGCAATATTTGCTCAGATCCACCTCCTAGAGTAATGACGATAAAAAGAAAAATAAACAAATGGGACTTAATTAAACTTAAAAGTTTCTGCACAGCAAAGGAAACCCTAAACAAAATGAAAAGACAACCCACAGAATGGGAGAAAATATTTGCAAATGAATCAACTGACAAGGGATTAATTTCCAAAATTTACAAACACCTCCTACAGCTCAATACCAAAAAAACCCAAACGACCCCATCAAAAAATGGGCAGATCTAAACAGACAATTCTCTAAAGACA
>PVHT020000022.1:19328246-19340746 GCA_004024745.2 Catagonus wagneri | reverse complement strand
CATTACATCACTTAATCCTTATAAAAAGCACACAAGACAGATACTCTTACAATGTCTCATTCCAAGAAGAAGGAATGATATTTTTAAGGAATCTGTCAGGATTTGAACCCTTCTCTGCCTGACTTCCAGTAACCATATACCTACCTAGTTCTATGCTGTATTAATATTTACTACCATGCCTGCCATGAACAGGCACTTCTCACGTGTCTACAACCATAATAGCCATCCAAGATGGCCTCAAAGACGGCAGTCTGGGTTCTGGTCTTGGGCTACCCCATAAAAAGTCAAGAATTTCATCAGTTGAGCTACATACGGGGCCCAGAGCTTGAATGAAGACATTTCTACTGAAAATGGCATCGAGGAACGACTTCTAGAGATTGTGTGTGAAAAAAAGGGAAAAGAGGGTCTCAAACCATATGAGTACTTTAGGCCTGGAGATTAGGGAGTCAGGAATGAGAGAGGCAAGGGCCTCAGGCAAAAATACAAAAACTCGATTTTAGTTTGACACGGTGGCAACTTGCCTTAAAAGAGAAAGGAGGAGCTGGGAAAGGTATGGTAGGGAACAGAGGAAAGACAGTTGTTTCAGGTTTTTTTGTGGTTTTTGTTTTGTTTTGTTTTTATAAAGTCATTCCCTGGAGTCTGCTACAGTTAAAAGTGAAGGGATAGAGGGGGTCAGATGGAAACAAAGTGCAGAGGGAGAACTGAAGGGAGCTGGGAGAACAGAAAGTAAAAGATCACAGGAGAGGTAAGAAGAAAGCCAGGGGTAGCACAAAGCCCCAGGGAAGAAGCGTGGCAGCATTGGAGACGAGTTTAATCAGCTTCGCCTAAGGCAGCTGCAGTTAAATCAAGGCTGCAGGGCGGAGGAGAGCAGTCATTCTGGAGAGTCGAGGGTCAACAGTGGTGTCTGCGACAGCTGTTTGGTGGCAAAGGGACGAAGGTGGGCAGACAGTGGGAGAAGCCTGGTTGCAAGAATGAAGAAACAAAGACCAACCAAGAAAGCGATGGTGGGACAGCAGAACTGCTGTGTCCCCCAAGGGGTGTTCAGGGGCTGGGACTTGCTGGCTGCTGGCGACATGGTTAAGGCATAAATGACCACAGGAGGCAGGGGAAATTTGGGGGGATCATAAAGTGAATATTTAGATGTGTCTCTGAAAGCTGAAGTTCACTGTGGCTGTAAACTGTGAACAAATTTGCCCCAGGCTCGTACAGCTTTGTTCCATCTGGCAAGCTTAATGCTGACCACAAAGACACCTGATCTGGTTATTAGTGGCTGAAACGCCAGCCCAGTTCTGCCACAACCTGTCTGGGAGTTTGCTTTCTGATGGAGGCGGCAGGAGGCTGGGAGGAGGCACCAGAGGGACAAGTAAAAATAAATGCTACAAGAAATGGCTCTTAGAAAAAAAGCGTGTTTTTTTGGAGGAGAGAGCCCAGTGAACTTCATTTTGAACAGAGTGGCATCAAGGGGAGACTTTAGGTTCTGGGTCCCACAGGCCAGGGGCTAAAACTGGGTCCTGTCACTTTTAAATTGAATCTGGGTCTCACCTGTGGAAGCGCAAGCCCTGACAGGGTATCATGAAAGGATGTTGTGCAGAGAGCAAGTGTCTGGAGATGGGCTGATAAATCAGCTGTAAGAGTGACAGGTGTGGGGGTGGGGCATGAGGGCAGAACAGTCTGGAAGGACCCAGAGTGTGAGCTTCCAAGGATCAGATTTTCCTATGTGCTGAGTAATGAAAAAATCTAATTCAAGAGCCACTCTTCTTTCAATATGATTATTGGGCTGCATCCCACAAGCCTACAAGTCCTGTACTCGGCTAGTTTCAAGGCTGAATTCTGAGGATTTATCTAAACACTTAATTTTTTTTAAGTCAGTTAAACCAAGTTCATCAACAAACCAATCTTGGCAATGACATTTGGAGGCAGAGACACCTCACATTTATAAGGTGGACAAAAACATGCATATATCTATATAGACATGGAGATCTCATAGTTTTGCTATTAGAGCTTAAAAGGCCCACTTTTCCCCCTTCTCTTGCAGGGATGAAAGTTCCTGAGAGGCCAGGTGTATCATTTACATGTCAAAGGCATCAGAAGAAAAATACCTATTCCTTCTAGAAAGCTAACTTTCTCTAACAGGTGTATACAAAAACCAGTTTTAGAATGTCAAGAGTCCCATCTTGGCCATTTTCAGTTTTTTTTTTTTCTTTCGGTTTTTAAACAGCCAATTCGGTTTAAACAAGTTATATACAATAATACATATTCACTTGCATTCCCATGCCTCATTTTCAGCAGAACTAGAATCAGCATTCAAGTGCAACTTCACCTCAGCAATTAGCTCAGTGTCTGTGGCCTTTCTTAATACAAAACTCAAGGGCCGGCCCACAGCTGTGGCCACTTCTTTCTTCCCACCATAATGGCAGCCGATATCTTCCCAAAAGCCCTAGGGGTGTCTATGAGTTCTCTGCCCTCTCTTGATGGGCCCCCATTCATCAAAAACAGCCATCATAGGGCCCCGCGTACGATAGGACAGCCACCCTGGGAATTCCCCTCGCAATTCTGGGGATTTCCTCACTGCCCCCACCCGCCCCACACACCCACTCATCCCACAACTTCCAGGCCCCACATGTTAGTTGTCACCCCCGCAACTTCCCATTCCCCATCCTTATTTCCTGACATCTTGGTTCTCACGGGAGATTTCTCAGCCTCCTGGCTCCTCCGCCAGGTTTTGAGCTGTACCCCGCAGACCTGCAAGCCCTGTACTCGCCGAGCTTCAGGACTAAGGAAAAAGCCAGAGTCAGCGACAGAGACATCAATGGTTTCAAGGACAGGGGGACTCTACATGTTTGAAGAAAGGGCTTGGAGTGAGATCCAGACAGTGGACATGGGCAGTCTTTGCTCTTGGGAGGAGGCGGAAGTCACCAGTTATAGACGGAAGTGATACCAGGTTGGCTCACTGGTTACCAAGGAAACCAGCAGAGCTCCTCGCCCCTCACCTGTCGATAAGCTGACAGGTGAAGGCCTTCTGATCTAAGCGATAGAAGGATCAGTAGCTGTGGTGAGGGGTGGGGGAGCAGGTTTGTAGAAAGGTCAGTCATGTGAGCAGGGTGTAGGTGAAGCAGGCGCTGCCCAAGCAGGAGCGGCACTGAGAGCAGAAGAACGGCCATCTTGGGGGCCTGACCCTATAATGACCATGGAGGACAAACCATATCTAGTTTCACAATAAAAGATGCCAGATTTTAAGAGTCTGAGAGTTGAAGATTATGTGATAATACCATGAGTATCAACCTTATTTTTTAAATAAGCTTATCATGGTATGTTTATTAAATACAGCAATTTTATCTATCTGTGTATCTATCTGACCATTCCTGGAGACTCTTTGCAAACTGAGAAATCCCTATCACTACCTTTTAAACATGCAAGTTTGAGCTTATAAAGTGCAAGGAAAGTCAATTTTATAACTGCCGTTAGTGCCACATTCAGACAGTGAAAGCGGCCGTTTAAAAAACCTTTAGGTAAATATTTGAAATATTCTAAAACTGACATTCTGAATGATATTCTGATACCACTTCAATAATGTTTTATAAAATTCAGAGGAAAAATAGAATTAAGTAAATTTGAACTTTCCCTTTCCGAGGCAGTTAAAGGCCGCACTATTTGCATATTCTAATGTGGGATCACTGTAGCTCAAGGTACAAAGCTTCAAAAGAAACTGTCCCTCTCAGGCCAACAGAGCAGGAGCCATTAACCTTCGACCTTTCCTCTAAGACAAAAATCAAAGTCTCTTCTTTTCAAAGTGGCTTCTGAGTAACCACTCAGCACAGCCCATGCTTTCCAGAACCGTCTTTGGAAGCACAATTAGAAGGTTTAAAAAGCAGAAACACAAGCTCCATCCTATTTACACATTTAAAGTAAAGGTCATTCTCAGAAATTGGGCTTCCCAGATTTCTCCCCTTGAAATCCCTTAAGATATGTAATACCAACATAAAGGGAATCACAAATCCAGTTTTCAGAAAATGGCATTAAATATAGATTTAAACTTTGACCTTTAGTCCCAAGTGAGAGGACAAAAAATTCTCTTTACAGTGAAGGGCATGTTGCTACTAAGCTTCAATGAGTAAGGGAGAACCTGCCTGGTAGCAGCCAGGATTAAGAAGCACCAATCGATTTACCTCCAATGCAGGTGTGCTGCAAATCCGCTGGGTCTAGATGTAGCACGTGATTGGGCCAGGCTCATCTATATTCTAGAATTTGTAGAAGTAGCTTCTGGGAAACGGGTCTTCTTGGCTTGGGGAATTGATGTTGCCACGGCAATATCTGAAATGCATTCAGAGTGAGCAGGAGTAAGAGATGGAATACACAGGGTCTACACTCCACGTTAGGGTCATGAGCAATAGTGGGAAATCCTTGGATAGCACAATGACAGATTGGCCAAACAGGGAAATCATGGAGACCCAGAGCATTCATATTTTTACATCCCTTATTAACCTGAGTGCTCTGCAGGTGCTGACCAGGGCCCCAGGCGGATGACCTACTCCGCAGCTCACCTCCCCGTAACATCCTTGACAAGTTGATACTGAGGCCCAGGTCGGGGAGGAGGCAGATGATAGACAATAGGAAACAGAGCTCATTGTAGAAAGGGTCTATCTGTTATGTACATTCCCAGAGCCAAGAAGGAACTCTCTCTGATTGCTCACACTTGGGGGCTCAGCAAATGTTTGTTGATTGAGTACATGAGGGAAGGAAGAAAATTATTTGGTGGGAGGTACTTATCCAGTCCAAATCTTTTACTTTAAAGATAAAGAAATGAAAACCGCCTGGAATGGTGAAATAACTTGATTGCTGTGCCATTACTCGTTGGTTGCAAAAAGAGTAAGAACAAGAATTATGAAGATGAGGATATTAACATAATAAAGTGCTTAAACTGTGTATCTGCTAGTATTGGTGATTTTTTAGTTGGCTCTTAGCTCTTTACTCTTCTATTTTCTCCAAGGTTTGGAAGCATGAAAACTATATTTCCCAGACTTCCTTGCAAGTTTGAGTTAGGTTCTGTCACTGGGAAGCACTCACAGAACCTTGGGAAATGGGGACAAGGAAGAAGTGATTATATCAGTGTTTTAACTAATTAAGTGTCTGGTCCAGGTGGCAGTAGCAGCAGGCGACAGAATGTGACTGCAGGCCACTATGACTGGTTGCTGAGTGGCAGCACTCAAGGGTTTGCTGGGCTCCCGCAGCCTTTGCAGACGCACAGACTCCTGACTTTCTCATCAAGACAGGGGCAGCAGTAGCAGCAGCAGCGGCCTCATGAGACAGTGCTTGTAACCTAATGTCCCCTTTCGCTCCTTCTGAACCAGGGAGGTGGTGTTTTCCTGCAGTTACTGATCTCTCTCTGGGTAACATTGCCTCCCTGCTTTTGCTCCAACAGCCTGTCCAAAACCCTAGAAATCTCCGGTTTTATATCTCCCCTGATGGGAGTTCACTGGTGGCCCTAGCGGTTAAGAATTCAGCATTGTCATCGCTGTGGCTTGGGTTCCATCCCTGGCTCTGGAACTTCTGCATGCCACAGGCATGCCCCCTCCTCCCCGCCAAAAAAAATCTCCCCCGACGAACCACCCAAAGTGCTTCATATTGATTCTCTCATTAAATTCACATAGAAACATACGAGATGTGAGCTATTAGAACTATATTCTTGTTTCACAGGTGAGGAAACTGAGGCTAAGAAACACTAAGTGACTGGCCTACGATCATATGGTGAGATGTGGTAGAGGAGGGACATAAACCAGGGTTATCTGATGCCTAAATCCACATATTTAACCCTGTACCTCAAGAGCAACCCTGCTCTCCCCATCAGATTTTTTTACTGAGGTGGTCTGGGGGTGTAGCCATGGGGTCTTCCTAACCCCTGCCGTGTGGGACTGATTTCAATGGGTCCTCTTCTTGAACATGCGCTTTCTCCAGGACCCTGGTTTTTCTTACCTCTTAACCTGAGCCTCATGATGACTTATTTCCTCCATCAGGAACTTTAAGAATGGGATCTATCTATCTATCTATCTATCTATCTATCTATCTATCTATCATCTATCATCTCTTAGGAGCAGGGTATCTAAGGGTGTAGTGCTTTTGGCTGGAAAGCAGAGAGGTTAACCTCAGTGAAGTTTTGAAAGAAGAGCAGGGGTGGGATGAATAGGCCCAGAGTTATTACACTGCAGACAGGCCCCTTCTCTGCCAGGCCAGCACTGAGGGTCCAGCCCCTGGCTGGCGGTGGAAAGGAGCCAGAGGACTAAGGATTGAAGGAGTAGTTTCTCGAAAATGGCATAGAATGGTGCCTGGCTTGTTGTGAGCACTCAACAAATGTTAGCTTACAAGAAGGCTACTAGGCATGAGATACTGCAAGAGATACCAAGACAAATAAAAGCTAGGTCAGCCCCAGGGGATGTTCCACCAGGAAAGGCTGAGACATGTACTCATCCGCCTGGGAGGGAAGGGCTGTGAAGCCAGCACAGGCATGGTGTCTTGGTGCTGGGGAGAGTAAGGGGTCTATGCAGGCTCTGGGCTTTGAGCAAGTTCTTAAAGGGGGGACAGCATGAGGAAGTGGCAATAGTGGAGGGACAGGTTGCCTCGGAAAAGAAACTGTAATCAGAGGTATCTCGAAATGACCAAGAAGTGATTAATCTCCAAAATACATAAACATACAGCTTTATACCAAAAGCCAAACCAATTAAAGAATGGTTAGAATAGCTAAACAGACATTTCTCCAAAGAAGACAGACAGATGGCCAAAAGCACATGAAAAGATGCTCAGCATCACTAATTATTAGAGAAATGCAAATCAAAACTACAATGAAGTATCACCTCACGCCAGTCAGAATGGGCACCATCAAAAACTCTACAAACAGGGGAGTTCCCGTCGTGGCGCAGTGGTTAACGAATCCGACTAGGAACCGTGAGGTTGTGGGTTCGATCCCTGCCCTTGCTCAGTGGGTTAACGATCTGGCGTTGCCGTGAGCTGTGGTGTAGGTTGCAGACGCGGCTCGGATCCTGCGTTGCTGTGGCTGCGGCGCAGGCCAGTGGCCACAGCTCCGATTAGACCCCTAGCCTGGGAACCTCCACATGCCGCAGGTGCGGCCATAAAATGACAAAAGGCAAAAAACAAAAACAAAACAAAACAAAAAAACTCTACAAACAATAAATGCTGGGGAGGGTGTGGAGAAAAGCAAACCCTCTCACACTGTTGGTGGGAATGCAAGCTGGTGCAACCACTATGGAGATCAGTATGAAGGGTCCTTAAAAAACTGAATATAGAACTACCATATGATCCAGCAATCCTACTCCTCAGCATGTATCTGGAGAAAACCATAATTTGAAAAGATACATGCACCCCAGTGTTCATTGCAGCACTATTTACACTAAGACATGGAAACAACCTGTGTCCACCAACAGATGATCGGCTAAAGAAGATGTGGCACATACATACAATGGAATATTAGTCAACCATAAAAAAAAATAATGCCATTTGTGGCAACATGGACAGACCTAGAGATTACTAAGTGAAGTAAGTCAGACGGAGAAAGACAAATATCATATGAGATCACTAATATGTGGAACCTAATAGATGATATGAAAGAATTTACAAAATAGAAACAGACCCAAAGATTTTGAAAGTAAACTTAGAGTTACCAAAGGGGAAACATGGGGGGAGAAGGATAAATTAGGAGGTTGGGATTGACATAAACCCACTACCATACATAAAATAGGTAACAAGCACCTACCATATAGCACAGGGAAATCTATTCAATACTGTGTAAAAACCTATATGGGAAAAGAATCTGAAAAGGACTAGATATATGTGCGTGTATAACTGATTTACTTCGTTGTACACCTGAAACTAACACAACTCTGTAAGTCAACTATACTCCAATAAAACATTTAAAAAAATAAAGTCTAAGCTCTTGGGGTAACATCTATGCAGCTCTCCCATCTCCCTTCTAAATGTCTGAGAGCAGTTTCTATGGACCTTCGGTGGCTTCAGGTGCTGCTTAGGGTTGAAGCGTTCTCTTCAGGAAGTGAATACAAGGACAGATTTGGCCTTTTCCACATCCTTTCCAATCATTCATCTTTCCCCAAGCACTGCCCATCTCCCTCAAAACTCTAGCCCCCAGACTCCAGGACTCAGTCACTACAGTAACTCAGTAGGGACAGAATCTCCCCACCCCTATCAAAGCCTGTTTGTCCCCCTTGTCTATTTTTTAGCCCCCTGCTCTTGGAACAGACAGCTATTTCAATGAACGCACGTGCCGTAAGATGTCAATGGCTTGTTATAACTTAAAATGCTCTCCTCTCAAAGAGCATTTGTGTCTTAACACTGGCCTTCAACACTTCATACAAAGGAGTGAGTAATGTGGAATTTCAAATGACATGACATAGGATTTATGTCCCTTAAGAATGCGTTTGGCTGTAACAGAAAGCCACAGTGCCCTGGCTTAAACAAGTAAAGGTGTTTAGTTGTTTTGAGAATGCATGCGTGTGTACTCACACTCACTCGCGCACACACACACACACACACACATTGATATGTCTGTCCAGGGTGAAGAGGAGCAGAACATGCCACCCCAAAATATGCCACTTCGGCATGTGGATTATGATGAGCTGAAGGCAATCAAGACCTAGCGGACCAAGGAAAAACTGTGACCTTTCGCTTAACTACTTAAAAGAATTTAGATGGGGGTCTGCATTTAAAAAAAAAAAAAGGGACAATTCCCAGAGATCACATTTTTGTCTGAAAGACCTATTTGCACGGCATGGCAAATTTCTAATTACCAGACATCTGCTTTTCTTCTTGTCCTGTGAATCGTCCTCCTCCCCAGTGAAGCCAAGGCTCCCAAACCCTTCCTTAGCTCAGGATGGCATATAAGTATTTCCACTTTTCAAGGTACTTAAGAGCTTAGTCGCACATGTATTTTTCTGCCTAGAAACACGGTGTTTCTTTTCTGGATTGCCTATCCCCTCCAACAAATGCTGCTCCATGTAACTCTCCTGCACAGAGAGCCAGCATCAGGGCTATGAGCTGCTCCATCTTTTATTCAAGGGCATCAATATCAATCCCCTTGTGTTTATTCTCAGAATCTACAAATAAATTATTTCCTTTGAATGTTCCTGGGGCCATTTTGTGAGTTGGCCCGATGAACATTCTTCTGGATTTCTAATCCCTCCGAACTGGGCCATAACCAGAACAATGAGGAGACGTCTGGGGGAGGTGAAGTCAGCCCCCAGCTCACAAACAAACTTCCACTCTTGGAAAAATTCCCACTGAGTCTCACGGGCAGAAAATCGAGTCCCTTTAACTTCAGTAGACTGTGGAACTCTGGAGGGAGCCAACTGGTGCAATTTCCATCTCTTGAAACATTTAAAATGTATCTGATCAAAGGAGGAGAAAATTAACCACAGTGTAGGAAGCTGGCAGGGGGACGGGCAAGATGACCTAATTTGCCTTTCCCATTACTAATTTCAGTAGGAGTCTTCTCTGGGAATTCCACGCTGAAATTCCAAGGCAAGATCACCTCAGTGGGATTCTGATGGCTGCGAGCATGACAATCAGGACTTGTGATTTTCGAAGGCTCTGCTGTTGCATCCTTTGGGGTTTAGCATGGAACTAAACTCTCCTCAGATGGATACACTAGGCCCCATTCTTATCTACATAATAACTATGGAGCAATTTTCCCTTTAGGTTTCAAAGGACGTGAGTTTGGTCTATCAAAGTTGGGGCTGTGCAATGAATTTATTACTTGCTGAAATCAAAATCAACACAAATATGTCTTTGCCTAGAGAAAAAAAAAAAACCCACATCACTTAGTTGCTTTACCAAACTCTGGATTCAATTAATTTTTAACATGGAAGTAAAGTTCCCTTTTATTTTTTTTCTCCTTTCAAGCCAGACATTTATTTTTAACAAGGGATGAAATCATCTGAGAACAAAACGGGACATCTGTTACTTTATATCTGTTTATTTTAAGTACTTAAATCTGAGTTTGATTTCACACAATTTTGACATTGTTGCTTCATTAATAATCCTTACGTAATTGTGACCTCGGAGTACGACCTGCGATTGCAGCATTCACTTCCCATTAGGGCAGAGTCTGATAAGAAAGCCAGAGTTGCCCTTGGGATGGGCGAGACTTCCACGTTCAAAGCTGGTCTGAGTACCGACCTTGGCAACAGCAGGAAACCACCTCAAAAAGTGCAGGGAGAAGGCCTCTAATGGGGCCCAACACGAGCAAGCAACGGTCTACGGTCTGCTGTCAAAGTTGGCAGCGTCCCATTTTGCAGGACTTATTGGATGTGCAACCTAAAGACAGCAGTTGTTGCAAGAGAAATAGAAGGCTGTGTGTGAAACGTGTGTGATTACCACGCACACGTGTTTAGAACACTGTGTTGGAGCAAAGGTACCCTTCACGCCCTAGGCTAGCCCACCAGCCTTTCCAGAGCACTGGGATGTTGGCGGAGCAACCATTTAAGGTTGGTACAGTGCCAGGCAGTGATGGAAATGTAAGGGTCTCACAAAGAGGGGCCTCAGTGGCCATGGCAGGGGAGGGGTGGGGGGGAGAATGGCTTGATACCTGTGGCTGAAAAGCAAGGTAAGGGGCCCAGAAATGGGGACTTGCAATAAGGACAGTGGGATTTTTAATTGGCTCATCCGTTTATAGACTCAATATTTAACGAGCTCTGTGCTAGGCATTGGATACCCATTGGTAAACAGATGATCCTTCCCCCCTGAGGGTTAACAGATCAGCGTGCCTTAAGAATGAAATCGGGGGTGTCACAGCGAGATACGCAGAGAGGTCAAATGTCACTTGAGACCTGAAGGAGGAGAAGGAACTGGATGTGGGAAGAGGAAGGGAGAGAGAATTCAAGCTGGAGGAAACAGCTTAGCAGAAAGCCCAGAAGGGGAACGAACTGACTTGTCAGAGAAATGGAGAGCAGGCCAGTGTGTCTGAGCTCAGTGAGAAGGGCAGAAGGACGGACAAGGGGAGGGAGGTGGAAAAGGAGACGGGAGCCAAGCCTGGTCTTGGGGATGGAGGGGAGGAGGTTGCTTTTAACCGCACATGCAAGGGAAATTACTATAGTTTTAAGCAGGCAAATGATGTGATTTGCTTTATGTTTTAAAAGGATGGTGCTGGTTCTGCAGGGGCTGAATTTCAAGGGGCAAGAGTGGAAGCTGGGTGATTAACGTCCTAGGCTGCTGTTATGGTCCAGATAAAGGTGGCAGTGGAAGGGGGTGGATTAGGAGAATCTTGAGGGAAGGACAGCAGGCAATGCTGATGGACTGGAGATGTGTGCGTGAGGAATATTCCACAGGTTTCTGACTCAAGCACCTGGGTGAACAGTGGCACAATTTACTGAGATGGAAAAGGTGGGGTGGGGCGGGGGCCAGGAACCGCATCGCATTTCATTTGGGGCATGCTAGCCTTTGGGTTCAAACTGGCAGTTGAACGATGGAGTCTGAAGTTCCTTTGAGAGGTCTGGCTTGGAGGTATAAATAAAGCATCCTTGGCAAGTAGATGGTTTTTAAACCAAGACAACGAACGATGTTACCTAGATTTTGAATAAGAAGGGGTAAGTATTGTGCTGGCTAGGGGTTCTCCAGGTACCATGTCTACTTCACAATACGTTTTGACATTTTAAGAGTAAATTATAGGCATGTTTCTTACATCTCTGAATTCTTCAGTCTTCAAAAATAAGGACAATTTCCTACTTAAGTAAAATCCCAGGAAATGACATTTATGGTCATCAACTCAGTGCCAGGCTCTCTTCTCATGCCTGGAATTGCCCGTCTATAGCTTTCTTTTAATTCTCACAAGTCTGTGAATAATGTGTGTACAGAGCAGAACGCGAGGGGGGCTTTCCATGACTCTCCAGGCCCTTACCAGCATTATTTTCCTTCATACCATTTATCACTGTCAGCTATAAATGCTTTGTACTTATTATTTATCTCTCTCTCTGCTAGAATTCAAACCTCATGAAAGCAGAACCTTTATCAGTTTGGCTCACAATTCATCCCCAGCACCTAATAGAGTGCCTAGAAAGAACATAGTAGGCACTTAACACATCCTTATTGAATTAGCAATTCAATCAGTCAGTCAGTCTAGGAGTTCCCATCATGGCTCAGCGGAAACGAATCCGACTAGGAACCATGAGGTTGCGGGTTCGATCCCTGGCCTCCTTCAGTGGGTTAAGGATCCGGTGTTGCCATGAGCTGTGGTGTAGGTTGCAGGTACAGCTTAGATCCTGTGTTGCTGCGGCTGTGGTGTAGGCTTGTAGCTGTAGCTCTGATTCGACCCCTAGCCTGGGAACCTCCACATGCCGCAGGTGTGGCCCTAAAACGACAAGACAAAAAAAAAAATCAGTCTAAAGAAGTTCATAACAGACTTCTGTTTACACTTCTCCAAAAATACTTTCTTATCCCGTCCTGCAAGTCTTAAGAAAAAGAATGATGATTAAGAAAAAAAAAGG
>PVHT020000022.1:19269968-19328146 GCA_004024745.2 Catagonus wagneri | reverse complement strand
GTTAACGATCCGGCGTTGCCGTGAGCTGTGGTGTAGGTTGCAGACGCGGCTCGGATCCTGCGTTGCTGTGGCTGCGGCGAAGGCCGGTGGCCACAGCTCCGATTAGACCCCTAGCCTGGGAACCTCCACATGCCGCGGGTGTGGCCATAAACCCGCGGCCATAAAATGACAAAAGGCAAAAAAAAAAAAAAAAAAAGAAAAAAAAAGGGAAGGAGGGGGAGTTCCCTTCGTGGCTCAGTGGTTAAGGATCCCAGCTAGGATTCCTGAGGACACGGGTTCCATCCCATGCCGCAGGTGTGGGCCTAAAAAGGAAAAAAGGTCGGGGGAGGAGGGAAGGAAAGAAGGAAGAAGGAAAGGGAGGGAGGCAGGGAGAGAAGAGACGGGGGACATCAGAGCACACACTAGAGAAGCAAAAGGCGGCCAGGCCTTTGCTGGGGGCTGGAGGCCCCAGGCTGGTTTCTAAGGCCTCTGGGTGGGGCCCAGAAGGTTGCATTACTCTAAAGCCAGAAGCCTCAATGAACTGAGGCTTTTGATCATCAACTTACTCCGGGCTGGCTTAGAGGTCTGGGGAGGACATTCAGATGCTCTGAAATACAGCGATAATCAAGAGAAAGAGGGAGTCTTAAATTGAGGATGGAGAGCAATATAGTCAGGTTAATGGAAGCACTAGCAATATTAAATGAAATTGCTCTACCACTTCTTCCTAAGACGGCACTGGGGAGCCTGCTCTTTGCATAAGCAGGGAGGGTCCTGGGATTTAGCGGGAGGGCGGAGGGGTTGGGCAATCAGTCATGCAGCAACCATTACAGTTCATGGGAGCCCAGCTCGCGGCCCCTGGGCACACCTGGCTCATATTTACCCAGGCCCACACAGGAGCCAGGCAAATTTGGGCAGGATTTCAAGGGAGCCTGGAGCCAGGGGAGCCTGCTTTAGTCCAATTAAATGAAGCAGTATCAGGTGGAAAGTAATTCTGAGTATTCACCATTATGGGCAGTTTTGTGTTTAAGCCCCCTCTGTGGACTTTCTTTTAATGAAGAACTAAACTGCGGGGTCTGGAGGTGGGCGGGAGGAATTGCCCCAGCCCATAGAGTTGAATGCCAACCCCCCACCTCACCCCCAGAAGGCAAGACAAGGGCCTGCAAAGTTTCCCAAGGGCTGCATCTTCCAGCTCCGGAAGCACTCCCACCTGGGCCCCGGGACACCTCTGTGGATATGTCACTTCCATTTTGTAAAGATAATGGGAGAGTCCCCAGGCCTGGGGGTGGGGTGTCTAAGAACCTGTATCTAAAGGATCATAGGTGGAGCTAACTCACTGAAATCTTTGGGGTGCTCCTTTCCATTTCCTGCCTTCTTTCTTTCTTCCCCTATGTTGTCTTCTGAGGCAGCAGAAGCCGAGGCGGCGAAGATGAGCTAATAGCATTGCAGAGAATCAAGGCTCTTATATAACCATGTTAAGGAAAAGCAAGCCCGCTAGTGCAGGCAATAAACGCAAAGGAAGGAGGGTGCGATTCATGCGTTGACATGGCAGAGAGAGGATGTGTTGCTTTTAAACCATTGAAACTACTGATTGGAGAGAGCTCTTCATCAGTGGACACGTACAGAGGACTTAACGTGAACCAAGCGCTGCACGATATCCATGCGGCAGGCAGAGGAGGGGGCCCTACAGAAAAGCCCAAATGGAGTCTGGGCTTCAGTGGCTCTTGATGACAGTGCCCTGAAGACAAATGTAGAGCTAAAGACGCAAAGCACAAATATGTGAAACGAAATAACCATGCATCATTTCACCCTTCAGACAACATAGACCCTTCTTTCAGGCAGCTTCCCCTTGCCTGCAACAGTCGTCTGTGCATATCTGAGTCTGCTCTCCTGCTTAGCACCCCTGGACAGTCCGCTGTGTTCCCTGAGGGTGGTGAGAACAGAACGCCCCGGCTCCAGGTGTGAGGTTGCTCGGCTTTTTATTTTCACCACGAACCCTTGATTCTAAAAAGTGCCAGTGACAAACTATTTCTCCTCTGGCTTCCCCAAAAGTTTTGTTGGACTAAGTGAAACAATTGTTGCAATTACTGTTGAGTTTATTTATATATATATATATACATACATACATGCACACATATATAGCTTTTAGTTGAGTTTTAGTTTTTATATATATATAATATATAGGCACTATTATATATATATATACACACACACACACACACACACACATATTTTTTTAGGGCCACACCCGCAGCATATGGAGGTTCCCACGCTAGGGGTTGAATCGGAGCTGTAGCCGCTGGCCTACATGACAGCTACAGCAACACCAGATCCGAGCTGTGTCTGTGACCTACACCACAGCTCATGGCAATGCCAAATCCTTAACCCATTGAGCAAGGCCAGGGATTGAACTTGTGTCCTCTTGGATACTAGTTAGATTCGCTTCTGCTGAGCCACAAGGGGATCTCCCAGGCATATTTTTATTATTTATCATTTAATAAATATCAAATTTTTCATGGAAGCTAATTCAGAAATTCTCAGCTGTATCGTCTCCAATACAGGCAGACACACAGTTATGTTTCTTTGCATAGTAAATTCTTAGGGATTCTCTGAATTCACACTGGGGGCAGTTTATGTCTTTAGCTCCTGTGATAGAACATATCCCTGCACTTAAATAATAGACCAGAAAATGAAAAAAAAACAATAGCAATTGTACAAAATGGTAATGATGAAACAAGAAAATTCTGTTATTTTATGTGGCCTCTTAGATTTTTTTGTTTTAAAAATTTAAGACTGTGGAAAAGAGTGCAAACTGTGGGGCATAATATTTTGTTTAATACATGTACATTTTAGTGCACATATGCAATATTTTGCTGACTTTGAATAATACCTTAAAATTGAGATTTCTCTATTTTATTTTATTTTTTTATTTTTTAAAAATAAATTCTACAGCATATGGAAGTTCCCAGGCCAGGGGTGAAATCAAAGCTGTAGCTGCCGGCCTATGTCACAGCCACATCAACACCAGATCCAAGCTGTATCTGCAACCTACACTGCAGCTTGCAGCAAGGCCGGATCCTTAACCCACTGAGTGAGGCCAGGGATTGATCCCACATCCTCATGGATACTAGTCAGGTTCTTAACCCACTGAGCCACAATGGGAACTCTGAGATTTCTCTTTTTTAAAGTGCTAACTATTCATTTTAAAACTAAGTGAGAAACAGAAATAATTATTGAATACTACATGCTGATTCCTAAAAAGTAATGCTGTACTGTAGAGGAGAGGGTGATAAATAATGCCCTGCCTGCATGTCAGTTACACCAGGAACGCCACTGCTTTGCGGAGAATCCAAAACTTGTCCTGGAAGGACTGGGACCTGAAACCACCTCTTGGATGCTCCTTGAGTGGTGAGATTATCTCATTTTCATGCACCGAGGCAATTGGGGTTCCCTTAGCCCATGCCTTCTCTTTCTCCTTATTGTTCCCCAAAGTTTTCCACCCTGAACCCTATCTCATATTCTTCCCAAAAGAATCCAGGAAGACAGAGTCGGCTACTTCCCACTTTTTTTTTCCTCTTAAGCCTTGCCACTTGTTTTACCCTACTTCCACTTCTGGACTTTTGGCCCTGTCTTGGTTCCGTGATATCTACAAAGGAAGCCTACTGAGGAAACGGTGCCCTTGGAAACAGTACAGATCGGTAGATTTGAAGGAACCGCTCTCCCCAAGCCCAGATTAGAAAACTGATCAAAACAATTGCTTAAGAAGCCTCCTTATTAAAGGACTGAAAACCATGAATCATGATCAGGGGATTTATCAGAAGTATTAAAAGACGACATGTGGGACCGATTTCCAAAATAGGAAAGCATTATCTCCCTGGAAATAGTCCAGGGAAAACAGAACTGGGAATTTCAATATTTTGCAAGAAAATGGAACGGATCTTAAGAGAGAGGCTCTGCGAGCAAGACAACAGGGTAATGAGACATTAACACAGTGTGTTTATGAAAAACGGAGCTTGCCAAACACACTGGATAGCTTCTAACATTTCAGCTTCAGGATTAACACGAGGTGGCTTCAAAGCACTTCATATATCTTTGTTTTTATGATGGAGTTGATACAAAGACTAGAAGAGGGTTTGCAGTAATGGGAGTTGGAAAGGGACTAAATGACTCACAAATAGGTGGCACTGCCTCAGACCTGGACAGGAAGTTCCCAGCAAAGTGCCAAAAGGATCTCTCTCTGGCCAGGGTTGATTCACTGACGTTCTGGGAAGGGAATCAAATAGTGTCTTACTGGATGGAGGAGTCCGGACTTGAGAGGCATCTGTGTGACAGAGACCAGGAGGATTAATAGAGCCTGTGGTCAACACGAGTCAAGCTCTGCACATCCAAGCCTTGGAGAGTGTGGACTCGACCGAGCTGACATGGAGAAGCAGAGTCTCAGGCTGAGGGAGGCACGACTTCGGAGCCCAGCTGGCAGAGCGCCACACCCTCTCAGCCACTGACAAAGAGAGGAGCGTGTTCAGAAGAGACTCTGAGGACAGAAGAGTCTGGAGAAAAGCTGATGGTTGTTAAATGAGAGGAAGAGAAGCCTCGGGGAAACACAAGTGCCTTCTTTACATGTCTAAAAGGCCACTTGCAGAAGAGGGACTATTATTGGATAAACTGTGGCCCTTCTTCCTCCATTCATATTCTGAAGCCCTAACTCCCCTTTATCTCGGAATACGGCCTGATTTGGCAATGGAGATGTTGCAGGTGTAATTAGTTAAAAGGAATCCTACTGGTGTAAGAAGGGTGCCAATCCAATATGACTAGTGACCTGATAAGAAGAGGACTTATAGAGACAGATGTGCACACAGGTGGAACGCCAGGTGAGGATGAAGGCAAAGATCTCTAAGCCAAGGACTGCCAACTAACCACTGGAAGCCAGGAGAGAAGGATGGAGGAAATTCTGCCTCACAGCCCTCAGGAGGAACCAACCCCAACAACCCTTTGATTTCTGACTCTCAGACACCAGAACCATCAGATACCTCCCAGGTTGTGGTCCTTTGTCATGGCAGCCCCATTAAGCTAGCAGAGGGGCTGAAGTTACTCGGTGGTAGATGTGATTCTTGCTGATAAGAGGCTGGGTGTGGGAGGCGGGCACTCACCACAAGGCAGTGGATAGAAGACCTGTCTGACAGTTTGGTGCAGCTTCAACGATGCTCAAGCAGAGACTGGAGGACCACCCACTTGGGATACCATAAGAGCGATTCGTGCCTTGGCAGCAAGACGGAGATGGATCCTCTCCAAGGTTTCCTCCAGTTGAAAAATGTATTGGTTCTAATTCTAAAAGTACTCAATGACAATCGAAAATGAACTAGAGACTGGAAATTATTCTTTTCTTAGAACAGAATCTAAAGCATCATAAAATCAGAACCAGTAAAATATAATTCCACACGAGAAAAAGTACAAGTGTTAACAAGGGAGGTTATTTTAAGAACAGGAAGTACATGAAGAAGAGGGATGCTGAAAAATAAACGGTCACTGAATTATACTAAAAATGTATTTATTTACGTGATGTGGCTGCAAACCAGTGTTGTTCAATATGAGCATTAGCCATAGCGGTTAAAAGCATGGAGTTTCAATCAGACAGTTTCCTTTCCTGCCACTCAAGAGCTCTGTGGCCTTGGCCTATCTGCTTAACTTCTCTCACAAGAATGTCCTCACCTGCGGTGTGGGACAACATTGCCTGGCTCCCCATGTCAGAAGGATGACATGAGATAATAAGTAAAAAATGTAGGGCATGGAGTAATGAAATAAGGGATTCTTATTATGAAATTATTGTCCCCTATACCAAAACACAGGCTGATTATACACACACACACACACATAAACACAGAAACAGGGATGACAGAAATCAAAGCTTTAAAGGAAAGTACACAATGGAATATTACTCAGCCATAAAAAAGAATGAAATAATGCCATTTGCAGCAACACGGATGGACCTAGAAACTATCATACTAAGTGAAGTTAGACAGTGAAAGACAAACATCATATGAAATCAGTTATATGTAGAATCTAAAAAAAAAAAAAGGGATGCAAATGAATTTATTTGCAGAATAGAAATAGTCTCCCAGACTTCGAAAAACTTATAGTTACCAAAGGAGTCGGGTGGTTGGAGGGGGGTGGACTGGGGATTTGGGATTGGCATATGCACACTGAGGTATATGAAATGATTGGCCAACAGGGACCTGCTGCATTGCATAGAGAACTCTACCCAGTACTCTGTGATCTACGGTGGGAAAAGAATCTGAAAGAGAATGGTTGTATGTATAGGTATGACTGAATCACTTTGCTGTACAGCAGAAATGATCACAAGCTTGTAAATCAACTATACTTCAATAAAACTTTAAAAAGGGATTTTTTTTTTTTTTGCTAGATGCATGACTTAAAAAAGGATCTCTCCTACTAAATGGGAAAGTTTCACTCTTACTGATATTGCCTTAGGTTAAATTGTTGGGAATTACAGTTTCCCAATATCATTCCACACACACTCAAGTAGAACTATGGACACATTTTTTGGGGTGACCACCTCATCTGAAAGCACGTACTGGAGGTTGGCCCAGGATTGAGACCTTGGTCTGGTGTATGGCCTTCACTCACTCCCGGTTTTCTCGTCTGCATCTTGGGACCAGCCTCACCTCCTTCCTCAGCGGGGGATGACCAGGTGGGAGCAGGCTGGGTTGAAGGGCTAGGTAAGGAGCAGTGTCAGCACAGCATCCTTGCTTTGGGATGGTGATCCTGGGCCCTCTCTCGGCCTCCTACCGGTAAACGACCTAAATCCCAGAGGAAGCCAGGTCCTTGTTATCCTGACAGAGCCAGTCAAAACGAGGAGTAAGGCGTGAAATTAAGGTCAATGAGGCTTTAAAGAAAGGGAAAACTTCTGTTCAGCAGGATCTTTGAGATAATGAAGTGGTCTCTGAGGAAGCCTTGAAGAAGCCCTACACCGGAAGTGACCCTAAAACGTGCAGTGAAACGTGCCTGATTCAGAGCCTCACCCTCCTCTCAGTCTTCGCAGCCTCCCCTCCCTCTCTTAACCGTATGCTTTTCCCCAGTACCTTTCCCGATCCGAGGGGCTCCTCACTGGAGCCCCTGATCCATTCCTGGTGTCCTTCAAATAGGCCCAGGTCTGTGGTATCCGGTGATGGAAGAGCGGTCTCCCTCCTCGCCCGCCCTCACTGCCTTCCCGCCGCCCCACTCCAAGTTCACGGCAAGACCCCGCAGCTGGCTGCCTCTTCCGCCTGGGTGTCAGCCTCCTCATTAGGCAGGCTCCGGAGCCGGCTGCTGTCAGAGGCGGCCGGCCGATGCATCAGAGTGCAGGGCACGCCTCGGACTCCTGGGAAGCAGCACATTCCGCATGAAATATGAAGGCAACAGCCAGCCCTGGGGAGACCCTGGGTGAATTTAGTGGAATAGCAGCGAAGGTGGCTCTGGGGGGAGGGGCCCTGCAGGGTCAGGAAGACGATGCCAGCACCCATCATGTATTTTAAAGGCCCCGTCTGGCAGAGGGTGGGGGGAGGTGCAGGAAGGGGACACCTTGTTTAGGTATGGTCCTGCCTGCTCCCTGACACACACTCCCCAGTCCATTCTTTCTGCATATGCTCAGGGTGTTCCCGAGATTATGGTGATGTGCCCTTTTGAGAAAGGCAGCCGGCTCCCTCTCCCGCTGTGCTCATCACCAGATGCTTGAGTTTCTCTTTGGGGACAACCTGAAATCATAAGAGTAGTCCGTGTGGATTTCGGAAGACCTGACAGTAAGAAGCATAATAAAAGCCATGATTGTCCACAGGCCCGGAGGGGAGGCTTGTCGCGCAGCACCTTGGGCCTGCAGAGGTTAAGTGTGCTTAGCGAGCAGTGGTCTCAGACGGCTCTGAGGCCTGATGGGAAGGACAGTCTGTCTCCACCTTTCTCCCAAACCTCCCGGCCTCCAGCCAGGCCTCCGAGCCGGGGCCCCAGACAGCCATTCAAAGGTGACGGGAAAAACCATTCATTTCTGCCATA
Organism: Catagonus wagneri; assembly: GCA_004024745.2. Lineage (NCBI taxonomy): Eukaryota > Metazoa > Chordata > Mammalia > Artiodactyla > Tayassuidae > Catagonus > Catagonus wagneri. The sequence goes on along the minus strand of PVHT020000022.1, from coordinate 19,320,130 downwards.
AGCGCTGACACTACCAAGCGTCTCAGACAAGTCGCGGTGTCATTTGCTTGTCCCTCCTTTAGACATGAACCCACTGTGACATGCTCAGTTGACATGGATCTCTGCACCAAGCAGAGACGCTGGCTTATTTGTTGTCACACCCCCAGGGATCAGCACATAGTATCTACTCCATAACTACTGAATAAGTTATATTTGGTGAGTCCTCCCTTCCACCCCAGCATACACCCACCTCATCAAGAAACACAAATCTGCTGGTCTCTCCCATGCACAGACATTTTGCGAAGCCATGGTCTTCTCCCTTAACCTAAAACCTTAACCCAAGTTTTTCTCCCTTAACCTTAACCTAAAAAACCACAGTGCCTGTTACGGACAGGGGGCACAGGGCTGATTCCATTTCCTGCTGCTGATTATAGAGCATCCCACCTCTTTCTGATCACAGAGTAAATAACTACGTTTCCCCCTTTAAAAAATATGTATTTTTTCCTCTTAAATAAATGCATATATATGTTTCCCCTTAAATAACCGTATATATGTGTATATACATATACAAGTGTTTATGTATATATGCTGCTAAAAGGATAAGGGGATAAGAACACTCGCTCCATCAACATTTTGGTTGACTTCTACAAAATAGAGTAACTTATCCTCTTATGCCTGCTAAAAAGAACACTTGCTTTTTTAAAGTCTTGGGTTGTTAAAGCCTTCATGGCCGCCTCAGGAGAAACTGACAATTCAGCAGAAACTGCATAATTCTTATCTCTGGAAACCTCCTGCCGCCAGATAAGGGCAGATAGCATGCACTATAGGGTACAACCTGAAGGTCCCTACCTAGCATGGAAACCATCTGCATTCCTCTTGAGGGTCTTCTGTAAAAAATCCTAAAGCCACGATGTCTCTTCAGAACCTAAGCCACTCTGGCTGGCGTTACTGACCGCCAGGGAGCTCTCCTGCTCCCTGCTAGGTCCCCAGTGGCTACAGCAGTGCCTAGCACGCTCGCTCCATCAACATTTTGGTTGACTTCTGCAAAACGGAGTAACTTATCCTCTAGCCAGTGACAGGTTTAGGGCTGGGTCAATAAGAGTCTAGCCTGGCTTTGATATACAGAACATTTCTCTCTCTGCTGAGCTGCTAAGGTGAGGGTAGGAAGTTAATCACACAAAGGAGAGAATGAGGCTATCAGACAAAATAAAGAAATGGAGAGAGAGAGAGCAAGAGCGCAAATGAGCTCGCCCTAACAGCAGGACTGTGTATTCACCCCGGCTGAAGCTCTAACCCAGAATGTCTTAGTTATAGGGAACAATGAATTCCTTCTTTATTTATTTGCTTAAGGTAATATTGGAAGAGGGTTTCCATCACTTAAAACCCAAAGCGGTGTAATACACTTGTTTCATAGTACGTCTCCTTTCAAAGCTATTCATTTACTCCATGCTAACGGTTTACTCTCTTTACCTCTTATGCACGCGGATGTTCTAAACATCTGTTTTCACAGAGTGGTCACTGCCCATCTCTTTTGCTCACCTTAAGCAGACCAGACCTGCGTTTCAGCCACATCTTTCAGGGCAGATGTGTCTTTCCCATACAAAGAATCTACACAGAGGGAATTCTTCAAACTCCCTGGATAACAGACAGAACAGTTCCCACCGGTGACAGATCCCTCAAGTCCCTAATGCGTACAGCATCTCCTTGAAAGGGCCCACTAACTCTACTGTGGACCTTGGCCAGGGTGCCCTGCTCCGACCTCGACTCTGCGGGGTCGGCACTCAATTGTTTGTAGCTTGTTTTGCAGGAATGGGGTTTGTTTCCCCAGTTAGACCAGGAGATGCGCAGTTCTCAGAGGACAGAGGAGGGAATGAGATCAGCGTTCCCTGCACATTTAAAGTGTGACGAACGCCATCCACAGCACTGCACAACCCTGTGAGATCAATAACTTTCCTCGCCCACGGTCAAGGACACAGGCTCCGAGAGGCTCGGCCGCCACTCACCCATGGACTGAGGTGCTAAGTGACAGGGCAGATCCGCCTGATCGGAGCATCCATGCTTTCTCTCCCTCCACTCACTTGCCTCTGGGGCCATGTTTTGATAGATTTTGCACAGTCCAGGCCACTTAGCACCATGCCGGCCACGCTGTAAGGCCAATGATGACAGCACTGTGTTTCTCGCCATTTCATAGTAACCTAACGAGGAGGGAATGTTAGAGACCACCCCCTCCATGGTGTGAGAGAATTGCTTGACACGGAGATGCACAGAAACAAGAGACGTCTGGAGTCCAATTTCCTTCTGTGGCCCACCCAGCCTCTGGGGTGGAAAGCGGGGCCCCGGGAAAGCGTTCTGTTCCCAAACAGGCGGGGATGCCTCTGGCCGGGGGTCAGCTGCGGACCCACCTCGTTTTTGTTCTGCAGGTGTTGGAAAGAGGATGCAGCTATCCCCAGCCCCCGACAGGGAAGGGTGGGAAGAGCCCACACGTGTGTATGTGTGGTCCGTGGGGCGAGGGCCGGGCAGCGGCCAGTCTGCAAAACAACATGAAGGAACTGAAACATTTTCCACCGACAAAGAGAATTACTGCCCATGGAATTCTTACTGGGCCTGAGAATCGAGCAGCAGCCCCTCCCTTTCATTAGTTAAACAAAGAGGGTTATTTTTCAAATGAAAACTTTCAGCGTGGAAAACAAACAGTCTAATTCCCCCGGCTTTTCAAGAAGCGAGATTCTCAGTGCTCAAAGAAACACGTCTATACGGACCAAAGGGCGAAGCGGGAGCCCTGATCCAGCGAAGGGGCAGCCCTGGCCAGTGGGGGACCCAGGCTTTCTCCGCTTCAGGCCTCTCAAAAAAAAAAAAAAAATCCCAGGTAGGAAGGCCAGCCAGAGGAGAGAATTGGACCAGTCTGGGGCGGGGGATATTAAAAATATTTCCTATGTCCATTACATGATCCTCTTTCTGCCTCCAACTTAATGAACTCCCTCTGGTTGGAAAATAATCTGCACACTCAAGCTCTGCTTGGTTCAGTGAGGCGTGCCCAGCTTTTCTGAACAAGCCTACTGAGCTCTCTCAAACACAAACGGACTTCCACTCAGGGACCCATGGGGTGGCATCATGGCTTTCTCTTGAGATGTCCTCTTCGGGAAAGCTCCTGGTACTTGCATTTGTTTGCAGACAGGTATTAACATGGAGGCAGACAGCCAGGGTTCAACTTGCAGCTCCGTCACCTAAGAGCAGTCCAGCTGTCCTCCTGCAAGGCCTCAGCTCGCCCATGTGCAAAGGCGGACAGCCACGCTACCCACGCCGTAGAGTTGTCATGACAACCGAATGAGAACATGTTTGTAACGTGCCTGAGCACAGCTTCTGGACAAAGAAGGCCTCCCTGCAACTGTGGCCAAGCTTCTGAAGTTAGAGGGACATGGCATATGGTCAGAGGCCCAAGCTTTTTAAAAGAATAAATAGCATTCTCCGAGGTTCCTACTTTTCCCATCTCACTTGTGGAGAGCATGTTATTTAAAAAAATAAAAGCAGGCACAAAATAGCCTCTCTTCAGATGGGAGCTTCCTCCTCCACTCAGTCTGTGAATGTTTTGGGGAGTGCTCTATTTAACTTGGCCGGCCCCTGGTTTTGCCGTGAGTAATATGTTGGGCTTAATTTCAAACTCCACACAGCCACGATCACTGGATACTTGAGCTTCCCCAAGCTGAGTTGATACAGCTGCTCTGCCCCTGGTCACTGGTGAGTTATCCCTGTGGGCTCCAGAGGGTCTTGACACGGACAGGTCAAGGTGCATGGGCCAGCCGCCGTCTCAGGGACGAGAGCTTCCACAGAGAGGTTCTCGAGGGAGACAAGGCTCAGGATCCTAGTGGACAGGTGAGACAAAGCTGAGACAGAAAGAGGATGGCCAGAGATGATGGAGAGAGAGGGCTCGATGCGGGGGTGGGGAGAGCAGGTCTGATCAGAGCATCCTTGCTTCTGCGAAGGGGGCACAGGAGGTGACAAGGACCTTTCTGAGTTTGCGGTTACCATGGTAATAAGAGAAGGGAGCGAACCCCCTTCCAATCAGGATTTCTGAGACCACTTAGTGCAGGTGATGGATACTTGCTTTCAAAAGGTTTGAGTGGGCCTTTCTTTTCAACACAGTTTTCATTTCAAATGGCACTGAATAAACTAAATTTAATTTAGATATTTTCCCTCCAGGAACTCAACTCTGGCCTGGAACACGGCCTGCATGTGTGCAGCCACTTGAGAAGACTCCTGTGACACAACCATGCCAATGGACAAAGACAGCAGAGTGTTAATTCTGAGGCCAGTCTAACCTCAATGACAGGCGGGCTGGTAAACAGATGGAAGAAGCTAATGACTATTTAGTGTTTTCTTTCAAGGCGAGGAAAAGCCTCTTTGGCTTCTGAGGTAGCAACACCCTTACCTTAAAAGGTTTGAATTGATGGACCTAATAAAAGCCCCTTCCCAAGTCTTCTGGGAAACACGAGCATTTCAAGAGTAAAAGATAATGAAGATGCCCTAGGAGTAATATGATTATGAGTATACATTATACATGGTAATTACAATTAGTCACATCAGCTTTTGTAGTTGCCCAACATTATAACTTAACGTGGGTAGAGTCATAGACCCCCGTGTGGAGAAGAAAAAATTGCTTCAAATTACAAATCTTCCCCTTTGATCTCTCTCTTGAAGAAAGGCATATGATGGGGAGTGAGGAAGATGGGGAGTCGTGATGTTCTGTAAGTTCCGTGACCTACGTGGCCCCTGAGTGAGGCTCTCAAGGTCACATCGGTATTGTCACAATCTCTCTATGTCCCTGCATGCCATTCACGGGAAGGCATTCCCTGCCCCCTCCCTGCTTTCTCAATCAAAATGCTTTTATTCTCCCTCATAATCCTCTCTTCTCTTGCTCCAATCAGGAGTCACGATTTTGTTTTTTTATTTGCTTTTTTTGGGCTGCACCTGCCTGCGGCGTATGGAAGTTCCTAGACTAGGGGTCAAATCAGAGCTGCAGCTGCCGGCCTGCACCATAGCCACTGCAACTTGGGATCCCAGCTACACCTGCAAGCTGCACCACAGCTCATAGCAATGCCAGATCCTTAACCCACATCCTCATAGATGCTAATCCATGAGGCCAGGGATCAAACCCACATCCTCGTGGATGCTAGTCAGGTTCTTAACCTGCTGAGCCACAGTGGGAACTCCAATTATGGTTTTTGAAGTCATTCGTATTTGTGGGAGGGTTAGCCCCTCTTCTAGATGTAAGCTCAGTGGGAGAGGAACCATGCTTTCTCGTTGGCCACCCTACTATGTGTACCCAGCATGGTGCTTTACAAGTAGGGGGAGGCAGGAAATAACTGCCGAGTGGAAGCAAGAAGGGATTGCACAGTTCAGAAGAGTAAGCCCATTCGAATGAAGCTCTCTTTTCTCTTCCTGTGGATGCCAAACATCCCCACTCTCCTTAAACAGCATCAAGGTCAACAGTGATTTCCCACTGGGTGCTGTTTCCAATAACTTCCTCAGTCCTCATCACTCATCTTGCCTGTGGAGGCGGATACAATGAACCCTGCCCAACTGGAGACACTGGTTCTTGGCTCCCAGGGCTCCATCCTCGCCTCCCTCTCCTGTGCTCTCTGACTGCATTCTTCTCTCACTTCTTAAAGGGAGCTAGTCAATGACTCTGGACTCCACTTAATCATCTTCTGGAGTGGCTCCCTCCCTTGATAACTCATTCAGTCTTGGCTTTGGCCTTCAGCTTTATGCTGGTACCCACGATGCTACATTGCTAAACTCCAAAATGCTCTTTCTCCTGCCTGCTTTTCTTTTTTTTTCCCTCTGGAAATGTCACCAGCCTCCCAATCTCCAGGATGGGAATCTTGGAGTCTTTTCTCAACATCATTCTTCATGTTTACCACATATTCAAGATAACAAAACACTAAAAATATTCACTGTCTTCTCAATGTCTGTGACTCAGGTCTCTTGATAGTCTGGACCATCCCATCTTTCATACTTTCTATTTTCCCTAATTCTCTGCTATCCTTTATCCAAATGACTGCTTTTGCCAACAATGCCCCAATGCTTCTATTTACACTGCCCAAATTCTACCTTTCCTTTGAGGATTATCTCAAACACTTTCCACTTTAAAAGCTCACTTCTCTTGAGCTTTCTAATCAATTATAATTTTTTTCTGCTTTAAATTACCAACTCACTGTACACCTTTCATTTGCCATTCTCTGAATTCTTTGTTGCTTAATAAGTTTCTATGTACTTGTTCATATCCTTTAGAGAAAGACTAATAAATAAATCTCTGAAAAGACTCAACTAGTTAAATAGAGAGTGGCATAAATTACCAATACACGTCATATAGCATTAAAAGTATCAAGTGGATATTATAAATAACTTTATATTAATGGATTTAAAAATAGATATACAATGTAGATTATAGACTGAAGTGTAAAAAGGTGAACAAGAATGCTTATGGACTGTAACAGGTGAGGATATCTTCATCGTGTTGGTGAAGGGACTTTGGACGAGATGTAAAATTCACTAGCCCTAAAAACAAAGATGGACAATATTTGATCTTATTAAAATTGAATGAAAGAAGAAGAAATATTGTAAGACTCCAGCGACATTCACAAATGAGCACAGCTGATCTATGATGGAGAATGAGAATAAAGACAGAGCTTTGGGAGTAAGGATGATGCCCCATGGTCAGATCTGAGTGGCTGGGCTCACCCTGAAAATCATTAACCACTATGCTGATGGTGCTAGGTATACAAGTTACGCTTTGCATTATCAAAGCTTGTCAAACAACAGCAATAACAAAAACCCTGGGCTGGAGGGCCTGCGTAAATTCATTTATGTTCTAGTATTCATCTTTTTTGCAGGTTGCTTTGTCTCTATAGCTCTGGTGCTGTCTCCCCTCATGGTTTCCATCGGCTTCTCTCTGTGGACATGGTCCAAGCACACTCCTCTGTTGTGCCCTTAGCTTTCAACCCAGTCGGGATATGCCGATTCCCATCTTCCATCTAGGTGTTTTGCCCCGGGAGCAGATTTCTCATTCTCAACTTCTGTGTCCATATTTCACTAATAAGTCCCCATTTCAAGTTAGTTGTACTGGTTTAGTAAATGTTAATGGCCTTGTTATAAATGCATTGTTTAAATGTTCACACCTTGATTTTTTCCCTGTTTTTTGCTAACAATTTTTTATCTTCTTATTATCTATCATTTTATGATGCCTGTTAGATTATCTTCTTGGCTGTCATTTTTCTCCCCAAATCCACAACTTGGAAATAAAACCTTCATCTCTACTTTTCTGTCCAATGGGCCGAAGTGGGGAGGAGGTTTGAACAGGAGAAGTTCTTTCTCATTCTTTACTCTCCAGCTCCAGCTGTGAGGTACCAGGTGATCTCACAGGCAATAGGAAAAGAGGAGGGCGGGTGGAGAGAAGATTTAAAAATAATACCTAAAAGTCCTTCCCAGTTGCCCAAAGTGGTTAACAGATCACCTTCCTTACAGATTTAGCTAAGAAGCCATCTGACTTGAGTCCGTTTATGGAACTATTTGACCTCGCTTTTCTTTTTTCAGAATAAATCCTCTGGTCCTCAAATGGAGACACTGCAGAAACCAGGGAGTCAGTTTCTTTCTTTCTTTCTTTCTTTCTTTTTTAATCCATGTGAAGGTTTGGGTCGGGAATTTTTCAAACACTGGAATAAATTTTTCATGTGGACTTTGATATCCAGACAAGCCCAGCTCACGTTCTCTTGGGTCTCCTTCCCAAAGACCAGACTTCAAACAGACACTGCTCGCTGCCTTAGCAGAGGCAGCAGAAAAGTACCACGCCAGCCACGGCGGCAGCAGCAGTCAACACAAGCCCTGCACATCCAGCCTGTCTGGGTCGGACCCCGCTTTACTACCTTGCTTGGAAACCAGCACATCCTATTCTGTGGACCTGAAGCAGGTTCCTCGGAGGACAATGAACGAGCCTGTCATCCCTCAGGGCGAGGATGCTGGGATGTCCCACTGCCACCTGGGGACCCTGCCTGGAACATTCTCAATAACACGGGGTCTGCATCTTGAAGGGAAACAGGCAAACACACTATTTTGTCTGGCTTATTTGCTTCTTCTTCTTCTCTCAGTTTCCTACTTTGCCTGTTAGAGTTTGGCTTGTGAGAGAAAGAGATGTGTTTCTTACCAATGAGACTCCAGAGAACTTTTAGTTTAACTCTTCGCTTAACTTCTGAAAATTGACAAAACAGAGAATGGGAAGGAGGGAATAAAAAAGAAACTGATTTCCTCTGACAACTACAGAAGCAGCTCATTTCCTTTCGGGGACCTAGATCAGAGACTATAAGTAATTGAAACCTAATACACAGCATCCCCCAGCAAAGTGACCACCCCGGGGCTGTTATCATCATTTCCTGTTAACTGTCACCTGAAATAACCAATTGTGGAAATGGCATGGGGGCCCCAAGCAAAGGAATGGAGTTTGGGGAACGGCTAGCCCACTCACGTCCCATAACAAAATACAAATGATTTAACAGCAATACTGACAGCGTTCTCAGAATAAATCATTTCCATTCCCACCACTGCAAATCACTTACTGTGATTGCCTTGAGACAGATTTGGGGAGGTGGCTATTGGTCACCCAGGCTCTAGGACAATTCCCCCTAGTTACCTATGGAGTTAAATTGCAATTCTGATCTAATTTACTACTCTTCCCCATAGCTAAGGGGCCAGGACTCTCTGCACTTCAGGAAGTCTAGAAGCTAAAGGTGACCAGAATAATTGTCAAGTCTTTCCAAGAATCCCCCGCCTCATCCAGTGGTGTTGACTCTTGAAAGCCTGAGCCCATAAATGGGGTGCTGTGGCTGGGCCGGCCTGGTTTTTCTAACCAACCAAGGGCCTGATCAGACCCAATCACGCCCTTCTGTGTATTAATCCCACACTCTTCCAAGCTCTCTCTCATCCCATTGCAATGACTAAGGTTTAGAACCTCTCTTTTACTTTTTTACAGAGGCTGAGTTCCTGTGTGCCCTTGACCAGTCGCGAGGTAGGAGCTTCTATAAACGGTGCTTCTCCTTTGAATGAGTCACATTGTCCTCTGGGCCTCCTCAGCATGTTGGCCATGTCTGTGTGTTGGTTTGTCTGCCTGCTGTGGTCTGAGAAGACCCAGGAAGAGAGGCCTGGTGTCTTGCATCTTTGTATGTCCACTACCTGCCCAAGTGTGCATGGCATGGGTAGCTGAGGAAGCTAGAAAGAGGAAAGGACAATGGGAAGGAATCTTGGCTTAGTGATCCAATTCTCTGGATCTGGCTGCAAAATGATAACATGTACAGATACAGAGCTTCCTGGAAAGCTTCCTGGGAAGTCTTTATTCCAACTTATAAGCTCTGATGCGAACTCCACCACCATATCAGTAGGGTTAGGGCAGCTGGGAAGCCTCCTCCAAGACCTGCCAATGTTGTATCAATTCTTGACCTCGATCCCCAAGGCCTTAGCTCTTGCCCTTGTTATTGCTCACCAGGGTGGCCCTCCTGGACAGACCACGTGTCTTGGTGCCCTGCGGCTCATGCGTTACCCTTCCATTGTGGCCAAGTCATCGTTCCCCAAAGCCAGACCCTGCCGCTCTCCTCGTCAGGAATCCAGCGCCACTCCCAGGCCCCATCTGGCACTCAAGGAGGCTCTCCAGCATTGCCCCATGCAACGCCCCAGACTCCCCCGAGGACGCTGAGGCCAGTCCTCTTACCACGTCTTGCTCAGTCCCACCTTGAACCTTCTCTGCCAATCAGTATCATCTCATTTCATAATCCAGTTAAAGTGTTGTTTCAAGAAGACTTCCTAAGGCACCCTAGTCAGGCTGTCCTTTCTGCTACTTGAGACCTGCTCCTTCCTCATTGCTCCATCTGTACCACAGCCTCACCACCTACCTCCCCCTCATTCATTCCTTCTGTCCAAGCAAATTTAGTGAGCTCCACCAGGTGCCAGGCCTACGCATGTGAAGCCGCAGAACTGAGACTCAACTCCAGATCCAAACCCAACAGAAAGCCCAGATCTCCAGCACGGTACCACTGTGCCCAGCCTGAGACATGGGTCCCCCCTCTCCTTGCTCTTGTCCTCGCTTCCTGCCTCAGTGAAGAGAGAGGTGGTGTTGGCCATGAACGTAGGAGTCTTGCCAGTTGGGCTGCGGTCCCGGGGGACCCTCTTCAATAACTCCTACGCCCCACTTCGGGAACGAAATTGCTCTGAGGGCCCGGGAGGCCCTTCCTGGAATGCGAGACAGCAACCTGGCTTCAAAAAGGGACCTAGATGGGGAGAAAGAGAAGCACAGATCCCTCCTCATCGAGTGATTTCTCCCTACACCCCAGGGAGAAACTCACACTGGCAGGTCGTTCCCATCCTGGGTAAGGAGAGAAAGGACCAAGTAAGGGAGTTGAAGGCAATGGTGATGAGAGGGGGGCCATGTGCCAAGGCCCAGCAACTGGACCGATAAAGAATCTGGATGTGGACCCTGGGCCAGAGCCCTCCTTCCCTTGTGCAGAGGTGTCAGGCTGACCCGTAGCTGGTGGGGCCCGTGGAGATGGAATCTCTGGATGTGGGCCTGAGGTTTTGAGTTCACTCATAGCGGGTGACAAAAACGAGCTGGTTATTTGTTTTATGGTAATGATCTCCAAGAGGCTCCAAACTCTGGGGCGGCAGTCGGCACGCCACACGGCAGGCCTTCCTCTGGGTGCAAGAGGATTTCCTTGGTTTGGTGGGATTCGTTTGTTTTTGAAACAAGGCTGTTTATTTTCTCTTCTTTTAATGTTAGGATTTTTTTTTTTTTCAGACTCACAAGGAGGATACATAATGTACAGCCGAATCTGCAGTCTCCTATTTTGTCAGCTGCTCATGTTGATTAAAACTTCAATAAAGATCCTGTGATAAAACAGAGCTATGTTCAAAGGGTCCTCTTTTATGTTTTTAAAAGGCTGAGCCTGGCAGAAAAGATGGAGAGTATAGGTTCGCTACGTCTATATTTTCACTCACTTGCAGGTTAGAAAGAGAGCAGATGGGGGTACAGACACACCATGGCTTCAGGTACTTGTGGGATAGTTAGCGTGTGTTTAACTCAATCCCCAGCAATAAGCAAGGTCCAAGTTAAGGGATACAGAAGTTGTTTATCAAACTGATGTTAAACCTGTGACCCAGTTGGCCTTTCCCCACCCATGGGTCCAGCCTACAGCCTCTCTCTGCAGGGGGCCTCGGCCTTACGCTGGAGCTGGGGAGGAGAGCCAAGGGCAAAGCGAGGTCACAGAACTCCAGGAATTCCATGCCCACTGATTCACCCACCTCATCCGAGATGATGGGTTCCAGCAAAATTCCACCGAACTGCCAGGAACGCACTGCTGTAAAGAACTGGGATCACTCAAGAATCCCACCTGCTCCCCCCCCCCCTGCCCTCCCCCTCCTCCAGACAGCCCATTCCTGGCAGCCTCTGAAGTCTCTCAATTCTTATTCTGAAAGGGGCCGGAGCAATGCCTGTGCGTGAAAATCAGTCTAGCCAAAGTCGCTGACTTTATGCAAAGCAGGCAAGTGCAGTCAAAACACTTACAGCAATCAATTCGAGTTGTTGGGTAAAGTTTTTTCCATGTCCCATACATTATTGAACAGTTAATTTCGTCTTTGTGCCTGCAAGACATTCCAGCTCTCGGATGACAGCTTTATCCATTAAGGAGCGCTCGGTGACAGGCGTACAGTGCGAGCTTTGCCAGCCCTGCCTGCCGGGAGGCGAGACCGGCATCACCAGTGAGAAATCCTGGGACACATCAACATCTTAATCAATATGCGAGAGTCAATTACCGGGGAAGCGAGGGCTTAAGCAGGGGCTGATGATGAGGTTCACGTGCAAATGGGCTGGATCAATACGCGGCTGAATCTCACACGTGGATTCATATCAGCCCCCTCCCCCGGTGCCCAGCTCCCACACCCGCAGGCTGACCACGCCCTCTCCCAGCATCGCTTTCAACCTGCCAATCACCTGCTTTACTGGGGCTTCTTTGATTCATTTCTTTGATGGGTGTGTTGGGGACCTAAAAAGCAGAGCTGAGGGGAACAACCAAAGGCAGGTTTTTGTCTTTGGAAACACAAGCCGGGCTCTTAGGATCGGCTCCTCCGTGTTGAGAATTCTTCCACCAGCCAAGGGGACAATTAATCTCAGCTTGTTTAGCTGAGAAGGGGACCCTGCTAGGACCCCTCATTCAAGCCTTGACCCTGCCACCTGAATGACTCCAGGAAACTCTTTCTTAGCTGGTCTCTGGGCTCCTTTTGTATTCCTCTTCCAACATGTCCTGCACTGGCTCTCTGATTCCATGGGGATTAACGCTACCTGTGTCCCTGAATACCTTCAGTGTCTGCCTGGGCAATAAGTCCCAACCCCACTGAGTATTCGCAAGGCTCCCTTGGCTGGAGGCTCCCATTCTTATTCTGAGTCCTGTGCTCTTAACCTCACTCCCTTAAAAACCAACATGCTCTTTCATTCACTGCCGTACTCTTCTCCACCTGTCGTCTCCTAAAGCTCTCCAAGCTTTCTCTGACTTCCCTGGTCAGAAGTGAATGGCCTTGGAGTTCCCTTCGTGGCTCAGTGGTTAAGGAATCCGACTGGGAACCATGAGGTTGCTGGTTTGATCCCTGGCCTTGCTCAGTGGGTTAAGGATCCGGCGTTGCCGTGAGCTGTGGTGTAGGCTGCAGACGCGGCTCGGATCCCGCGTTGCTGTGGCTGTGGCGAAGGCCGGCAGCTACAGCTCCTGTTAGACCCCTAGCCTGGGAACCTCCATATGCCGTGGGTGCGGCTCTACATAAAGGCAAATTGACAAAAAAAAAAAAAAAAAAAAAAAATGAATGGCCTCACCATTATTGGCTTGAGGTCATTGTATGTGGATTCAAGTTGGGTGTCTGCTTAGGGTTTTTTTTTTTTTTTCATTTAGATTATCTGCTCCACCAGAACGGGCAACTTGTAGTTTTTCAGAACTGCAGGAAAGGCAGGTTGAATTTATTATTGAGCAGCCTTTAAGGAAACTGCCATGGCCCTGACTCCAGTTTTCATTAATGCAGCTGTTGCCACCTTAGAAACTGGCTGTCCCCCTTCTCCTGCCTCTCCTCAAGCCGTATTGTTGTCCTGCATCAACCCCGTGGCAGAATTCAGCCCCACAGGGGTTCCTGAAAAAGGAATCCATTGACACGAGTGCTCCGGTGAGCAGTGCAGACCTCACTGAGAATTTGGGGAGGGTCCACGGGGAGATGGCGTAATTTCCAACCGGGTTGCGGGTCTCCGTGGCCTTCCTCAGAGCCACCCCTGGATCCCTCCCACCCTTCCTCATGTGGCCTCTATCCCCCAGAGCACATTCTTTAGCTTCCTGCTCCTGTCCGCATCCCTCTCCCCACTTCCCCCAGGACATCGCTCCCCTCTTCCAGAGGCATGGCTGTGCACACTTCTAAGAGAACCGAATGTTGTCACATTACAATCAGCAGTCTGTACCCTCCTCCAGCTCTTCCTACCTATTTCTGCAGGACCTTGAGACTGAAGGCAGAAATGAGAGGCTGAGGGAGGAAGACCTCTTCCTGTGGGTGAGGAGAACCGCATGTGGGCTCACTGAGCACAGAGACACGAGAGTCTGGATTCAGAAAGCCCAGGGAGTGGGCACCAGTGGGGCTTTTTGGATGTTTAGTGAGGCACAGTGCTGGCTCTGAGAGCCAGAAAGGGGCCCGGTCGGAGCAGAGAGAACAGGCTATGCTGATGCTTCTGGATGTTCCTAAATAAACACCCTCCAGATCTTCCCAGAAGAAGCCTCCCTGACCAGCTGACTAGACGAGATTAGCTCATCTTTCCCATAAGCATCTTGCACTTGCCTCAAAACATTCATCACCTCTGGATTTTTTATTTAATGTCTACCTTTTTTTATTAGACTGAAAGCTCCATTGGTCTGTCTTGTCCCCTTTCTGACACAGAGCAGACTCTTGCCCCTCCAATGAGGAGATGCATGTGGAATGTTCCAGAACACATTTTGGGTATGGCAGGTTTCATGGAGAGCCGCTAGAGGTTAGTTCTTGCTAAAAATAGTAAACACAATATCTTAACACAGTGAGCTCTTGATAATGTTTCTGATAGGAAAAGGCTGAATTTGGGGAAATGATGGAAATCAGTCGAGGAGAAAGATGGTGAGGAGCTAAGCGGATGGGGAACAGACCAGGATCGATGACTTCAAGAGACATTTCTTAGGAATTTCTGCTCAGATGCTACCTGATTGCCATATATTGTAGTGAGTTGCATGTGGGCTCTGGAGAAGGACTGACTGAGGTCTGAACGGAAACCCACTAACTGTAATTCCACTCAGTAGTGTGACTTTGGTCCAGTCACTCCCTATCTCTGAGTTTATTCTTCATACGTAAAGTGGGAATAGCAGTAACATCTACTTCATAGAATTGTGCTGCAGACTCCATGAGCCTGTGATGCCAGAAAAAAGGCAAAGGGCATGGCTGTTGTTTATACCAAGACTAAAGACTGGAGAGCCAGATGGTTCTATTATTTCAGACGTGGGTCAGTGGGAAAATGGAGACACTGGCTAAAGTAGGGAACTCTGGAAGAGAAGGTGTTCTTTTGGGAGCACGCTGAGTTTGAGGTCTGGACATCATGTTTAAATGTCCCCCACACGCAGCTGGGCACACAGGATGGATGCCCTAAGGAGAGCTCGGGATGGGACACAGAAATGAGCATAGAAATCATGACTGAAATTGGGAAGCTAGATGAGCGACTCCGGAGGGAGAAGAGAAAGAAAGGACAGAGAGCAGGGGGCTGCGGTGGGCAGCTGCCTTACTCTGGGAGCAAGAGAAACGAAAGGAAAAAGTCGACCTCGTTGCCCTTGCCAGTTGGTGCTGTGGTTCTCAGTGGCTTTCGACGGTTGAGTAGCATCTCACCAGCCCGGGCCAAGGAAAGCCTGCCGTGTGGATTAAGCTTAAGTGGTACTCAGGGGAGATCTGGAAAGTTCCCGTGGCAACTTCTTGCTGAAAATCCTCACCCCAGTTATTTTCCATTCCTGCAGAGACATCCTTGTGTCCCTCAGGTTAGGATATAAATATTTTACAAAGTACAGAGGGCTGAGGTATCTTAACACGTTTGACTAGCAACTCGTTTCTCTGAAAGTTAAAGGATGTGTTTTCCCACTTGCAAAAATATGAACTTCTAGATTAGACAAAGCTAAGGAAGTGGCATATTGCAATATTCTATGCAGTGCTTCTCAAGGTTTCAAGGTACCTAAAATATTAATACCACTCCTTTCTTCATGAAGTTTATAAGATTTGTTGTCCAAGCTTAAAACTGAGTAAGGACTAAGCGCCCCAAACATAGTAGGTGTTCAATAAAAACATGTCCTCTTCCCTTCTTACACGATGAAGGCTGAAATGTGGTCTACACACACGGGGAGGTGAGTCATTTGAGCTATTTTCAGCTTTTTCTAGACTAAACTTTTATTAGCTGGAGTTAGGGGAGAGGAGAGAGAAGAAACTTAATTAGTAGCAGAAGAGTGGGAAAAAAAAAATTATGCAAGGTCACTACAGAGCTCTGTGATGGGGTCAGATTGCAGGAGCCCAGGATAGAAAAGATGACCCTGAGTTCATGAGTGGAGCGTAGACATTGATCCTTAAAAAAAGGATGCTTTTGCTAACTGTGCAGAGAGAGCTGAACCTCCTTTGCCAAGTTTCTGGCAAACCCATCTGAGGGATCATGGAGTTCCAACTCTCCCTGTGGAAAACAGTCACGGTCCAAAGAGAAAGGACATGTGACGTGACCAGGGAGTACATGCCACCAGGCTACATCCATCCTTCACCGTCTCCATAGAGTCCTGCCTTTCTACCCCATTCATTCTGTCTGGGGCTTGGGCAATTAGGCAGCTTTGCAGAAACATGGTTCCTGACACTAAAAGAGCATCTCCCTAAGTCGAAGTCTATGTCTTGGCCTTGGTCTGCCTTCAGTTTTATCAGAAAAGGGTGGGTAACATATGAGAAAAAAAAAATTGGCCCTGTAAAGGGATCCCGAAAGAATGACACATTTGTCTGTTAAGTATAAATACGAACAGCCATGGAGATATGGTCCTGTGGTGCTAGGTTTTCACTTCAGTAACATTCATCTAGTGCCAGGAAACACTAGATTTAGTACCTGAGGGACTGGAGTTTCAAATACCTTCTACTCTTTTTTTTTTAATACTCTGCCAAGAATTTAAATTGGTAAAAGCTGGGGACTGACAAAACTTGATCCCCAAGAGCTTTTCTGGCACTGGTTTATCAGAGAATATGGTGCCATTATTTTTATTATAATTATTATTTTTTTCTTTGGTGGGGTGAGAGCTCATTTATAACCCAGCGACTTCTACTCCCAGATGTATTTTTCTTAAAAAAAAAAAAAATCCCAACGCTTAAATAAACAGAGGCTTTGCCTTTTGTGGTGGCGTTAGAAGCTGTCATTGGACTTAAACGTGCAAGGGAGTTGCAAGCCTTTTCATGTTTTTAGATCAGATCAGAAAGAGCTGAAAGAAGAAAAGCTAATTTTAGGATCTGTGTTGCTAGCTTCCGGTGCACGCACACCCTTCCCCAACCCGCTAGTGTGCCCTGACACCCAGGTTACTTGGGGGCCTTTGCAGAGGAGGTGTGTTGCTCCCAAACAAGACATGGCAAAGGCCAGAAAAGAGGTAGAAAGTCTGGGTTTGAGCCCCCGCTCCCACCTCTGGCACCCATCACTTTTTAGCAAAGTAACTTGGGACAACTTGGTCATCCTTGGATTTTTTTCATCAGTAAACTGATCACTGGATTTTCCAACCAGGAGCGTGGGGAGGATCAAATGAAATAAGCAGAATGTGGGGGAAGGCTCGGCACCGTGAGTCTTTTAAACAAAGATCTACAAAGGATGAGAGCTGCGAACGGGGAAGGAAGGAGGGAAGAGCCTGTCGATTCTGCTTCAAGGTTAGGCTCTTGACATAGACATTCGGGCTGAGAAAACATCCGCCACCGCGGAGACACATAAAGCGAGAAGATGCTCTTTACGGTCCAGCATCTTTACGGTCCTCGTTGCTCCCTGCAGCCATATTCCCGCCTCCCTTCAGTCCCAGCTCGGATTTGACCCACAAGCAATTTCCAGGGTCAGCTCACTGCTCTCGTGCCCGGGGCAGTGGCGGCAGCGGCGGCAGCAGCGGCCCAGCTTTCTCACAAGGACCTGGCTGGCCCGATCCTGCTTGAAATGATTCGAGTTTTATTATACAATTAGATCAAGTCTCTTAGGTGTAGTAGCCCTCCTCATACTTAGAAGAATAGATTAGCCATTAGGACTTTGTATATTTTTCCCAGTAATTGACACCACATCCCATTTTCCTCACCAAAGGGAAAAAGAACCGCATAAAACAATCATGATTTGGGGGGGGGGTGGGCAGAAGGAGGAGGTGGGGGGGACATTCCTAATGCAGCCGTGTCTGGGTCTTCGCCTCCATCTACTGTCCTTCCCCAGCTTTGAAAGCTCCACAAGACAGGCGGAGCAAGCCTCATTCGGTTTTGTTTGGTGGTTGCTCATCCACTCCGGAGCCCCGCAGGCTCACACTCCCTCAGCACTTTACTAAGAATAAACCAGGCATCTATCTTTCTGCCACCACGGATAAACGGGAGCCCCCGCTGGCAGGGAGCCGGGTGTTCTTAAAAAGCCCAAGGAAGCAGAAGCACGACCAGGATGTCACCGACCCTTTTCTTTCTTTCTTTTTCCTTTTCCACTTTTTTTTTTTTTTTTTCAGTGCCTCCTCCTGGTCCAGGGAAGAAGAGGCGTTTGTGGGGTGGTCCAAGCAGTGATGACACAAGCTCCATTAGCATCCCCAGTTGGGAAAAGGAGAGGAAAAACAAGACCTCGGAGCCCAGGGCACAGCTGGTGTCCCAGCCACCCGGGTCTGTTTTTGTCCTCTCCCTTCAAATGCTGAACGTTTACACTCAGAAGAAACCAGGAAGAAACGCATCTTATTGAGGGATGTAAATCGGGGAAAATGCAACCACTTAAGTTGGCTTGGCCCGTGTCTGGCATTGCCCGTGTTCGCCAAAGGGCCTCCATTTTGCATCTCAGCCAAAAGCAGACACCTCAGGCCAAGCAGGCCTCATCTGCATAAAGCAAAACAAAAGAGATGTTCTCAGATGTCCGGTCAAACATTTGTTTCCTTTGGTCACGTCACAGCAGCCCAGGCTCCGATTCCAAGGACCAGGCCTGGTGGCACCAGCCGTCGCTTCACGTGCTCCACTCTTGCTGCAAAGCATCTGGGAGCCGAAGGCCCTTCCCAACGACAACAATCTTTGTGCCAAGGCTCAGTGGGTCCCTGACAGCCTCCACAACCGCCCGGAGGTCTGCTGTGAGGTGCCGGGTGCTAGAAAAGTCTGCAGGGGGGGGGGGTTCCCGGGGGGTTCCCGGGGGGGTTCCCGGGGGGTTCCCGGGGGGTTCCCGCCCTTCCTCCTTCCCCTGTGGTCCTTCAGACAGTGCAGCACCAGTGTCATGGCCATGAGACGCTCTAAGCACGCTTTTCAGCTTGGGTGGACGTGTCCAGAGGGACTCTCCGCTAACACACCCAGGCCGATCCTCCAAAAGAAGCTGAAGTGCCCATTCTCCAATAAGATCAATACACCCACTCATCCCTGATTACGGAACTTTCTCCAGGTACCTTCTGCCCCAGTCAAGGCGTGCTGAACCCTCATAATGGTAAAGTGACCCAACAACGTGCCACCCAGGACTTATACTTCACCCAGGGGGTGCTTTCCCGAAGAAAAACGTCCTAAAGCTTTCCGATTGGTCCCCAAGGACTGTGGAAAATTATAAGATGGAAAGTGACTTTTCTTTGGCCACCACTGGTGATGACTTGTGAACGTGTCTCTTTTGCCCAACTTGGCTTTAGCTAACACCTACCGTTTTGAATAAAACGTGGGTCGCTCTCCACCCACCTACCTCTATGAACCTAACCTCTAGGCGTCCCCCCTGCCAAGTCCTAAGAGCCCCTGCCCCCCTCTTGTAACTAGGAATCCAAAATTGAACTGTAGTCTTAACCTCTCTTGCTGGTTCTGAAAACATGCAGATTTAATAAGTTAAAAAAAAAAAAACACTTCTCAACATACGTATGGTCCCTTCATTTTTATTTTTCTTTAATTTCCCTCACACTTCCCCCACCCCCTGCCTTTACTTTCATTAGCTGGGGGCCAGCTGAGCTGAACGCACCCTCTGCACCCAGGGAGCAGCTGAGGGTGACAGGCTGCCATGTGCCTTCCCCCTGGCCCTTCTCCCAGTTGCCAGAAAAAAACCCAGCTGGGTGCCTCAACCCACACAGGCCCCTAATTTAAGTTTAATAGTACGGCACTTTTACTGCTTTTGGCCAGGGTGTTTTGAGAAAGGTTAAAATATGTGAAAAATACACGCTAAAAAAAAAAAAAAAAAAACTGTTTAGAAAACAATTCCAGTCTAAGTGCTCCATGCTCTCAGCTTCTGGCCCCCTTTCCAGGAAAGCAGCTCCGGCAACCACACAATTTAGCTCCATTTGGGGGGTGTGGGGGTTTCCATTTCCTTCCTATGGGATTTTTTTTTTATTAGTTTTTTTAAAAACTGTTTTTCTTTCCCTATGCTGGTTTACTGCCTTGTATCTATCTACCCCCAAGGAGTTTAAAAACCTCAAGTCAGTATTATTGGATTTTTCTTAGTGTATTTTCTGACTTTTCTGGTGTGAGAGCATGTGGTCGGGATCTGTACCATTTGTGTGCTGGTGAGGATGGAGGGCTGGGTGCCCAAGAGGTGACGCCCTTAGAGGCCTGCAGAAGTGTCAGCTGAGCCTCCTGAGCGTGTACCCCAAAATGAAGTGCCTTATTCATTTCACTGTTATGCAAACCTACCGGTTAGAGATCAGTAACACAGTCGGCACTGGACATGTATCCACTGTCTGCATAAGGGAATAAAGGAATAGTAGGTACCGTTTTGTGAACTTTTACGCTGCTTATCGTAATCGGTGCTTTACGTGGTTTATTTCATCCAAGCCCTCCGACAGCACTCCAGTGAGGCTGATCTCGACCCTAGGGAGGAGTAAACTTAAAAGGTCACTTGCTCCGATCTCATGTGGAATAGGACAGGATTCTTCTAGTCCAGTCCTGTCCGTGCCCTGGAAATGACTTAAACTGGTAGAAACTATGCATATATCACGAGCCTCACCCTGCCCCCAAAGACAAAATGGGCCAATGGGCGAATGTTTGGACCTGTTAGAAAAAGGCTTCAGGTTGTAGAATCATGTGAATGGTTGGTTCATTTCTTTGGAAAAGGAAAAGGTTGGCTTGATTGAAGAGGCCTCAAAAGTCACTGGTAGTTTCCCCCAAGCCTGCATGGTGCCCCAAGGCAGGCATTACTAATAGATAACACATGGGGCCTCGGAATCCTTCGCAACACACGAAACTCGAGGCAGCCAGTAACACTATTTCTCCTTTCCTGCTCTGTGAGGCTGTGTGGCCAACGGGGGTGTTCTCCAACCTCCAATCACATCCTTTGAGATTTCTGCCATATCGGTACTCTCCGTTATCTCAATATAGTTTAATTGGTTCACATTGCTTCCTTTTCTTTCTAACAGCAAAAACAACAACAACAACAAAAAAATAGTGCTTTTCTAAGAACAGGCTAAGAATTCATGAAATAGGGGTTTTAAATGTGGTAGCAGTATGATTTTTCATATTGGTTAAAAAAAGCATGTAATTAAATAATTTCTGTAAGTTTGTCCTCAGTTATGTTTTCCACACTCCTTGGAACACTGGGATGGTGGGAAGTCCACAGACGTCAGGTTTCAAGAGACTCCACCACATGCTGGCTCCACGACACTGGGCAAATCATTTAACTTTTGTGACTTTCAGTTTCCTTCTTCTTCTTCTTTTAAATCTTTTTAGGGCCTCACATGTGGCATATGGAACTTCCCAGGCTAGGAGTTGTATCGGAGCTACAGCTGCCAGCCTACACCACAGCCACAGCAACGCCAGATCTGAACCGTAACAGCAACCTACATCGCAGCCCACGGCAACGCCAGATCCTTAACCCACTGAGTGAGGCCAGGGATGGAAGTCACGTCCTTACGGATCCTGGTTGAGTTTGTTACCGCTGAGCCACAACGGGAACTCCATCAGTTTCCTTCCGTATGAAATGCGAATAATAAAGCTTTCTTTGCCATACCATCCAGATTCGATTAGAATCTATTAGGATTAGATTAGAATAGATTAGAATCTATTCAGTGCAATAATGCACACACAGCAGGATCTGGTCCACAGTGGATGTTCAGTAAGTGGCAGCCGCTGGGACTCTCCCGGGCTCACACACCAGCACCACCACACCCGGGACTGTTGGAACACCCCCTCCGTTTTCCCTGAACTACAGGCTGGGCTGCCTCCGCCCAGATGCCTGCGAGTCCTGAAGGAGAGCGGCACAGAGAGCATTTCAGTGGCAAATATTTACCCAAAGAAGGAACAGCTCTGCTCTCGGTGTCCTCTCGGGGGACTATGACATCCCGGTCACGGAAACCTGGCTCCACTAATAAGACTCCCTCGTAATTAGGGAGCCGTTTCATTTTTGTGATAACTAGCATCCCCCAGGGCTCAGCACACCTGATTACATAAGTGGTTTTTCTTTCCCGCCTCGTCTCTGTTATTACTTCTAATGTTTTTCTTCTTGGAGTGGTGAGGGCGGGGGAGCATGGAAAAAGGAAGCACACCAGGAACAAGGCCTCTCAGGATGGGGACTCGCAGAGAAATGACTCAAAGATCTTTGCCCGCCCCTGGGACACGCAGCCTGTGAGTCTCCACCTCTGGACTCCAAACCCAGCTGGACACACCGGTTTTTCTCTGGGGATTTCCTGTGGATCCAAAGCAGCAAGTGACAATGAAAAAGCCAGACTGAGAGGCTTTTGCCGATTTGTCTAAAGAAGGGTGGAGGACGGAGGGCTAGCACCCTCCCCCACGCTGTGGTGTCAAAGAAAAGACGGCTGTGTTTATTCGCCGAGAGGAAGGGAGGGAGCAAAAGCGGCACGTCGCACGTGCTGTGAAGGATGTCAAGGAGCTGGTCCTTCCGGAAAGCTTGGGAGAGACAAGAAAGAAAGGTGTGCTTTCCAAGGAAACGGTGAGGCCGGTTTGCAGGTTGCTCTGGGCTCTCTCGCCTTCCCATGCCCGCATCCTACACTCTCTGGGGTCCAGACCAGCTGTCCTCAGGACACAGCAAAGCGGCATCTTCATCCACCGCGCTGGGACCAGACAGAGGAGGGAGGGGGCGTCATTTCTGCCAGACGGACGGGAGGGAAATTCCTGCTAAAAACCGTATGACTCAAGGAGAAAGGCAAGAACCCAGAACACATCCAGAATGTAGGGACTTCACGGGGATGGGAAAAGAGATGCATGAAAAGAAAATGTACGAAAAGGACGCTGGCAGACCGGCAAGCAACAGCTCTCTGACTCTGAAAACCAGACAGCAGTAAATGCTCGGGCGGTACTCGCCAGCCACCCTGTCTTCTGACCGTGAACTCACCCCCTCACTCTGGGTGCGTGTGTGTGCTTGTGCATGCAGAGCAATTAAAAAGGAAGCCCGAAGACCGAACAAATCAATGTTTACAGATTCATAATAAGTTCCTTTCCATATATTTATTTATTTTCTCTTTAGCCACTAAAGAAACAACAGCAAACTTGCAGGGAGCAGTTGTTGCCAGAGGGTGAATCATGGCTATATTGATTTGATTATGTAAAAGCTCAGAGGAACCTAAAGCCAGATACAGAAATATCTCATAGCCCTGAACCCTATGGGACACACACTAGTAAAAAAGCAATCTTTATATTGTTCCTGATAAAAGCATCATTAGTTTCCTCACAGTGAAACCATTTCTCTGCTGATACAGTATATGGTTTTCTTTTTCTCTAGAATCCACTCAGACATAATTAACACTCAGTTACTAGACTGGAGGTTCCCTGGGGTGGGCTGCTCAAGTTGGGGAGGGGGGTGGGGGTTAGAGATGGGGGGAAAGAAAGACTGAGAGAGGAGAGGGAAGGAGGGAGCAGAGCAGGGGGGTATGGTATTGAACCGATCCATTTTTGGCCTTCTTGAGCACACCCCCAATCGGCTGTACCCAACCGCGACATGAGAGCCAGCGCGGTGGCGCCCTCTGCTGGTCCTGCGTATCATCCCGGCTGCCAAGCAAGCTGGTGGCCTCTTCGGGATGGGCCATCACCCAGCCGTCACCTTCCAGGGAGAGAAGCCTGGACTGACACTTCTGCAGTCAGACACGTGCCCACGGTCATGCTCACCATGGGTGCTAAAAGGCAGCAGCAACAGCATTTTCTGTTTCCTTTCCCTGGTCTGCTTGTAGGCAGCAGCAACTTGAAAAGACTTGTATACACAGTGTTTCTGAGGACAGCACGGCTGGCCTTGAATGAGGTCTTAAAATTTTAAGGGTTTGGGGAAATGGAACCTGGTGGGCCCTCTCAGGTTCCTAGTTCCTGGCCAGATGGATTAATACTTGTGAGCTGGGGGGGGGGGGGGGGGGGGGATCCTGGCCGCCCACAGGATGGGCTGTGGGTTTGAGGGACCAGCACACCAGGGGACTCCGTGGTCCTCTCTCACTCAGCCTCAGCCTCTTTAAAGAGGTGGGAGACTCACCAATCGTCCTGCTCCTCCTACGGATTTCAGAGCAAATAGTGGCCCTTTCAGGAAAAAAAAAAAGGTTTTGATTTTAGAATTCTCTCTTTACTTTTCCTCTCAGCTTCATTTCCCTCTGGTTCAAGGAGAAGGGTGATCAGAATCATTCAGGAGACAAGAGAGGATCAGGTATTGCTGAGGCAGAATGAACCCAGATGTGGATATGGATTCGCTAAGCAGGGAAAAACCAAGTCACCTTAGGAGTTTATTCCAGCACCTTCCACATACATTAGCAAGCCCATGGGTACACACACACACACACACACACACATGCACACAATGGGTATAAAAATATGAACATGTAAACAGTTTCACACACAACCAGAACCACATGCATGCAGACTTCCAAACACATATGTCTTAATGTAATCCCGTATGCACGGCATCTTAGATCCTCGGCCTCGCCTTACCCATCTTCCTCCCTCTGTCGCCCCCAGAGCTCATGTTCCTGTGGGAAAAAAACCTCCTGTGGATGTTTTCATGTTGCTCTATTGTTCCACCCTGAGGACCCTTGCAGAGCCCCTTCCCAGCCAGCAAAGGCTCTGTGCTCTCACCAGTGCCAGATCGCTGCATGCTCGTTCCTTTAGAGGAATCTCGGGGGATTACAAGAAAGACTTCTGGAAAGACAAGGGACAGAGCTCTACAGCCAGGCCAGTTTAATGGTTAATGGCACAGATTCCGAGCCAGACTATCTGGGCATATCCCAACTCACTCGTGTTGCTAGCTGCATGCCTCGGTTTCCCCATCTGCAAAATGGAGATACCATTAGTCCTTGGCTCAGGGGGTTGTTGCAATTATGAAATTGGTTCATATTGAGAATCTGCCTGGAACAGTGCCTTTCATGTAATAACTCCCATATAAATGAATGTCAAACAAAAGGTGCATAACACAGGTGAGTAGTGTTATTCTCCAGAGTAATCCTGGGCAGTCACAAGGAATCATGAGTAGTTCCTCCTCCTCTATATCTTACCATATAAAATAAGGAGAAACACACAAAGATGACCAGATGGACACATCCTTCAGACTCTTTCCATCTTGGGGATCCTTTTACTGGATCTCATTGACTGCCTCTCTCTCTCTCTCTTTTTTTTTTTTTTTTTTTTTTGCTATTTTAGGGCTGCACCCACGGCATATGGAGGTTCCCAGGCTAGGGGTCGAATCGGAGCTACAGCTGCTGGTTTTCACCACAGCCACAGCAATGCAGGATCTGAGCTGAGTCTGCAACCTTCACCACAGCTCATGGCAATGCTGGATCCTTAACCTTTAACCCAATGAGCAAGGCCAGGGATGGAACCTGTATCCTCATGGATCCTAGTCGGGTTCATTAACTACTAAGCCAAAAAGGGAACTCCCTGATTATCTCTTAATTATATGTTATAATAGCATTGTAACCTGTGGCAAATCATTTTGGACAGCAGTTTCCTCACCTGCAAAGCCTTCAAGATCATTTTTAAGATTGGCTTTAGTATAGATTAAGACCAGAAATAGGCAATTTTCAGACCTCATTCCTTTTTTCTTTTTATGGCCACACCTGGGGCATATGGAAGTTCTCAGGCTAGGGCTCAAATCAGAGGTGCAGCTGCAGGCCAATGCCACAGCCACAGCACCACCAGATCCGAGCCACATCTGCAACCTACACCACAGTTTGCAGTGATGCCAGATCTTTAACCCACTGAGAGGGGCTAGGGACCAAATACACATCCTCACAGAGACAATGTTGGGTCCTTAACTTGCTGAGCCACAGTAAGAACTCCGCAAACCTCATTTTTAACACTAGCTGCAACCTCTTCCATCCACCACCCTCCCCTACTTAAAACAATTAGAGCTGTTAAAAGTAGAGCACTTGACTGCTTTAGCTCCCCTTTCTTCTTTCTTTCCCACACTTTCTATTGGATGCATAACCAACAGTGAAATAGCATATAGTGGGGTGATTGAGGTCATGAGATAAGTCAACCAGTGGACTTTACATAATCTATGCATTAGGATCAAAGCCAGATCAAGATATGATTATATTGGGAAGCCTCACGATTCATTGTTCCTCCAAAACTATTTTCTTTAAATATCTGTTCAGTATTATGTGGAGGGGTGGGAGGAGAGGGAGAGGACAACAAACACCACTAGGCCCCTCCTCTGTTCTCTGAGCAATTCTGCTCTGTCTCAGATTTGCATACCGAGCTCAGATAAATAAAACCTTGGCAGTCAATCAGACTCACCCCCATCTGAAGATAAAGTGACATGCAACTATTGAGAAACCCAAAGCCACTGCAAACAGTATTTCTTTTAAATATTTCAACTATACAAATACTTCTGATAAATATGATTTTCTCTGTCTTGTTATATTTCCAATAAGATCTAGCACCCCAGCAATGCTCTATGAAGCCCTTATGAAGAAAGGTTTCCAGAAATTGCACTCTGACCCACCTTTGAAGCTGGTTTGGATTAGCAGGGAGGTTTTCAACAGATGTCTTTCTCGCTATGGGTCAGGAAGCTCCAAGACACTATTTGCCCGCACTCTTGTCTTCTGGCATGGCCCTGTATTCCTCTTGGAAGGTCTTCTTATTCCAGGAACAATCTGGAAGATGAGTGATCTCCTAAGCTGACCTCCACAGGTCAGAGCAAAACTTGCTGGTTTCCATAAGGAAATATTCTTTGCCCTCTTTTTCCTTCTCAGGCTCATTGACCTCACCTTGCCATCATAATGTGGACTTTAAGAACCTATGTCTTCTGTAGTGCCTTTGAGTCTTCACAGAAATATTAAAGCATGCAGAGTTATTTTAGAACAAAAGTGTACCTTATATGGAGGACCTCTGAAGCAATCCTTTGTTAACCAAAATATTTACCTAGCCACCACAACCTTACATAGTCAGGCTAGATAGGAGTTTGTTGTGTCAATGATGTGTTGCAATAGTAGCATCCTTCATGTAGAAAGATGGTTCTTGTCATTAGGATATGTTTAAGGCTTTCCATCCAGACCTAATAAAGTGGATGAGGTTTAACCAGCTTGACTGTAACCAGCCAGACATAGCCATGGGACAGCTGGCCAGGTCAGAGCTGGCTGTGGTCACTGTCGATGGCGTGGATCAAAGAAAAGGAAACTCGATCATGTAGGAAATGAACCTAAGAGAGCAACCTCATTCCCTGCATGCTCTGAGCAACACGGCCAGCTAGACACAGGCAGACACAGACATTTTTCTCTTTCTTACACATCCACAACTGTTCTCTTCAAGGTCTATTTGGTCCAGGAATTTCCGTTTGGAGATGGAGCAAAACCAGACTGTGGGCACGACCTGAGTAAAACTCATATGTTAATATTACAGAAAGCTTGCTCACATCCACCAGAACATATGAGAGGACTGTGGGAAAATCCTGGCAGCTCTCCACACCTTAGCCTCAGTGTTTACAATTTCCTGTCCAGACTGTGTGTGTTCTGATATCTCTTTCACCTTTTTTTTTTTTTTTAACGAACTCCTACTCATGCTTTACAGCCCAACTGAAACATCTCCTCTTTCAGGATGACTTTTACAGCTCTCACCACCACCACCCAAGCAAAAGGAGGCTCTTTGGGTTCTCTCAGCTTTTGGTTCATGTTCCTTTCATCTCAGCTCCACCAATTACTATTTGTGCTCATAAATCAATGGGAGTCAAATCAGAACCTACCTCAGGGGGTTGCTGTGACTTGCATGTAGAGCCCTTCTGAGAATGATGGGCTTACAGTGAGGGCTCGATAAATCTCAGTCATGGTTGCTAGAGCACTGGGTGCAATGTGTTGTAATTATCTGCCTGCTGTATTTGTGACTGTTCTCCTTAGAAGAATGACCATATCTTTTCAAGGTGCATAACTGAGGAAAATCTTCATCCTTCTGGTTCCCTTACCCGAATGTTAGAGTCAAACATTTCTTGAACATCATTGAGATTCCTCAGTGCTCTAGTGGGCCTGTGTCTGGTCATAAAACATGACCACAAATACCTTGATACTCCATCCTTCAAGAAGTAGACCCTGATTCCCTCCCTTAAACGTGAGTATACTCAGAAACTCGGGTCTAATGAACAGAGTGTGGCAGAAGTGATGTGACTTCCAAGATCCGGACAAAAAAGGCAAGCACTTCCTCTTTGCTCTTTCTCTTGGATCCCTTGATTTGGAGGAAGTCAGCTGCCGTGTTGTAGGGATTTTCAAGCAGCCCCACGGGGGGAGAGGCCCATGCGGTAAAAGGAAGCAGGGCCTCCTGCCAACAGCCACGTGAGCGGATCATGTCACGTGGAAGTGCGTCCTCTAGTCCCAGTCAAACCTTCAGAAGCTGCAGCCTCTGAAAGACCCTGCAGCCTCTAATTTCAGCCAATGACACGCTTGGCGTGTAATTTCTAACACTGATATACCTTTGAGAAGAAGATGGGAAGGCAGAGAAGAGGGGTGGTAATTCCCTGTAGAGCTTTTTGTCATGGGTCCAGAGGCAGCTCACGTCATCTCCCACCAGGGCTGGCCAGGCTGCCGCTCACCCGGAGGCACCACGGCCGGCTGGAGTTCACCCAGGAGGTATCAGAACTACCGAGATAAGCTGCTCCTCAACTTCCGACCCACAGAAAGGAAGATGATTCAAGTTTCGTGTTTTTGGTTTCTTTCCTTTTTTTGCTTTCTGCTGTGCCCATGGCAAGCAGAAATTCCCAGGCCGGTGATTAAACCTGCACCACAGCGGTAACCAGAGCCACAGCAGTGATGACGCCAGATCCTGAACCCGCTGAGCTTCCAGGGAAGTCCCTAATGTTTATTATTTCAAACTACTAAGTTTTGGGTTAGCTTATTATGCGCAATAGATAAATAATATAGATGGCGATGAAATCAACAACACGCTTTGATTTCTGTCTAACCTGTATAACCTTTGAGTAGAAGATAAGAAGGTGGACAAAAGGGGTGGTAATTCCCTGTAAAGCTTTTCATCTTGCGGACAGAGTCAGCTGGGTCATCTCTCACTAGGGCTGGCCAGGCTGCCACTCACCTGGGGGCACCATGACCTCCTGATGGCTACCCAGGAGTTGGCCTGCTCAGGGGAACAAGAGGGCCCACTGCCTGCTCTTGCCCTGAACCCTCCTGGCTGCTGGCTGCTGGCTACAAAGCTGGCCTAGAACCATTTGGGAGTATCATCAGTTCCCTGGAGAGTCTGCCTAGAGTAGAAAAAAAAATAAAAGCACTCAACCCAAGGACTTGAATCATACCTACACTCTGCTTCTTATATAAAGACTTTGGAAAAGTCACAGAACCTCCCAAAGCCTCAGTGTTCTCATCTGAGACATGGGAATAATAAGAACATTAGTCTTGGCTATCTTTTGAGTTGTGGAGATGAAAGGAGATTCTATGGGAAGCATTGTGCGAACCGTGGATCCATGGTGCTACAGAAATGTTAGAGTTGTGCTTACTTTTTTCCACAGCTCATACAGATACCAAGTAATCTTAAATTCACTATTAGCTCCCCATTGTCCTAGAAAAAAGTTATTTGATAAGTTATATAAAGATCAAAAGAGGATGCTTGGCTACGTATAAGCCAAATAAATGGCTTTCAATCTACAAAATTCTAGGCCACAATGGGCGAGAGATTTGGAAAAAGGGCAAATAGCTGGTATCCCTTTACAGAGACCCCATTTAAGGCCAACTGTTCTTGGCTAAAGTGGCTTTTCGTGACTTGAGGTGAAGGGGGAAAAGGTGGCAGTCTAAAAATATATACATTGCTCTCACTCTAGTTTCAAGGCAGCTCTGCCTGCAAACAGGGACTTTAGCCTCTGACCTCTTGAAACTCCTTCCGGTTTCAAGGTTTTGTCTTCACTACATCCTCTCCCCGCCTCTCCTTCCCACTTCTATCTCCATCCACTTCTTCTTTGTCAGACAAAACCCAGAAATATTGAAATGTGGTTTGAGTATCAAAGCAGCCAGGAAGTGGAGAGAACAAGTTAAAACTATTTTCTTAACTCACGGCTTCTTTCCAGGAAATATAGCACTTACCATAGATAGATAAATAGCCTGAGCCATTTAGATAATTTCACTTGTCCTTTCCCACTTGTCAAAGCATTTAGCTACAAGCATGACGGGCCCTGTTCAAGTGAACAGATAGCTCCCTCAGCTACAAACAGTGGCTGGTCTCAGGGGTTTTGTTCATAGAATTAGGTCATAAGCAATTCAGAAGATGATTCCCAACCAAGCAAACTATGAGTTTCTTCTTAAAGACCTGAAGACCCAGAGACTCTGCTTTTCTGAATTAGACTCATCATTTAAAGTCACAAAAGGTGCCCCTTCTCAGAACAGTTCGTTCTTAGCAATAACAATTTTCAGACCACAGCCAAGGTCACATCAAGTAGGCCCAAGTTCAGTTTCCATGCTTCTGAGACACGATGCAGAAAGAGCCTTTCAAGATCTTTACTTCTGAATATGCCCTCATAGGATGAAACTATTAGGGCCCGGACCCTGCCGGGTCTGAGATTATAGGGTTTGGCAGCTTCTAGGGCAAGAGTGGGCCATGGAGCCTTGGACCACAGAGGAAAAGACATGGAAACAGGTCCTGGGGTTTGTGTTTGCCTGGACTCAACATCGAGATGCATCTAGACTTACCCGCCTCCCGCCTCACTTGTGTGTTGTAGGATTCAGACCCTTTGGATTGTAGGAAAGAGACCAGTTCTTAAGAAAATGAAGGTTTATTGTGAAGATACATAGGATCGTGTACATGGATGGGAAACCTGTTAGCCTTAGACAGTTTTAGAGACTAGTATTTCTCTTTCTCTCCCTCCGTTCTTTATTTCTCCCCATCCTTCTTTCTCTTCTATCCTTTCGATGACCACTTTTCACCCTGGACATCGTACCTTTTCTCCTCCCCGTGTTTCTATTTCCTTCTGGTATCTGCTTCCTTATCTTGCTCAGAATTTGATTCCCTAGGATCCTGTCTAGCCCTACTCTACTGCAAGATAACCTCTCTACATAACCTCCATTGATACTACTTCTTTCTCTCCTTTCAGCTGAGATAGAGATCTTGGTTGGCTCAGCTCATCTTTTGGGGGGTGGGCTATGTCTTGGGTCTTTGGAGAGCTGTGGCTTGGCTTCCTTGGGTCACTGCCCACCTCTGTTCCAATCAGCTGTGCCAGGGGCAAGCCATGTGATATAAAATAGGGCTCCCAGGGCTGTCTTTTATCAAGAACTATAGGCAGAGAAGCATCGCTAAGAAGAGGGATGTGGGCATGTCAGGTGGTCGTCCTCGTGGTGAGGCAGGTGATCAAGGCAGAGCGACTGGCCTTAAGCCAGAGCCATTCAAGTTTCTTTCATTACACCCGTGTTTGAGAGTAGACCTTTAAGCTATCCCAAGCTTGGCTTTTCATCAGGCACCACTTGCAGGTTTATAGTATTCTAGTTGAATGTATATCAGGACTGAACACAGGAGAACAGGATTCTGGACTGCTTAACCCAGGTCTCAGGGATGCTGAATCTATTCACCATTCACAAGTGGGCACTTGAGTACCTTGGCACTCACAGAAAATCCGCAAGCTCCCTGGGAAAGCAGCTGTGATTCCGAGTATCTGTGAAGCCTGATTTACTTATCTGCTAAACCTGATTATCATACATGTGGGATCAAGTTCCCTGTGTGTCATATAATAAGCCCATGGTTTAATGTGGAAACTCCCTGAAGCATTAGCATATACCAATGATGTCCCAAAGAAAAACAATTTTATAACTGTCAGACACATGATGGAATGGTCCAAAAGACATGAAATCAGCTATGCAAATTGTGAGACGTAAGTCACACTTCTATTTTGTACTGTGACAGTGTGAAAATTGGAATTATTTTTTGTCAATATAGAAAAAAAAAAGCCAGAGACTACATGCACTGTTTTATGAATAAAACTACTCTACTATGGCCAAATTATCGGTGACATGCCGCACAACACATTTGATTTTTTTTCTCACTTAACCTGTGGCTCAAGGACCATCAGAGTTGCGTTTAATTTGAAATCTTTAAGAATCAAGTGCAATGAAAATATGCGTGTGACTATTTAATAAACACCCCACTGGTTGATAATGAAGAAATGTGTCATGCCATATTCTGTTGATAATCGATTGGTTTAATTTTGTCAATTCAATTTCAAAGATGTAGGAAGTAATAAAAAAAGTAAGTCTGAAATTGAAAAATGTTACTATCAACAAGTCCACTGGTTAAAAGACCCACACCACCATGTTAAAATATAAGTTTAATAGACAGGAGTAGCATTAAAATGCCTTTTGAAAGAAAGCATAGTTTTGCATTAAGAACATAGGCTCAGCAGATCAAAATCTTCTGCCAATATGTAACTCATCTAAGTCCTTGTTTCCCTATGTGTGAATTGCTCTGGAATTCTTATAAGGATTTAATGAAATTTTATCCTAAAAATTCACATGAGTTTTGAATTCCACTTTATAATATATTGGCATTGGTCCTAAAACAAAATAATTTATTATCTGCCTTTGTATAATCCCAGCATATTAACTCTAATGTCGGTTTATCAGTTAAAAGTGCTTTCAGTTACAAATAACAGAATACTCAAATACAGTTGGTTAACTGCATTTGAGTGATTACTTAACATGGTTGGTGGTTCACTTCTACCATCCAGGACCTCTTCCCAACATATGTTAATCCACTGCCTTAAATGTGTTGGCTTTTTGTGACCAATCTGCTTTTTTCATGAACACAAAATGACTGCCAAGCTCCAGCCATCACTTCTTGTACCATCATCCCAAGAATGAAAAGGAGGAAAAGAAGTCCTCTAAAGCACCTATCTTTCCTCTTTTATTTCGGCCACCCCACAGCATGTAGAAATTCCTGGGAGAGGGATCAAACCTGTGTCACAGCAGCAACCCAAGCTGCCACAGTGACAATGCCAGATCCTTAATCTGCTGCACTGTAAGGGAACCCTAAGAATACATATCTTTAAGTGTGTTTGGCCAGAATTCATCATGACCCTCCTTGGCTCTAGGTGGGGCTGAAGGGCAAGTTCTGGCAAAAGGGAATGGAGTTTCCATGACTAGCTTGACTAATCCTAATCCCTCCCCTCGAGTATGGCTAACCGGGAATAAGGAGGTGGAAATGCCCACTGAAAAGGCAAATGATAGTGCCTGACACATTCAGTATAAAAACATAGAGGTAGGAAGTTTTGTTTTCCTGCCTCCTCTGAGTGCTCCCTCTTCAGGAATTGAAGAAAGAAATTATATAGCTTTGTCTCATGAAATCAGCACATCTCAATTTCTCTCTCTCTCTCTCTCTCTCTGAATCAGGAGATAACGTTCCATTTTTTTTCTTAAATTTTTTTTCCCTAACTAACCGGAATTTCTAGCACTAAATAGTATCTGAGGAGTTACTTAAGATCAAATACAATTCTAGGAGAAGACTCCCTGCTCGAGGGGTTTATCCTTCAGCCTGAGACAGGTCTGTTGCTGAGCCTGGACGGCATCTACAGGGTTTAGTTGGGAAGAGAAGGATTCTTGAGAAGAGATGCAGTTGAAGGAGCACAAATGGTAGCTTTTTTGAACCAAGTGTTCAGTACAAGGGGGTTGGTGGGGAAGCATGTGAAGGTGTGACCTGCCTTTGAAGGGCTCTGGGGCAAAGACTACCTCTCCCAAGGCTGCCTGGATGGGGCCAGGGAGCTGAGCCCATGGATGCCTTTAGCACAGACGAGGAACTGCACCATCTCTGGCTGTGTGCAGCCCAGGGAAGACCCTTCATCCCACTGTCCTGGCTGCCTTAAAGGGCAGCACCAATCTTGGAATGAATAGCTTCCCTTCTGTGGCTTGGGGATAGCACATCCCTGTCACTAAGAGAGAATTACCTGGCTGCCCCCATCACCTGGACAAAAGAACTCAGTTTGCTCTTCTGTCAATAATGGGCAGGGAAAATATTTAGCTTCCCATTTGGTCATCTGCCACCAGATGTGTATGGCCAGGAGACACTGGTAGCCTTACCTACGCCGGTGCCAAAAGAACTCACATATGCTAACATAAGTAAGCAAAGAAAGATTGCAAGTGAAATCAATAGCCTCCAAAGGAAGAGACCAAGGTGAAACCAGAGAGGTGGCACCTCTTAAGGAGGACTTAATGATAGAAATAAGATACAGTGTGGCACAAAGCATAACAGAAAACTAAAATGAAAACTCTTAAAGGGATACAAGATGCTGTTGCAATAAAGCAACCCAAGAGGGTGAAATTTTCTTAAAAAACAATGATAACCTCTGAATGTTGGAATAGATTGAACCAGGATGAATATTCATCTAGTGGGACCTCACTGCAATGAGGTCCTACTGTATAGCACAGGGAACTATATTCACTCTCTTGGGGTAGAACACTATGGAAGATAGTATGAGGGAAAAAATGTATATATATATATGTAAGACTGGGTCACTATGCTGTTCAGCAGAAATTGACACAACACTGTAAATCAACTATACTCTAATAAAAAAAAATTCAGCTAGTGCTTTAGAAGATTAAATGGGCACACTATCTCACAACACAGAGCAAAGCCACCAAGAAATGATAATAACGAGTGAAAAGATAAGTGGTATGGAGGGCAGATCCAGGAAACCTAGTGTGAAATAACCTGAGTCTAGAAGGAGAGAAAGGAACAGTTTGAAGAAATAATCAAATATATTACAGAAGAAAATTTGCCTGACTTAAAAAATGACTTGCATTTTTATATTAAAAAGGCTTGGAGTTCCCGTCATGGCTCAGTGGTTAAAGAATCCGACTAGGAACCATGAGGTTGTGGGTTTGATCCCTGGCCTTGCTCAGTGGGTTAACGATCCAGCGTTGCCGTGAGCTGTGGTGTAGGTTGCAGACATGGCTCGGATCCCGCGTTGCTGTGGCTGTGGTGAAGGCTGGCGGCTACAGCTCCTGTTAGACCCCTAGCCTGGGAACCTCCATATGCCACAGGTGCGGCTCTAGATAAAGGCAAAAAGACAAAAATAAATAAATAAATAAATAATAAAAAATAAAAAGGCTTGCTAAAAACCAGGCAAATTTAAAAAAGAAACAAACAAAAAGCCAAATTTAGACGTATCTGGGTAAAGTTCCCAAAATCAGAGGATAAAGAGAGAACTGTTTACTTACACAGAGAACAGAATGAGACTAGCATTGATTTTCCTGTATGTTTGGTAAAGGATGTTAATTTCAAAATTACCCACCTGACCAAGGCATTGGGAAGCCAAGAAAAAGACATTCCCACACATGCAAAGACTTTCGTACTTTTTCTAAAGGAATTACTTAATAAAACGTGCAAGTCAAATAAAAATAAAATTACAATACAGATCTCAAGGTAGCAGATAACAAAGTAAAAGAATTAAGGAGAACTAAATGCCATAATGCAATAGCTTCCAATTAAATCTAATTGGATGGTAATAATACAGTCTTACAGTTTTGTCTGTTTACTGTGTGTCAGGCATTTTTTAAAGTATCTTATATGTATTACTTACTATGACTTTCCTCATGTTGTGTGGGAAAAAAAAAACACATTTTACTATTAGTTTTTTTGGTAATTTATCCAAGGTCCTACAACCAGTATTTGAACTCAGAGAGATTGATTCTGGACACTCACCTTCCACACTATAAGACCTCCATAAATAGCCTCATAATAGTACAGAGATAAATTATAGTGCAAGTGCTAAGAAAAAGTATTTGAAAAGAATGAGATAACTATAATAAAATTTTAATAATTTGTTAGAAATAAAATCCTGTATTAATTAAACAACACCCAGAAGTGGGGTAAGAGGTTAGATACAGGGATTAAGAGTGGGGAAGCAAAACCCTGCTAAAAAATCTTGTGCTTTTAGGAGCAGGGGTGGAATTACCACTTAATTTTGGCAGAGAGATAGCAGTTCAAATATGACTGCTAAAATATGAAGTTATTTAGGAACAAGAGAAGAGACATAGCAGAACTTCATATTAAAGAAAAATCATACAAAAATATTAAAGCAGAAAAAAAAAGGAGAAACAATAGGTAAGAATGAAAAAAGAGAAAACCTAAAATTAGATGGACGGCATCTGAGGAAAAAGATCACATATCACAATGAACACAAATGGCTTTACTTTTCTCATTAGCAGATAAAGACTTGAAAATTAGGTTAAAAAAACAAGCAAACCAAGCAGCAGAAAACCCAAAATTTAGCTAAGTTTATAAGAGATGTATGGGAGGATAGTGTGAAAAAAAGAATGTATATAAATGTATAACTTTTCACCATATAAGAATAATTTCTGTTTTGTCTTTTTAGGGCCACACCCTCAGCATATGGAAGTTCCCAGACTAGGGGTAAAATTGGAGCAGTAGCCACTGGCCTACACCACAGCTACAGCAATGCAGGATCCAAGCAGCATCTGTGACCTACACCACAGCTCAAAGCAACGCTGGATCCCCTTCCCAATGAGTGAGATCAGGGATCGAATCCATATCCTCATGGATACTAGTTGGATTTACTTCTGCTGTGCCACAATGGGAACCCCAATATAAGAATAATTTGATTAAAACATAATTATAGTAAAGGAGTTTGGCTTTTCAGATTACAAAATATAAGTTTTGGAGGCAAGAAAGGATATAAGGGCTTAGAATAACAAGCAATAGAGTATCTAGCATATGTATGTATTTGTGTGTGTGTATACATGCACACATGTACGTATGTACACAAATATAATACATATTACAGAGAATTGATTTTTCCTCTTATGTATAATGGACACTTACAAAAAACTGGTAAGTGTTCTTGGCCACAAATAAAACTGAAAAATTTAAAAACATCGGTCGCATTCTCCTATCATGATGAAAGAAAGCCAGAAACCAGCATTAACAACAACAAAACAAAACTCATTGGTAATTAAAAGAACTCTAAATAATTCCAGAATCAAAGAAGAAATCAAGTTGAATGATAAATTATCCAAAAATAAGCATAAAAATGACATTTCAAGTAAAAAAATTTATGAGCAGTGGTTAAAGCTGTATTAAACAGAAAACACATAGCATTATCAGTCAAGAAGACAGGTAAACTAAACGTACAACTTAAGGGAATAGGAAAAAAACAGCAAAAGTTAAACTAAAAGGAAGTTAGAAGAGGAATTGCAGGGGAAAAAAGCTGGAATTGATTAATTTTAAAAATTTAAATAAGAAAATACAAATGACTAGTAAAATTAAAGTGGGTGCTTTGAAAACACAAATAAAATTTACCAACCCCTAGCATGCCAAAGAAAGGCAGGAAATAAAAACATACAACATGAGAAATGAGAAAGAAAAGGCACAGTCACAGACACTAAAAGGACTAAATTCATTTTAAGAGACAAATGCAATCATATCTCTTAGCTGCCGAGGTTGCCTTGGAAAATCTCAACTTAATAACTGCCTTGGATAAAGACTTCTTTGTCTCCAACTCTTCAGAATCGGTCTATAAATGGATTTGTATTTCCACCAGAATGAACCATTTAAATACTGCGCTAAAACAAACCATAACTAGAGTTTAAATAGAATGTTGTGGGTATTTTATTGCATATGCTCACACAATTCTGTTTTAACTGACATCTGTCTTCTCTAGAGTTCCAAGTGCAATCAAATGCCCTAGGCCTTTCTTTGGAAGGAAAATCACCACGTCGTTTTTATACTCAAATCACAATGGTCCACGGCTCCCATTTAGTTGATGGCCAGAAACAGAGCACCGACCCCGCCACCCCAGCCCCGAAATTATTTCTCAATTATTTCTTGGTGTCCCTAAGGGATGCCTTGCATGTTCCAACCTGTGATGACAGCTGCCACCTGGAGTTGGCCCTGCCATCTCTGTTACCTGCTTTTTAGAGAACACCAAGCTTTCTGCTGTTCCTGCCATTTTTCAACACCATTTTTTCTTCCTCTGAGGAACCACTTGCTCCTCCTCTCCCAGTGTGTGCACATGGGCAGATTTCGCTTCTCCTGGCTCCAAGCGTGAGCTTATGACTCAGGCCTGACCAGTTCATTCCCCTAGACTTGGGGACTGGTTCAAGGATGGTCAGGTGGCCCAACCAGAGGCAACCAGACACAATGGCATTCTGGGAGAGAGGCTAACGTTCTTTCCATTGGACTCTAATTGCTAGAAGCCATCTTGCAGGGAGCCTCCTCATGAAACTATCTGTGAAAAAGAACAGAGCCGGAGTTCCCGTCATGGCTCAGTGGTTAACAAATCCGACTAGGAACCATGAGGTTGCGAGTTCGATCCCTGGACTCGCTCAGTGGGTTAAGGATCCAGCATTGCTGTGAGCTGTGGTGTAGGTTGCAGACGCTGCTTGGATCCCGCATTGCTGTGGCTGTGGTGCAGACCAGCGGCTACAATCACAATTAGACCCCTAGCCTGGGAACCTCCATATGCCATGGGTGTGGCCCTAGAAAAAGACAGAAAGACAAAAAAAAGAAAAAAAGAACAGAGCCAAAAGAAGGAGGACTGTGATATCATGTAAGCCCCCTGAGGCAACACTAAAGCTGAAATCAGCCTATTACTGAACTTTTCAGTCACATGAACCAATACGTTCTTTTTTCCTTTTCCTTAAGCCAGTTGAGTCCAGTTGGGTTGTCCTTAGAGCCAAAAATCCTGAGTAAGTTGTTTGGCAGAGTAATACTCAGCATTATCTATGGCCCAAAGTAGCTATGCTTGTATCCAGCAGTTCGCCAAGTCTCTCTCGAGCTGTCCTGATGTCTTTGGCCTTTTGACCTGTCTTTCCAGGGAAACTTACAACCAGCCCAAGGAATCGGCTGCAGTTCTAACCCCTCTCTTCATATTACACGTCCAACCAAAATGCTTCCCTTTTTTCCTATTTACACCAGCTCTTGTCAGAGGATGCACACAGACGGCGAGCAGGGAAGGAGGTGGGGGGCCTGTGCACAGCAGAAAACTCTCAAAGCCAGCCAAGGTGTCCCAATTCACCACATTCTCAACCTGCATGACGAAGAAATCTGTCCCTTAAGCACAAAAAGGAAGGGCATAGAAAGTGACCTTAAAGAGATGAATGAAACAGATACCAGAAGCTCTCTCCAAGCTACCATCAAATATTTTGGTCTGAGTGGCATAGATACATCTTTAAGGCCTTTGAAAATTCTTCTTAACATTCAGATGTTTTCAACCGAGTGCCTTGGATTTTTAAAGATTAATAAACCTTCACAAATCCTCTTCTTGTCAACGATTTTAATAGATGTGTCCTGCAGTGGTCTTATCCCTACCCCCTCAAAATAAAACAAACCAAACAATAAATCAAGACCACTGAAATGAAATCCAGTCTCACATCACAGAGCAAGGGTTTTATGGGTGAAACGTGTGCTTGCTAATTTCAAGAACAAATTATTGTGCTTTATTTAGTGCAGTTCCATTTATACACTTTTAGCTTCAGGAAATAAAAAATAAAGCCCACAGGCCTATTTTAATTTGGTCAGTGTTTTCTTTCATGACCATCCCATGGTGGAAGGAACTGGCTGACACTGAAATGGAAAGCCCCTCTCTGCTCTCTTGCCTGAGAGTAAACACGGCCCCTTGAATGGAGAAGTTGTCTCACTTACAGTATCAACGATGCTTAATAGACTTGCATTATTAACAGAATAATGTTTCTGCCTGGTAGAGCCGGAGTCAATATTTAATAGATTTAGGTCCTATTTAGCCACTGGATTTTGGGGCAACCTGACAAAATGAAACTCAGTATGAAAGCTAATAGATTCAAAGATTACAAAATGAGCATTTCCATAAATATGTATTCCTCATAAATATTTGAGGCTGTGAATGGAAGGAGATCCAACATCCTTTAATCATTTCTTAATTAATATTCTGTAGATAGGGCAATTTTGAGTAAATATTAGGCCTCTGTTAAAGAGTTCTGTTAAAAAACAAAATATCCAACCGAATGTTTTAGGGTTTGCTTGTTTGTTTGTTTTGGTTGTTATTGTTGTTAAGGAGGTATTAGCAAGATTTTTCTACATAAAACAACTTCTTTAGCCTCAATGAGAGGAAATCTCTTCCTATATTCTAACCTATATTCTATATTCTATTTTTTTAAATTTTTATTATAGTTGATTTACAATGTCCTGTCAATTTCTGCTGTGCAGCAAAGTGATCCAATCATATATATACACACACATATATATACACACATATTCTCTTTCTCACATTATCCTCCATCATATTCCATCACAAATGACTAGATATTCTTCCCTGTGCTATACAGCAAGATCTCTTTGCTTATCCATTCCAAATGCAATAGTTTGCATCTTCTAACCCCAAACTCCCAGTCCATCCCACTCCCTCCCCATCCCCCTTAGCAACCAAAAGTCTGTTCTCCATGTCCATGAGTTTGTGTCTTTTCTGTATCTAGGTTCATCTGTGCCAGATATTAGATGCCACATGTAAGTGATATCATATGGTATCTGTCTTTCTCTTGCTGACTTACTTCACTCAATATGAGAGTCTCTAGTTCCATCCATGTTGCTGCAAATGGCATTACTTTGTTTTTTTTTTATGGCTGAGTAGTATTCCATTGTGTATATGTACCACATCTTAATCCATTCACCTGTTGATGGGCATTTAGGTTGTTTCCATGTCTTGGCTATTGTGAATAGTGCTGCAATGAACATAGGGGTGAATGTATCTTTTTTCAATGAAACTTTTGACTGGATATATGCCCGGGAGTGGGATTGCTGGGTCATATGGTAGTTCTATATTTACTTTTCTGAGGTACCTCCATACTGTTTTCCATAGTGGTTGTACCAATTTCCATTCCCACCAACAGTGAAGGAGCGTACCCTTTTCTCCATACCCTCTCCAGCATTTGTTATTTGTTGACCTGTTAATGATGGCCATCATTAATTCTTCCTATATTCTAATTCTAAAGAATATGGAAGGATCATCTGTTCTAATGAATAAGGAAGGTGACTTTCCAGTTCACAGACTGGATGAGTAACTGGAAAGACCCTCAGGAATAATTGGGCTGAGAGATACACTCTGCGAAGCCTCAGAGCTAAGGGGTCTAGATTTACCAAAAAGAAAAGGATTCCCAACTCCCCTCTGCCCTAGCCATCTATTCCTGGACATCTCTTAAATTCTGAGAGTCAGTTTTCTTATTTGTAAAATGGGAATAATCATACTTATCCTGCTTCCTTCCCGGAGCTCTACTGAGGTATCCATGAAATAACTTTGCCAAACTCCCTAAGTCCCTAAACAGAAGTTGTGCGGCTTGGGCCTCAAATCCAGCTGTACTGATCGACCTGCTGAGTAACTTTAGGTGAGTCATTTAAGCACCCTGGGTCTCAGTTTCCTCACCTGTGAAATTGGGATAAAACGATGCCTACAGGGCAGGGTTCCTGAGAGATTTAACTCACACAAAGTGCTAAGGTGTTGATAATGGTGGACACAGAAGAACAGCATAAATGTTAGTACTTCCTATGATTAGTATTATTCTTATTGTCACCTAACATGAGGACACTCAGTTCAAGCGGACTTCAGAGGCTTAGTCGAGGTCACAAAATCATGGCCAGGGTATGATGTCAGGTAACAGAGCTGTTGCATTTCAGTCCCTTTCTGTAATGTGATGGGGTGCTTCGTCCTCGCACATTCTGGCAGGGTACCACCCAGAGTGGCATTGACGGTGCCTTCAGGGAGAAGCATAGCTGATTGGAAATTGTGATTGGTTGAACTAAAACGAGACCAGCCATAAGAACCCTCAGGA
Source organism: Catagonus wagneri (assembly GCA_004024745.2). Lineage (NCBI taxonomy): Eukaryota > Metazoa > Chordata > Mammalia > Artiodactyla > Tayassuidae > Catagonus > Catagonus wagneri. The sequence continues at coordinate 19,278,710 of PVHT020000022.1, read as the reverse complement.
TGGGTGGCCGCTTTCACAGGACTGGACATCAATAACCAGCAGTGAAGAGTAGGCAGGAAAAATCCTCCAAAAGGCGTGGTGGGAAAGAGTGCAGCGAGGTCATTGAACATTCTCGAATGAGAGAAAACAAGAGAAGCCCAGCTGCCCTCTGGCTGACCTTGGGCTGGGAAGATAGCCATAAAAAATGTCATTCTGATGGATGCAGAGGTGATAAGGTGTGGAGTGATGGAACCACTTCGTTTCAGGGTTGGTGTGTGTTCTTAGGCGCTTCCCTCCTAAGGGTTGGCTGGGCTTGTAAATCTCAGCCAGAGGTGGTCATAATAAATATGGGGTTGGTCCGGAGCATGACAGCTGCTTTATCTTATAATGTGAGTTACCCCTTTTGCAAGGACCCTCTGCAGGGGCTGCAGAACTTTCTTAAGGGAGCATAGCCGTGTCCAGGCCTATGTCCCAGCCCACCCACTTGGCCACGGTTTTCGACCTCTCACCTTTCCAAGCTCCATACACCACTCCCTTCACCCCTCACCCTCAGGCTCCCACCCACACTCCTTTCAACTGGGGGCCTATTGTTTTTCTTCCTGAGGGAACACAACCAGGCATTACCCGCAGATGCCGAGGGGCCAAGACATCCATGTTTCTTTGCCTGTGGGCTGAGGGCTTTCACAATGGTCACCAGAACTATTCCCAGTGGCTACGACAAACCGCTGGAACACTGGGGAGGCAGGTGGTGTGAGGACGTGGATGCTGGTATGGGAGTTTCCTGGCAATCCTTGTCACTCTCTCCCTTCTCGCTCATCCCCCGTCCTCTTCTTCACCCCTCCTCAGCCTCTCTAACTTTCCCTCTCTTCCTTTCATAGATCATTTCCTCCAACAAGGGGTTTCACAGAGATCAAGTTATTTTACCTTCTTTTACTTTCTATTGCCACCCAAATTACGTTACATAATTATGTACATAATCACATATGGGAACATTTAATTTTTTTTTACTTCTTGTTTGTATTATCTTTTTTCAGCAATTTCAACAGAAGAAGGGCTTCCCCATCCTAATTTTTCCAGGAAAACCCCATGATTAAATCTTACTGAATGGCAACAAAAATTTTTTCTTATTTAAAAAGTAGCTTGATTTACAGCTCATGTTTTTAGGCTGCTCTATAAGCTGCAACTCCTCCTTGTCCATAAAAAGGGGGCATGACTCTATGATTTCTTAAGTTCCTTCCAGTACTGATTTTCCAGGAAATTTTCAGAACCCAGTCACACTTATTCCTTTAAAAAAATTTTTTTTAATTAAGGTATAGTTGATTTACAATGTTTCTTCAGTGTCTATTGTAAAGCAAAATGACCTATTCGTACACTGTTCTCTGTGCTATACTATAGAGCCCCATTGCCCATCCATTCCAGATATAACAGTTTGCATCCACCAGCCCCAAAACTCCCAACCATCTCACTACCTCCCCTTTCCCCCTTGTCAGCCACACGTCTGCCCCCCTTGGCCACAATCTGTTTCTGTTCTGTAGATAGGATCATCTGTGCTTTATTTTAGATTCCACAAATAAGTGATATCATACGGTATTTGTCTCTTTCTGACTTACTTCACTTAGTACGAGAATCTCTAGTTCCATCCATGTTGCTGCAAATGGCATTATTCTGTCCTATCTATGGCTGAGTAGTATTCCATTGTATGTATGTACCACATCTTCTTAATCCATTCATCTGTTGATGGACATTTAGGTTGTTTCTTTGCCTTGGCTATTGTGAGTAGCGCTGCTGTGAATATGCAGGTGCATATAGTTTTTGAATTGTAGTTTTGTCCACATATATGCCCAGGAGTGGGATGCTGGATCATATGGTAGTTATATGTTTAGTTTTTTGAGGAACCTCCATACTGTTTTCCATAGCGGTTGTATCAATTTACATTCCGTGCCTCTTCCTTAACGTGGGCCTCTCCGGACTTGCAGGCACTTTCCCAAAGGAAATTGACCCCAAACAATATGAAATCAGGGAAAGGCATCAAGATATACAGGAAGGGATAGCAAGTCCTTTGGGGACAAACCCTTTCCATGTCTACTAGGATGTGCTTCTTAGGAAGGTACATCAAAAAAACATTGCACAGGTCCCAAACAGGAGTTTGTGCAGCATGGCAGCAAGACAGCACTGCCCTCCCTCTTAAACGCTCTCATTCTGACCTCAAGATATTTTCCAGCGTAGTGTTTCAATGACCAGCGTGTATTTCCCCAGTTAGTTGGGCTTTATTTGAGACCAAGGCAATCACGCAGAGATCCCACTACCAAAATTGACTGGCTTTATCTATTAAAGTCGCCTGCCTCTGAACTAACATCCTGTGCAAGACAGGATATTTCTTGCCTGGTGTCCTGTGTGTAAAATGTAGGCCAAAACCACACCAGCCATCCCTTGACCTCCCAGGAAGTAGGTAAAAATGCCAATCTCCTTATTATGACAATGCCGGCAAATATACCCATGAATTTGCCCCAGCTGGAATGACAATATACCCAGCAGGTACTATTATTGCTATTAATCATACACTAAGTGGATCCAAAAGTGCCTGTATATAGAAACAACCATCAAAACCAGTGAGAATTAACTTTGAACTTTGCAGTATACAGTATATCACACTCATACAACCAATTAAAAAGGCCTGTCATCTTGTTGGGAAAATATCTATTGATTTCCTAGTTCATCAGATCAGGTTGATGTTCTTTCAATGGCCTCGATGACATCATCAATATTTTTCTATTTAGAATAATGACTTATTTTATATGCCACCAGCTATAAAAAACAACCCACCTATATATATTTCTCCCGACACCAGCTCAAGAGCCATCTGGTTTTCTCTCTTTAACATATGATATTGGTAATTTGGGGCAAAAGAAATGTTTTGGTCTTGTCATGAGACTCATTTAGAGACCACAGTAAATTTGTTTAGTTTAAAAACCAACCACTAAATCATATTTTCTCTATTAGAGGCCGATGCTCTCCTCTGCATTTGGTGTCCAAATTACATTCATTTGAGAGTGAATTATATTCATTTCAGAAGCGCCCCCAACGCCCTTCTCCCTCCTGGCCAAGAAGGCAATATACTCACCAGCTGTGTAATCTTTGGCAAGTGACTTAATCTCTCGGATACTCATTCTTCTCATTTATTAAATGAGGGAAAAAAAGCACTAGGGTTCTTAGGCATATTACCTGTTTTAAACCTCACAGTTGCCCCCTAAGATTGATACTGTTATTAACCCTATTTTACAGGTGGGAAACCGAGGCACAGAGAGGCTAAGTAACTTTGCCTATAGACAGCACAGCTAGTATGTGATGAACTCAGAGTATCTGACCGCAAATGTTCATAACCGATTACATCTGCCTCAAAGGGCTGTATGGGAATTCAGTGACACAGTCAAAACACCACACCACCAGAGTTCCTGTTGTGGCTCAGTGCGTTAAGAACCTGACATAGGATGTGGGTTTGATCCCTGGCCTCACACAGTGGGTTAAGGATTTGGCATTGCCATAAGCTTCAGCATAGGTCGTAGGTGCAGCTTGGATACTGCATTGCCATGGCTGTGGTCTAGACCTGCAGCTGCATCTCTGATATAACCCCTAGCATGGAAATTTCCATATGCTGCAGGTGTGTCTGTAAAAAAAAGAAAAGAAAAGAAAACAAAACAAAACAAAAAACACCAATTTGGGCACTTGGTAGGCCCTAAGGAGGCATTAGGACAGGGAGTGAAGGGTCACACCACCAGAGTTCAAATCCCAACCTTAATCGTTTAGTGCCTATATGACCTTGGGCAAATGATTAATTTCTATGTGCTATAGTTGTGGCATAAAATGGTAATGCTAGAAATGACAGCTGCATTGTGAGGTGCTGGTGAAGATACATAGCCTATGCATATACACTGCCTGGCACAGAGTTAGTGCTTAGTTATGGTAGCTGTCATTATTCACTGGTACTCCATAAATGCTGGGCTTCTATTCCCCCAAATCTGTAGTGTTGCCCATTTTCAACATACATTCAGTCTCAACCGATGACTTATGGTTGAAACTTTAAGGGCCATCCTGGCTTTGCAGGAAACTCCCTGCTGAAGAATTTCTCTTTGTTTGGCTAATTTCTCCCCCTGGTTTCTGTCTTCTCTTTTCCAAGTCATTTGCCTCTATATAAATGAGCCCAGAGGCCTTTTCTCTTGGATTAAGCAATGGAGAGAAATGAAGCTGAGGGCCTGAGGTCTTGGGAAAGGTTTCTTGGGGAAGAAACTGAAAGTAGAAGGCTAGAGTCTTAGTCTTAACTTTTGCTAATCATCCAGGTCACCCTGCGCCAGTTACCTCACATTTCTGGGCCTCAGTTCCATCCTCTCTGAAGATGGGGGACCAGAGAAGCAATGTGGTCTTCATGCTGTGTCCCTCAGAGCCCAGTGTCCCCTGGCAGTGCCCTTAGGGCTGCCGTAGGTGCCTGGGGCAGAAGTCAGAATCAAGCAGGTCATGGTCAGCTTACAGATGCGTTTTTCTTGACCTGCACAATGCTTCTGCTTTCCATAACTACTGAGTTACTGGCTAAGCTTCCAAAATCAGGAGTTTTTAAATTAACAGACTTTATTGTTTTAGAGCAGTTTTAGGTTTACTGAAAAATTGAACCAGAAAGCAGAGTTTCCAACACTACTTCTACCCTTTCACCTCTTGCTGGCCCCACTTTCCTTTATTATTAGAATCTTGCATTAGTGTGACAACGTATCACAACTGCTGAATCAGAACTGACACATGATTATTGAAAGTCCATGATTTACATTAGGGCTCACTCTTTGCACTGCACATTTTATGGGTTTTACAAATACACAACGCCATGTACCCACCACTACAGTATCACACGGGATAGTTTCACTGCCATAAAAATCTCCTGTGCTCTGCCCACTCATCACTCTGTCCCCTCAATACTTGGCAACACTAACCTTTTTACTGTCTCTATAGTTTTGCCTTTTCCAGAAGGTCGCAGGGTTGGAATCATACAGTATGTACTGTTTTCACATTGCCTTTTTTCTTGTTAGGGCCACACCCGAGGCATATGGAAATTCCCAGGTTAGGGGTCGAATTGGAACTGTAGCTGCCAGCCTATGCCACAGCCATGGCAATGCCAGGTCTAAGCCGCGTCTGCAACCTACACCACGGCTCACAGCAATGTCAGATCCTTAACCCACTGATCGAGGCCAAGGACTGAACCTGCATCCTCATGGATCCTAGCCGGGTTCATTAACCACCGAGTCACAAGGGGAACTCCTCACATTGCCTTCTTTCACTGAGCAATATGCATTTACAAATCCTCCATGTCTTTCCATGGCTTGATAGCTCATTTTTCTTTAGCACTACGGCTGTATCACAGTTTATTTATCCATTACCCAACTAAAGGACACCATGACTGCTTATAAGTTTGGGCAATTATGACTAAAGCTGCTGTAAACATTCATGTGCAGGGTTTTGTGTGGATACAAATTTTCAACTCATTTGGGTAAATACCAAGGACTATCATTGCTGGAGCAAATGTAAGACAATGTTTAGTTTTGGAAGAAACAGCCAGACTGTCTTCCAAAGTGGCTGCACCATTTTTGCATTCCCACAAGCAATACATGAGAGTTCCAGTTGCTCCATATCTTCATCAGCATTTGGTGTTATCAATGTTTGGCATTTTAGGCACTCTAATAGGTGTGGTTTTTTGTTTGTTTGTTTGTTTTAATCGGCAATTCATATGGGTCATAATATATGATGCTGAGTATATTTTTATATGCTTGTCATCTGTATTATCTTCTTTAGTCACATATCTATTCAGATCTTTTGCCCATTTAAACAGGGTTGTTTGTTTTCTTATTGTCAACTCTTTTTGGTATATTTTGGATAGAAGTCCTGTATTGGCTATGTGTTTTAGAAATATTTTCTCCTAATCTGCAGCTTGTCTTCTAATTCTTTTAAAAGTGTCTTTGACAGAGGAGAAGTGTTAAAAATCAGGGGTTTTCGCATACTTTAGTTTCTGACTTGCCTTGGAAGCAGAAGATCTGGTAACACTGGGACCCATGCCTGCAGGGCTGAAGCCATCTAGTGGCCGCATCTTTAGACCAGGGACATTCTTTCCCATTCAGCAGAACTGCGCCCAGCCGGCTTCATTCAGCTACATCACCTACTTTGAGACATTTGACCAGCATGACTCTGGCCTAGGGAGGTTCCACGTTGATCTGATTTCTATACTGGGTTCCACATAGGTTTTCTTTGTATAAAACTATTGGTGCTTAAAAAGAGACCTTTAAACAGAAAATTAAACTTAGATGATCTTCCTGCTCTTTCATACTGGAACTACCCATTTAGTGCTGCATTGAACTTGCATGAGAAAAGAAAGAACTTCATAAACACTGTCTGTGTGTCATCTTCTAATTGGCCTGTTGCGCCTGTTCTAACCCACACCATGGAGCATAATGCTTATAGAGGGTCACCCTGCATGTTGTTGCACCCACACAAAGGGCCCCATATCAGCCTTTTGGTGGAGTCACTGACTTCTAGGGTTGGGTGTTAGAGTCATTTTAAAAGGCAAAGTAATTTAAGCCCCAACTAATGAAAAATAGGCATCTTTAAGGTGGTACATATATATAATAGAATACTACTTAGCCATAAAAAAGAACAAAATTATGCCATTCTCAGCAACATGGATGCAACTAGAGATTCTCATACTAAATGAAGTAAGTCAGAAAGAGAAAGACAAATACCATATGATATCATTTATATGTGGAATCTAAAATTTGGCACAAATGAACCTATCTACAAAATAGAAACAGACTCACAGACACAGAGAGCAGACTTGTGGTTGCCCAGGAGGAGGAAGGAGAGAGTGGGATGGACTGGGAGTTTGGGGTTACCAGATGAAAATTATTACATTTAGAATGGATGAGCAATGAGGTCCTAGTGTACAGCCCAGGAACTATATCCAATCTCCTGGGATAGACCATGATGAAAAATAATATTTTAAAAAAAGAATGTATATTAAGAATGGATAAGTGATGAGGTCTTACTGTATAGCACGAGGAACTAGGTCCAGTCTTTTGGGATAGATAATGATGGAAGATAATACAAGAAAAGGAACGTATATATATATATGTGTGACTGGGTCACTTTGCTGTATAGCAGAAATTGTCAAACACTGTAAATCAACTATACTTTAATACAAAAATTTTTTATAAAAAGAAAAATCTTTATACAGAAGAATCACCCTTGCAGGAAAGCACTCTCACCCAAAGGCAGCCCAGAACAGAGAGCAGGAGGAAACAGCAGCTTGGAGCAGCAGATTCCTGCCTCTGGGCCCTGCTTCATTCTGAAGAATAAACCTATTGAGTGGGATGGTGGGCAAACTCGCTACGGCATCATCTAAACTGCTCTTTCTCTTTCTCCCCTGAACTGGTTATAGTCACTTTAAGGTATCTGTGTATGCCATGAATCTGCTTCACTGGGGCCACTGGAAAATGGTTCTCAGGTTCTAAAAAGCAACAGTACAGAAAAGTCCCAGTGGGATTAGTGCAGGACTTCGCAATAAATTGCAGGGGAAGAAACACTTTTTGGCATAAATGCCTTGTTCTTAGGCTGGGTCTGGAATCCTGTTGTGTAGACCTGTTGAAGTGATCTCTGTGGAGGCCTGTAAAAGTTTGTTAAGGCTGCTGTAATGAAGTATCACAGACTGGGTGGTTTAAGCAACAGAAATATATTGTCTCATAATTCTGGAGGCTAGAAGCCTTAAATCAAGGTGCTGGCGGGGCTGGCTCCTTCTGAGGGTTGTGGGGGAAGGACTGTCTTAGGCCTCTTTCTGAGGCTTTTAGAGGACTGCCTTCTCCCTCTATTTATATCATCTTCCCTGTATGCATGTCTCTGTGTCCAAATTTCCCCTTTTAAGAAGGACGCTAGTGATACTGGATTAGGGCCCATTTTAATAACCTCGTCTTAATCTAAGTAATTACAACTGCAATGACCCAGTTTCCAAATAAGGTCACATTCCGAGGTAGCAGGAGTTATACTTCAGTGTGTGAAATTGACAGGAGGTGGGGAGAAACAATTTACCCTACAACAAGGCCTCCAGTGTAGACCAAGAAGCAAAAAAACATCCCTTGCCTCTATGAGCCAGTTGAAAACAGGTCATTGGGAAAGTGAGTTAATGAAGTAAAACCATAGAAACAAAGCTTAGTAATGGCATTCTCAACTTTCTCTATGTTCTAAACCTTGTTCTTCTTTTTCAGCTAGTATCGACATGGTAGAAACAGAGGTGTTAAAAATCAAAGGAAATGTGAGATTGGATTAAGATGGCAGAATAGAAGGACTGGAGCTAAACTTCTCTCCCGAAAAATAGCAAAACTACAAACAAATGCCGAGCAGCCTTCAACCAACTGGACTGTAAACTTCCAAAAAAGATATTCTACTCAAGAAGACAAAGAGGAGACCACATCAAGAGGTAGGAGGGGCGATTACGCGATAGAAGCAACCTCATACCTCCCGGGTGGGAAGTCCCAGACTGGAAAGTAACTGCATCACAGAGACTTAGCTACAGGACTGAGAGTTCTGAGCCCCACGTCAAAACCCCACGCCTGGGGATCGGGCACAGGGAGAAAGAGCCCCCGGAGCATCTGGCATTGAAGGCCAGCGGGGCTTGTGTGCAGGAGCTCCACAGGACTGGGGGAAACAGAGACCCCACTCTTGAAAGGCACACACAGACTTTCA
>PVHT020000022.1:19257273-19268968 GCA_004024745.2 Catagonus wagneri | reverse complement strand
GAAGAAGCCAGGTCATGGAAACAACCTAAATGCCCACCGACAGAGGAGTGGATAGGGAAGATATGGTACATACACATAATGGAATATTACTCAGCCATTAAAAGGAATGGAATAACATTTATAGCAACATGGATGAACCTAGAAATTATCATTCGAAGTGGAACCAGTCAGACAATTAGACAGCAACACCCAATGCTACTGCTTACATGTGGAAACTAAAGAGACACAGTGAACTTCTTTGAAGAACAGACAATGACTCACAGATTTTGGAAAACCTTGGTTTTTCAAATAAAACAATCTGGGGGGTGGGGGGATGCACTGTGGGTTTGGGACACAAAATCTATCGTATTGACTTATGATCTTTGTACACCTATAACTGAAATAAAATTCATTGTTAATATGAAAAAAAAAACAAAAAACAAAAAAAAATCAAAGGAAATGTACTGTAAGTCCCCAAACCATGCTCCAGTGTTTCCATAACCCCCATGATATCTTCTGTTTCTATTTTTTTATACAATGATTTTTATTTTTTCATTATAGCTGGTTTACTGTGTTCTGTCAATTTTCTACTGTACAGCATGGTGACCCAGTTACACATACACATATAGATTCCTTTTTCTCACATTATCATGTGCCATCATAAGTGACTAGATATAGTTCCCAGTGCTACAGAGCAAGATCTCATTGCTTATCCATTCCAAAGGCCATAGTCTACATCTGTTAAGCCCAAGTTCCCAATCCATCCCACTCCCTCCCCCTCCCCCTTGGCAACCACAAGTCTATTCTCCAAGTCCATGGTTTTCTTTTCTGTGGAAAGGTTCATTTGTGCCATATATTAGATTCCATATATAAGTAATATCATATGATATTTGTCTATCTCTTTCTGACTTACTTCAATTAATATGAGAGTCTCTAGTTCCATCCATGTTGCTGCATATGGCATTATTTTGTTCTTTTTCATGGCTAAGTAGTATTCCATTGTGCATATATATACCACATCTTCCTAATCCAATCATCTGTTGATGGACATTTGGGTTGTTTCCATGTCTTGGCTATTGTGAATAGTACCAAAATGAATATGTGGGTGCATGTGTCTTTTTCAAGGAAACTATTGTCCAGATATGTGCCCAAGAGTGGGATTGCTGGGTCATATGGTAGTTCTATGTATAGTTTTCTGAGATACCTCCATACTGTTTTCCATAGTGGTTGTACCAGTTTACATTCCCACCAACAGTGCAGGAGGGTTCCCTTTTCTCCACACCCGCTCCAGCATTTGTTATTTGTGGACTTATTAATGATGGCCATTCTGACTGGTGTGAGGTGGTATCTTGTGGTAGTTCTGAATTGCATTTCTCTAATAATCAGTGATGTCAAGCATGTTTTCATGTGCTTGTTCATCATCTGTATATCTTCTTTGGAGAAATGTCTACTCAGGTCTTCTGCCCATTTTTCAATTGGGTTATTGGCATTTTTGCTGTTGAGTTGTATAAGTTGTTTACATATTTTAGAGATTAAGCCCTTGTCAGTTGCATTATTTGAAACTATTTACTCCCATTCTATAAGTTGTCTTTTTGTTTTCTTTTTGGTTTCCGTTGATGTGCAAAAGCATGTCAATTTGATTAGGTCCCATTGGTTTATTTTTACTTTTATTTCTGTTGCTTTGGGAGAGTGACCTGAGAAAACATTTGTAAGGTTGACATCAGAGAATGTTTTGCCTGTGTTCTCTTCTAGGCGTTTGATGGTGTCTTGTCTTACATTTAAGTCTTTTGAGTTTACTTTTGAGCATGGTGTGAGCGTGTGTTCTTGTTTCATTGATTTGCATGCAGCTGTCCAAGTATCCCAGCAATACTTGCTAAAAAGACTGTCTTTTCCCCAGTTTATGTTCTTGCCTCCTCTGTCAAAGATTAATTGACCATAGATGTGTGGGTTTATTTCTGGGTTCTCTATTCTGTTCCATTGGTCTGTATGTCTATTTTGGTACCAGTACCACACTGTCTTGATTATTGTGGCTTTGCAATATTGCCTGAAGTCTGGGAGAGTTATGCCTGCTACTTGGTTTTTGTTCCTCAGAATTGCTTTGGCAATTCTGGGTCTTTTGTGGTTCCACAAAAATTTTTGGAATGTTTGTTCTAGTTCTGTGAAAAATGCCATGGGTAATTTGATAGTTTTTGCACTGAATCTGTAGATTGCTTTGGGTAGTATGGCCATTTTTTTTTTTACAGTATTAATTTTTCCAACCCACGAGCATGGAATAGCTTTCCATTTCTGGGCATATTCTTTAATTTCCTTGATTAATGTTTTATAGTCCTCAGCATGTAAATTTTTCACATCCTTGGTCAGGTTTATTCCCAGGTACTTGATTTTTGGGGGTGCAATTTTAAAACGTATTGTATTTTTGTATTCCTTTCCTAATATTTGTTAGTATACAGAAATGCGACTGATTTCCGAATGTTAATCTTACATCCTGCTACTTTGTTAAATTTGTTTGTCAGTTCAAGTAATTTTTGGGTTGAATCCTTAGAGTTTTCTCTATATATTATCATGTCATCTGCATACAGTGACAGTTTTACCTCTTATTTTCCTATTTGGATGCCTTTTATTTCTTTTATCTGATTGCTGTGGCTAGTCCTGCTAATACTATGTTGAATAACAGTGGTGAGACTGGGCATCCTTGTCTTGCTCCAGATTTTAGTGGGAAGGCTTTCAGCTTTTCTCCATTGAGTATTATATTTGCTGTGGGTCTGTCATAAATGGCTTTTATGATGTGAAGGTATGTTCCCTCTATACCCACTTTGGTAAGAGTTTTGATAATGAATGGATGTTGGACTTTGTAAAATGCTTTTTCTGCATCTATTGAGACCATGTGGATTTTCCCTCTTCTTTTCTTAACGTGGTGTATGATACTGATTGATTTGCATATGTTGAACCATCCTTGTGAACCTAGGATGAATCCCACCTGGTTGTGGTGTATGATCTTTTTTATACGCTGTTGGATTCACCTGGCTAAAATTTTGTTGAGAATTTGCATCTTTATTCATCAAAGAAATTGGCCTATAGTTTTCTTTTTTGTGGTATTTCTGTCTGGTTTTAGAATTAAGGTGATGTGGCATCATAGAATATCTTTGGGAATGTTCCTCCTTTCTTCAACCTTTTGAAAAAGTTTAAGGAGGATGTTCCCCTTTGTATGTTTGGTAGAATTCACCTGTGAAGCCATCTGGTCCTGGACTTTCATTTGTATCGAGTGTTTTTATGACACAGTCAATATCATTTCTTGTGATTGGTGTGTTCAGTTGATCTATTTCTTCTTGATTAAGTTTTGGCAGGCTGTAAGTCTAGAAAGTTGTCCATTTCTTCTAGGTTGTCAAATTTGTTGGCATACAATTGTTCATAGTATTCTGTCATGGTTTTTTGTATTTCTGCAGTATCTGTTGTGACTTCTTTTTAATTTCTTATTTTGTTTATTTGATTTTTTTCTCTCCTCTTCTTGGTGAGTCTAGCCAGAGGTTTTTCAATTTTGTTTACCTTTTCAAAGAACCACCTCTTGGTCTTACTGATTTTTTCTGTTGTTTTTTGAAACTCTATTTTATTGATTTCCTCTCTGATCTTTATGATTTCCTTCCTTCTGCTGACCTTAGCTTTTGCTTCTTCCTCTTTTCCTAATTCATTTAGATGATGCGTTAAGTTGTCAATTTGAGGTTTTTCTTCTTTTTTGAGGAAAGCCTGTATTGCTATGAATTTCCCTCTGAGCACTGCTTTTGCAGCATCCCATAGATTTTGAGTGGTTGTGTCTTCATTATCATTTTTCTTGGGGTATTTTCTAATTTCCTTCTTGATTTCCTCATGACCCATCGGTTTTTTAATAGCATGTTGTTTAGTCTCCATGTAGTAAGTTTTTTTGTCATTTCTTTTCCTGTGGTTGATTTCTAGTTTCATGCCATTGTGGTCAGAGAAGATACTTGCAATAATTTCTATACCCTTAAATTTGTTGAGGGTAGATTTGTGCCCCAGTATATGACTGATCCTTGAGAATGTTCCATGTGCATTTGAGAAGAACATATATTCTGATTTTTTTTCAGATATAATGTCCTGAAAATGTCAATTAAGTCTAACTTTTCTATTGTGTCATTTAGGATCTCTGTTGCCTTACTGATTTTCTGTCTAGAAGATCTGGCCATTGATGTGAGTGGGGTGTTAAAGTCTCCTACTATTATTGTATTCCCATCGATTTCTCCTTTTACATATGTTTTTATTTGTTGTAGGTATCTGGGTGCTCCTATATTAGGGGTATATATATTGACGATTGTAATATCCTCTTCTTGAATGGAACCTCTAACCATTAAATAGTGTCCTTTGTCTTTCTTTATGGCCTTCCTTTTGAAGTCTATTTTGTCTGATATGTGTTGCAACTCCTGCTTTCCTGTCTTGTCCATTGGCATGAAATTATCTTTTCCCACCCTTCACTTTCAATCTATATGTGTCCTTTGCCCTAAGGTGAGTCTCTTGTAGACAGCAGATTGAAGGTTTTGCTTTTTTATCTGATCTGCCCCTCTGTGTCTTTTGACTGGAGCATTTAGTTCATGGACATTTAAGGTGATTATTGATAGATATGCATTTATTGCCATTTTAGATCTTTTTTTTTTGCCTTTTGTCATTTTTATGGCCGCACCCGTGGCATGTGGAGGTTCCCAGGCTAGGGGTCTAATCGGAGCTGTGGCCACTGGCCTGCGCCGCAGCCACAGCAACGCAGGATCCAAGCCGCGTCTGCAACCTACACCACAGCTCACGGCAACGCCGGATCGTTAACCCACTGAGCAAGGGCAGGGATCGAACCCGCAACCTCATGGTTCCTAGTCGGATTCATTAACCACTGCGACACGATGGGAACTCCACCATTTTAGATCTTGCTATCCAGTTGATTCTATGTTTCTCTTGTTTCTCTTCCTTTCTTTTTTTTTTTTGGTTGGATGGTTTCCCTTTATTTTATGCTTGAGTACTTTTTGGTTTTCGTGAAAGTAATGATCCATTTTGATTTGTGGTTGCCCTGTTTTTTAAGTATTTTAACACCTTCTTACATCTGCTTGCTTTAGCCTGCTAGTCATATAGGCTCAAATATATCATTAAAATAAAAAGAATCTATATTTTCTTACTTTCCTTCCCTACATCATATGCTTTTGATTTCTTTCCTTTTTTCCTTTTTTTTACATCTTCATGTTTAGATCTGTATGCTGACTTATTTAAGTGATTGCTTTCCAGTTGCGGTTTCCTCCATTCTATTTCTTCTTACTTCTTTTTCATTTTATTTATTTATTTATTTATTTATTTATTTATTTATTTAGGCTTTTGTCTTTTTAGGGCTGTGCCTGCAGCATATGGAGATTCCCAGGCTAGGGGTCTAATTGGGGCTGTTGCTGCTGGCCTACGCAAGAGCCACAGCAACAACAGATCCAAGCCACGTCTATGACCTACACCACAACCCACAGCAAGGCTATATCCTTAACCCACCGAGTGAGGCCAGGGATCGAACCCACAACCTCATGGTTCCTAGTTGGATTTGTTTCCACTGTGCCATGATGGGAACTCCTTTTTCTTTTTTTTTTTTTAAAGAAGCCCTGTCAGTATGTCTTTTAGATTGGGTTTAGTATTGCTGTGCTCTTTTAGCTTTTGTTTCTTGGAGAAATTCTTTATTTCCTCTTCTATTTTAAATGATATTCTTGCTGAATAGAGTATTCTAGGTTGAAAGTTTTTTCTTTTTGTCATTTTTTTTTTTGCCTTTTCTAGGGTCACACTCTTGGCATATGGAGGTTCCCAGGCTTGGGGTCTAATTGGAGCCGTAGCTGCTGGCCTATGCCACAGCCATAGCAATGCGGGATCTGAGCCTTGTCTGCAGCCTACACCACAGCTCACAGCAATGCCAGATCCTTAACCCACCGAGCGAGGCCAGTGATCAAACCCACGACCTCACGGTTCCTAGGTGGATTTGTTAACCACTGAGCCACGACAGGAACTCCTGCAAATTTTTTCCTTTCAGCACTTTAAATATATCTTGCCACTGCCTTCTGGCCTGCAGTGTTTCTGTAGAAAAATCAGCTGATAGCCTTATGGGGCTTCCCTTATGATTAATGCTTTGCTTTTCTCTTGCTGCTTTTAGGATTCTCCCCTTTATCTTTACCTTTTGCCATTTTTATTATAATATGTCCTGGTGTGGGCCTGTTTGGGTTCAACTTGTTTGGGGCCTTCTGTGCTTCCTGTATCTTGATATAAGGTTCCTTTGGATTTGGAAAGTTTTCAGCCATAATTTCTTCAAATATATTTTCAATCTCCTTTTCTCTTTCTTCTCCTTCTGGAATTCCTATTATGCATAGATAGGCCTGCTTTATATTATCCCATAGATCTCTTACACTGCTTTCACGTTTTTTCATTTGGTTTTCTGTCTGCTGTCCTGATTCAGTGTTTGCCATTATTCTGTCTTCCAATTCACTAATTCATTCCTCTCCATTAGTCATTCTTCTCTTTACTGCCTTTAGGTCAGTTTGCATCTCTGCAAATGAATTTTCTAGTTTTTATTGACTCCTCCTTATATTTTCTAGTTCCTTTCTAAGGGAATCTGCATTACTGTTCATATCCTCTCTTAATTCCTTGATATTCAGCCTTAATTCCTTCAGTATTTTCACTATCTCCCTTTTGAACTCAATGTCTGTCAGACTGAAGAGCTCTGTTTCATTGTTGACTGCTTTAGGTGAATTCTCCTGTTCCTTTAACTGGGATTGGTTTCTGAGCTTCATCTTGCTAACGTTTTTCTTTTCCTGTGAGTTTGGGGAAGCCAAACTGTAGTCTTGTAAGGTTACTCCTATGCAGGATCACCACTTTGTATTTTTGGGGGGGTTACTATTTATTTTTGGTGTGGGAGTTTGACTATTTGCTGTCTCTTTCTTCAGTGTGTGCATGCTGTTATCCCCAGGATGCTCAGTGTGTTTTCAGGGAGAAGGAGGCAATGGGTAGGGCCAGCAGTCAGTGCCTGGTCGCTGGGCTCTCAATAGCAGCAAGAACCTGCAGGAAGGTGGCACAGGCTACTCCTGGTTGCAGGGCCCTGGGAAGTGGTAATGAGCTCTAGGCAGATCTATAAGGTGATGAGAGCATTTGGCAGTAGCAGCAATAGGGTGTGTGAGTTCCCAGGGGAATGAGAGCAGCAACAGCTAGTGTTTGATTGCAATGCCCTCCTCTGAGGTATTGGAACCACAGGTCATGCCTGTTCAGGGACCCCTAGTGGTAGTGGGCTATGACTGCCTCTGAGGTCAGTGACAACTGCAGCAGTTTGCCCCCACCACCTGTAGACCATGCACAAAGCAACTCATCTCTCTTAGCCCACTTAGGATGTGCTGCACAGGCTGCTCCTAGTTGCAGATTCCTGGGAAGGGACAGAGATCAAGCATCTGGGCACTGCCCAGAGCACTTGGCAGTGGCAGCAGCAGGGTGGGTGTGCTCCCAGGGGAGCGAGAGCGACAACAGGTGGTGTTCCATCGCAATATCCTTCTCTGCGCTGCCCTCTGAGGTGGTTGGGGCTGCAAGTGATTTTTGTTCAGGTATCCCCAGTGGCATTGTGCCATGCCTGCCTCTGGAGTCAGGGACAACTGTGGTGGTTTAACCCTGCCACCTGTGGACCATGCAAGAAGCACCCTGTCCCACTTAGTCCACGCAGCTATTCCTAGTTGTAGGGTCTTGGGAAGGGACAGTGACCAAGTGTCTGGGCGCCGCCCACAGCATTTGGCAGTGGTAGCTGCAGGGCGGGTGTGTTCCCAGGGGAGTGAGATCAACAGCATATGGTGCTTAGTAGGCATCACGTTGCACTTAGCTCCCTGACATCCTTACCCACACAAGAGGTGCCTGGCCCCTGGTAGCCTGCACAAGAAGCGCCCAGTCTCCTATAAATAAGCAAGAGATTCATGCCACCTGCAGCCTGAGCCAGAGCCACCCAATCTCCCGTAGACTAGCGAGTGGCTTCTTGCTGCCCACAGCCTGTGCCAGAACTGTCCAGTCTCCCCTAGACCAGCAGGTGGCTTCTTGCCACCCGTGGCCCATGCCAGAGCTGTCCCACCCTCTGAGAGCCCACAGCACGCACGCACACTTGGGTGCAGGGAGTTTCCTATGGCAGTCCGCCCCTCCTCCTCTCACCCTCCCCAACAAGGGCAGCTTGCCTCTCCTATGGGTCCAGACCTTCCCCCAGGTTCCCTCTTCTGTGGCGTTCCCCTACCCAGCCCATGGCATACCGCTCTCCTGCCATGGCGCACTGCTCCTTGGCTACTTAGGCTGCCCCCACACAGCCAACCCCAGTCCTCTCCCAGGGACTGACCTCCAGGGCCTAAGTCTCAGCATCCAGCCCCTGCCCAAGCATCTCAGTCTTGAGTGTCTGGGCTGGTGGTTCAGATGATCTGTGTGGCTCCCACTCTGCTTTGCCCTTCTCAGTCCAGCTGCTGTGCTTTTCTTGGTGACTCTGAGGTCCCTCTGACTCGGCTGATCTTTCCATCAGTTTGGTGGCTTCCAAGGATGTGGGTTCCTTTTCTCTTTCACAGCTCACTCTCAGGAATGCTAGTCCCGTCCTGATTCCTTTTCTCTTTTTTCTTTTGTTCTACGCAGTTATATCAAGAATTTCCTGCCCTTTTTGAAGCTTTAAGTTCTTCTGCCAGCATTCAGTTGACGTTCTGTGTGAGTCGTTTTACATGTAGATGTCTTTTTTTTTTTTGTCTTTTTGCCTTATCTAGGGCCACACCTGCGGCATACGGAGGTTCCCAGGATAGGGGTCTAAACGGAGCTGTTGCTGACAGCCACAGCCACAGTCATGGCAACGCGGGATCCAAGCCGCATCTGCAACCTACACCACAGCTCATGGCAACGCCAGATCCTTAACCCACTGAGCGGGGCCAGGGATCGAACCTGCAACCTCACGGTTCCCAGTCGGATTCGTTAACCACTGAGCCAAAACGGGAACTCCTAGATATGTTTTTTTGATGTGTTTGTGGGAGAAGGTGAGCGTGGCTTCTTACTCCTCCACCAGCTTGCTCCCCTCCCACGATGTCTTTATAAAAGCTGTTCTTTACAGCCGCACCATGAACAGCCCCTTCAAAGAGAGGTGTCAACCAGGTAAATGGCATGGCAATGCTCTGAAATAAAGGAAGTCCCACCTCCTGCATGGCATTCAAAGATACAGTCCCAGAAGCTGGTCATCTGACTTCCTGAGCTCTGCACAGTTCCCCACTCTACCACCCTGACTAGCTCTGCCACCCACTCCAGGCACCGCTTCACCCCAAAATTTCATCTCTGATTTGTGCCTTCAGAGACTCACGTTGCTGTCTCCCTGATGACCGCATTTCACTAACTTCTCATTTCAGCTCTGATTTCATCTCATACCCTTTGGTTTAATTGTGGGTGTTTCTGGTCCTTAGGCCACACTTATCTGTGCAGTCCCTCTCCTCAATGGGAGCACATTTCATTTCCTTTCTCTAGTGAAATAGTGAAGGCACAAAATTAAAGTTGAGACAGGGTGGGGGGGGAGAGGAAGAGGGGAGGAGAAATTCACAACTGGTCTGAAAAGGCAGATCAGCAGTTCCCAGGAGATGGAGGGTTGGATGGCTAGTGTTGCCTGGTGGAAAAGGGTCATAAACAGACACATGTCAGAGGAGCTTAGCTACACAAGTAACTGGGACAAAGTCATTCTATCTATGAGTGTGGCTTTAAATGTCATCTAAACATTGATAACTCCCCAATTTGTATTTTTAGCTCTGGTGGCCCAAATTCAACTTCCTTCTAGACATTTCTATTTACTGTCTACTGTTAGTCATCTCAAATTCAACGTGTCTAAAACCAAACTCTTAATTTCACACCCAAACCCGCCCTTTATCCAGACTTCCCATCTTGGTAAATGGTAAGTCTATTATTTTCATACGCAGGTCAAAAGTTTTCAGAGTCATCTTTGACTTCTTTTTCTTTCTCTCATATCTCATATTTTTATCCGTCAAGAAATCATTCTGGGAGGGTACAAACTAGTATGCACAACATAAGCTACAAAGGAACATTATACAACACACAGAATGTGGAATATAGCCAATATTTTATAACTATAAATGAAGTACAACTTTTAAAAATTGTGACTCACTATATTGTACACCTATAACTTACATGATATAGTACAGTAACTATATTTCAATTAATTTTTTTTTTTTTTTTGCTTTTTAGGGCTGCACCTGCAGCATATGGAAGTTCCCAGGCTAGGGGTCAAACTGGAGCTACAGCTTCTAGCCTATGCTACAGCCACAGCAACGTGGGATCCAAGCCGCGTCTGCAAGCTATACCACAGCTCATGGCGAGGCCAGGGATTGAACCTGAGTCCTCAAGGATACTAGTCAGGTTTGTTTCCAATGCACACAACAAGAACTCCCTAAAATTATATTAATTTAAATAAGAAACCTTTATAGCCTTACTTTTAAAAAATATATCCAGAATCTATGTCCTTCTCACCATCTCTGTTCCCGGCACCCTAGTCTGTGACATCATTATTCATTATTTGTATTATTAAAATTGCTTCCTGGAGTTCCCATCGTGGCACAGCAGTTAACGAATCTGACTAGGAACCATGAGGATGCAGGTTCAATCCCTGTCCTTGCTCAGTGGGTTAACAATCCGGCGTTGCCGTGAGCTGTGGTGTAGGTCGCAGACGCGGCTCAGATCTGGCATTGCTGTGGCTCTGGCATAGGCTGGCAGCTACAGCTCGATTAGACCCCCTAGCCTGAGAAACTCCACATGCCGCGGGTGCGGCCCTAAAATGACAAAAGACAGAAAAAAAAAATAGCTTCCTAACTAGTCTCTTTATCTTCATCCCTGCTCCTCCAGGTGATTTTTCACAATGATGTTTGAAGCAGTCTTTTAAAAGCATAAGTCAGGAGTTTGGGGTAAGCAGATATAATCTATTACATTTAGAATGGGTGAGCAATGAAAACCTACTCTATAGCACAGGGAACTATATCCAATCTCTTGGGATAGACCATGATGGAAGATAACATAAGAAAAAGAATGTGTGTGGGGGTCACTTTGCTGTACAGCAGAAATGGACACAACATTGTAAATCAACTGTATTTCCATAAAAAGTCAATATGTATAAATATTAAAAACAATGTTGAGCAAAAAAGTTACAAAGAGACTTAAATTGGGAGTTCCCACTGTGGCACAGTGGGCTAGGAATCCAACTGCAGTGGCTCAGGTCACTGCGGAGGCATGGGTTCAATCCCTGGCCTGGTGAAGTGGGTTAAAGGGTGGGCCATTGCCACAGGTGCAGTGTAGCTCGCAGCTGTGGATCGGATTCAATCCCTGGCCCAGAAACTTCCATATATTACAGCAATAGCCAGGTCATGGAAACAACCTAAATGCCCATCCACAGAAAAGTGGTTAGGGAAGATATGGTACATACACACAATGGAATGTTACTCAGCCATTAAAAGGAACGAATTACCAACATTTATAGCAACATGGATGGACTTACAAATTATCATGCAAAGTGAAACCAGTCAGACAATTAGACAGCAACACCCAATGATACCGCTTACATGTGGAAACTAAAAGACACAATGAACCTTCTTACAGAGCAGACAATGACTCACAGACTTTGGAAAACCTTGGTTTTTCAAATAAGACAATCTGGGGGGGTGGG
>PVHT020000022.1:19045294-19257173 GCA_004024745.2 Catagonus wagneri | reverse complement strand
AAAAACTATAGAGAGGAAAAAAAAAAAAATTAAAAAACAAACTAACTAACCATAGGTCAGATCTATGTTACTTCTCCACTCAAAACCTTCTGTGACAGACTCCTAGCTACCCCCCAACACCCATTCTTCCTTTAATAACAGACTCAATATGTATACTCAAAACGTATCTGAGTAATGATGAAAGGCTCTCCTTTCTACCTCTGAGGCAGCTGGTGTGCCTCTGTGACAAGGCAGGAGTCATGTGGCTTGTTAGGAGCCTACAGGCCATGAGCAGATGCAAGAGGTACAAAATCCAGACCAAGCTCTAAAAGAAGGCACTGTGCGTCTGCTTCTTTCCCCCTTCCAAATGGTGTGCCAGTGGCTGAAGTCCACCATCCCACTGCCACCCGAACTCTGCGCTCACCACCTCTGGACATCACAGGAGAGAGAACTAGATTTCCCCCTCAGGACTTAGTATAGCAGCTGAACATGCGCCCTAGCCACACACCCTCCAGTGCCTTGCTTTTGCAATTAGAATAAATTCTGAAATCTTCCTGAGATTGAGAAAACAATGTGTGACCTTGCTCTTGACTAGCTCTCTACCTCCATCTCTTATCCCCATTTCCCCTGTTGTCTGTGCTCCAGGGCCAAGGATATTGGTCCTCAAGGCTCTGCATACACGTCACCTCATCAGGGAGTTTGGTCCAGGCCCCTCCAGAGGTACCACCTCACACCCTTCTGTGCCATAGAGGCTTGTGGTGAGAAAAAAGGGACATAATGCCAGTGGCTTCATGCAACCTTGGGAGATGTTAGCTACCCAACTGGAAAAATGGGCTCTGATGCACAGATGGATATGTTCTCATAGGATGTTTTCCTAGTTAAACCTAGAAGTTTGCCTTTTTTTTTTTTTTAATGAGAAGTCCCTTTCAATGACTATTTTCTGTTATCTCTCTGTTTGCTCATTATTGCCTTTCTGATCTCTCTCACTTTTGTCCCCATTCCCTGGCAATATCTGTTTGTTGGTTCTGTCATTGATCCAGACATCTGTGAAACTGGTGATGCTGTTTCTCACATGGCTGTGCTCATTTCCAAGCCTGGAACTTTCAGAGACAAGAGACATCTCTGAGACGGCAACCTCAGGGGAGGCTTCCTGCTGATGGTCTCTTTCAAGCTGGCAAAGGGAAAGTGTATCGTGTCTTGTATTTCTCCAACTGGAACAGAGCTATGCTGATTTAGCACAAATTTCCCATAAAAAGCTGACCCTCGGGGAGCAGAGACTGAACTTGGAAAGTTTTACCCCCAAAGGAGAATTTGTCATAAAGTCATGAGTGACTGAAATGTGAGGGGCTGGGGCCGCTGGGGTGGGATGAATGGTGGTGGTTTTACAGCTCCTGCAACTGCATTTCCCGCCGTGAACCCTTGACTAGCCCCCATGCGCCCCAATTTCCTGTGACCCCCATCCAGAAGCATCATTACCCTGTTCACCCACCGAAAAAGCAGATTAGGACTGTTACCAACAGAGCTACTTCCCATGGCAAAGAGAGGCTCTTGGATCAAGTTTCCCCTTTACGGTCACTGATAATCACAGTTCACTTCTTTCCCACCAGCCAAACGCAGTCTCCCAGTGCACACACGTGGATCGCATAGAAGTCAGAGTGGCCCCAGACATACCTGAGGTCTCTTCTTGGTGGCAAGAGAGTAGCGCCGTCAAGACAATCTCTACGGAGCAGGACTGAGTGTGCATGCGTTCGTGCATGTGTGTGGTGTATGTGCGTGTGTGCACGCCCACGGGTGGGCAGTTCTTACCAAGGTCTGAAACCCATTTAGGAATCATCATAGTTTAAAAGCGGCCAACCTGACTGTCCTGGGAATCCTCTAACATCTATGTTTCAGTGTAAGAGCAAAGATGATGGAGAAGTTCTTTTTGACAGCAATAGCCAAATTTAGATCTGCCAGCCAGGAAGCAGATGCAGAGTAAGTGACAGCAACAGACACAGGTTTTGAGGCCACAGACCTGTGTTCAAATCCAAATCCGATCACCTACCTCTGCTCCTGGGCATGTTCCTTAATTTTTCTAAGCTTTTACTTTCATGCCTTGCCTTTTAGTCTATAAAATGGAGATTAATATATGTAAATACCTCACTTATAAGTGCTCAGATGGAGACCATTTTCATCCCTTAAGAGGAGCTAGAAGACATGAACGTGGCCCCTCCAACACCACCTTCCACTGCAGGCATGTGTGCATGCGTGCGCTGTCTCTCTCTCTCTCTCTCTCTCTCTCTCAAATGACTGACTAAGCCTCTGCTACACTCTTGCAAGAGCTGTTTTCTGGCTCTGGGTCCTTTCCATCACAAAGCTGGGACCTCTCACCCTCCACCTCAGTGGAGAAATGTCTGGAGGGCGCCAGGCCCACAGCTTTCACAGTTCAGCCCCCAGCCATTCCCAATGCCCACTCCCACTTGGAAGTACAACTTAATTCTAATCTTGCTTCTGCTCTTGCTAGCCATTAGGGACTCGGTCCATTCTGGCTTAAACATGGCACACCATGATGGATACAGCAATGATGGTCTGCAATCTCCACAAAAGGATAAAACTCAAGTAAAATAAGACGTAAGACAGACCCTCCTAATACACTGCTCTGTTCACAGACAGCACTATTTGTGGTTAAAATCACCTGTGCAATGATTTTTTTTTTTAATGTGCGTCCTCCACTAGACTATATGCTCCACGAGGTCTGTTTTGCTCAACAGAGCACACCATAGCAGAGCAAATTGAACAAAGCAGGCTTCAGTAAGTATTTGCTGAATAAATACAAGAATAAGAATGTTAAAGTACTTGGAAAATTGCAAAGCACAAGCTAATGTCAGATACTATTATTATTATGAGACATCACGCAAATACCAAGCGACTGATTACCAGGTTGCCTTGTTCAACCAATGCATATACGTATTTTAAAAGCTTTCCACTGTACAGTTTTTAGGCATATCATTTCTACATAAATGAGTACGATATTTTTTCAGTCATTTCTAAAGAAATTCAGCAAAGGGCTCTGTTTTAGGAGTATAAAATTCTGCTTTTTAATATAAATTCTTTGGCAAAATCGATTTTCTTTTTGTCTGGGCATACATATGTGGGCTACTCACATTTTACCTTTATTTATTCACCTGTCAATTCACTCATACACTGAAGAACTACTTGTTAAATTTCTTTTGGTGTGGGCACTGTTACAGAGTGCTGAGGAGACAAGGATAAATATGGCCAGTGGCCCTCGTATTCAGCTCTCTGTCCACTGGGGAAGCCCAATCTGTAGAGCCACTTACAACAGTGCGATCTGAACTATAACGGAGAAGTACAAGGGACAAAGAGTGCATAAAGGGGAAAGCACATAAAGTGCATAAAGTGTAAACTGAACCCTAACCATAACCCTAAATCAAACTCTAACACCAACCATAAGCCCAGCCCTAAATGGAACACTAACCCTAACCGAAACCCTAAACCTAAAAACCTATCCTTATTTTGGAAGGGGTGAAGGATGCAGGGAGGCTTTCAGGGGAGCTATTTGAAGCCAGGATGAGTATACGTTTTCCAGGTTAACTGGGTGAACAAGCTGCACTTCAGGCAGTGGAAAGGATAAAAAAGAAGAAGAAGAAATGAAGGGACAGATGAGGTCACAAAGGAAATCAGCCTAAATGATCTGCCACCTTGTATTCCAAGTGTGTGAATATGTGTGGATGGAGGTGGGTGTAATGAGCTCCTTTTAACTCCCTATGTTGCCCACGTAGCCAAAAAGGGCACCTGGAACCATGAAGACAGGAGGGTCTTAGCAAAGGAACATAAAGGAGGGAGTTTTAGGCAGATACTAGCCACTTGCCCACATCCAGGAGGAGGAAAAGAAAGAATCCTCAGTGTGGTTTCAACCAATCTGGAGATGTCGAAATGCTACAGAGGACTTAATCTTCGAATGTCACAGAGATGTTCCAAAGAATGCTTAGAGTGTTGGCCATTTTCCTCCTCTCCAGGATCCACAATGCACTTTGGTTCAAAACAGGGGACATTGTTAAAGACAACATTACTCTTCCAGAAAGCCAAACCAAGTGTTTTGAAAGCCTCCGACTCCATTCTGAGCATAATCTATGCATTTAAAATCATTTTCTGAGCTGGGACAATGACACAAGCATCCACACAACACAAGCTGCTGTGGATAAAGTTGGGCTGCCTGGTCTGGTTGAGCTGAAAAGTGCTGTTGCAGGGTGTTTTCATTTAAAAATTCTTCTTATTATTTTTTAAAGAATTCTTGTTATAAATAAAAAAATTATTGTTATTCAAGTGCATGCTGAAACTGAATCATGCCATTCTTACATAATTTTTCATTGGATTGTTGCAACCCATAAAGAAATCCAATTAAATTTCCCTTGCAGGCACAGGCCTTCATTCAGGGGGCCTTGAAAAAGCTGGCTTGTTGTATTGTATGGCAGGTCGATGAATCGAGAAGCAGAGAGGGCCTGTCCCGTTTCTTGTCTGGTGTGACATGATGTGAAGAGTCTGCCAGCAATGTTTCAAAGAGCTGCATTATCAGACAACATAAAGGCATCCGTCCAGCCTTTTTGCTGCTGCACCACAGAATACGTACATGCCCAGGTTTCCGTCCCTTAGCAGTTTTGAACACAGGATGGTTAACACACTGCCTCTGGGATCTCATGAGCATCCTCCATCCTTATCTCAGACATCAGACCAAGGTTAAGTGGGGAGTGAGTCAGTGATAAGATAATGTTTTGTTTTGTTTTTAAGTACTTTAAAGGGAATATCCAGGAAACCAGACTACACAAACATGTGTTTTCATTACCTGCAAAGAAGGCAGAAGCCCACGTGTCACCAAAGTATATTATTTTATGTTAATCTGTGTATCAGTTGCTATCTGGATTGTTTAATGCCTCTTTGCTCATTGATTTACATATCTGAGCATCTCAATTATTTCCGGACACACAGGGTATTTGTTTTTAAATACAGATTCTGCCCGAGCAGACACACAGACACGTAGCCTTTCTTTTCCTTTTCTTCCCCTCTAGTATAGAAAGGAAGCTCTCCTACACGTCTACCATGGACTGGAAACTTCCTTTAAGATGCCTGCCATGGTGTAGATTCGGTCTTCTCGTCATTCAGTCTTCTCACCACAGTAGATGGAGGAACTGATGTCAGAGTCAAAACAGAGAGAGAAACACTGGTGTGCAAGAGGGAGAAAGATGCTGCTCTTCATATTCCTTAGCCAGTTGCTTCCTGGAAATTATTTGACATTTGCTGGTCCTACTAGCCTTTCATTTTGGATTTTGTTTTTGTGCCCCTTTTCACAGCATTTCAAAAAAGTAGCAACTGCTACTTTTTCTGACCATGACTTCTCAGCAAATATGAGACGCTGAGTTCACCAAGCTGGAGTTTTATAGGACAAGGCTGGACATTCAACTCCATTCTTTCATAATCTCTCACTCCTCTCTCTCTCCAGGCATATCTCACAATCAAATTTTCAAAATAACTCACTTCTGCTATTTCCCCCATGCAAGGAATAAATTTGTCTTGCTCTAACACAAAGCAGTGATTTGACTGGTGATGAGACACATCGGCAGATATAATTGTTTTCTGCAAAAAAGAACCTCAGGAGCAAAGCAGGCATGAGTGTGGGTCTGTCCTCAATAATTGGGAAGCCACATCAGGCTTTTCCAGATCTGGTGTTTGCAAATGATTTATGTGTCAGAAATGTTTCTTTAAAGTTGGAATTCCAAAGTGAGCGCTAGTGATTATCACCCTTCTTCCCGGAGGGGTCTAGTCAGAGGAGTAAAACGGAGGCTGAGGAGACCATGGAGGGCGTGGCACACTCTCTCCTTTGTTTCTAAATTTCTTACCACAGAACATGTTCTCTCCTATTTTTAAATCCAGTGCTTTAAGCCTGAAAGTATCCAAGTGAAAGGTCACCCCTCATGTACAAATCTTTTTTTTTTTTAACTATGTGATTCAATTTATAAAAAATTCTAGAAAGACAAACGAATTGATAATGACAGAAGGTGGATCAGTGGTTGGCTGGGGCTGGAAAGGGTTGATTGTGGTGAGGGTTTCATGATACGTGCATATACCTAAATATATCGAATTGTGCACTTTAAATATGTACACTTCAATGCATGTCAGTTATATCTTAGGATGCTTTAAAAACAAAATAAAACAAGATAGCCAACCCCAAAATCCTGTAATCTATAATGGAAAAGAATCTGAAAAAAGAATATATATATATATATATATATATATATATATATATATATATATGTGTATACATACATACACACACACATACATGTATATGTCTATAACGAATGTTTGCTGTACACCTGAAACCAATACAACATTGTAAATCAACTATACTTCAATTTTTTTTGTCTTTTTGCCTTTTTTTTTATCTAGAGCCGCACCTGCGGCATATGGAGTTTCCCAGGCTAGGAGTCTAACAGGAGCTGTAGCCGCTGACCTACGCCACAGCCACAGCAACGCGGGATCCGAGCCGCGTCTGCAACCTACACCACAGCTCACAGCAACGCCGGATCCTTAACCCACTGAGCAAGGCCAGGGATCGAACCCGCAACCTCATGGTTCCTAGTCGGATTCGTTAACCACTGAGCCACGAAGGGAACTCCTATACTTCAATTTTTAAAAAAGATAACAAACCGAATAGGAAAAAAGGACCAACTTTATTTATTTTATTAGAGTATAATTGATTACAATGTTTCTTTAAATTCTGTTGCACAGCAAAGTGACTTATAAAACCTTGCATATCTGTCTGTCTGTGCATGCCTGGGTGGCTTCGCTTCAGAGGAACCCTAAATTGTTCTTCAGATCACAAGCAAACCCTCCTCGCCCATCCAGTCCTAATTGGACACAGACTCTCTCCCACAGACTGACCCAGGGTCCCCCCCCAGAAACCAAGCCTGACGAACTATCAAATTTGCCCAGTCCTCAAGGGTCATAACCACAAATCAGCCTTCTGCTGAATTTGGCCCATGCTTTGGGTTTTCAGTGAAACTTGAGCTCCGGGAAGAGCTCTTAACTTCAAATTTAGTTATGAACTTTCTCTCCAAGACGCTTGGAGCCGCACTCTTCTCACTAGGACCCCACCATGCCGGCACATCCACAGCACAAACACAGCACACGTACACACCTATCACCCTCCCCCACAGCACAAACATCACAAGACACACACACACACACACACACCCCAGCCTCAGAGTTACAACTTCACTAAAAAGGATAACTTTAAAAGGCATTGGGTTGCAGTGGCTATCTTCTTCTTGAGAAGAACTGTAACTGACTGTTAGCTGAATTATTTCCCTCAGAAAAACAAGTCACATTCTGGGAACTTATTTGAAGTTTCAAAAATTAGATAAAGGCTCAAATGTGGTTGCTCTTTGTCATGTGAGGTTTTCATTCTCTTCAAAGAGCATTAATAAAACGTCCACCGATGGGTCAGGGAAACGGAGCCGGACAGACAGGAAAAACAGCTCCCCTCGGCTCTGCACACGCAGAGCGGGATGTCAAACACACAGCTCTTGGGCCCAACGACACAGGCTGGAAGATTAACCCGCATCTCGTCAAGCCACTCATTTGCTTGGAGGAATGTATCTGCACCTCGTTTCGCCATTTGGAAACCAGGACGCCTCCTCCTTGTGCAAGAAAATTAAATCACTCAAAGGCCTGGAGCCACAGGAGGCAGTGGAGGAGGTGAGGTGGATGCTGAGGACGCCGCACATGAAGAGCCCAGGTTTCTGGGAAGTCACACACCCGAGGGGCGGACATTGGGCAAATAGAGAAATTCAGGAATTTTCACTCTGCAAAAGCTGAGGAAGCTGGAAGGTTAAAAAGACGTGTGCGCTTTGGGATAAACCACCGCCATCCGTCCCACGGGCAGAATGGCCCCTGGGAAGGTGATGGGACTTTAGAAAATCTTTGACAAATATAAGTGGGAGTTGTACACGCTGTGAGGAATTAAAAAGCATTTCCAGCTCAGGACTAGAAAGACAGAGAAAGCGATGAGGCCCTGTTCTTAGGAGGAAAGGAAGGGGGAAAGTGTATAGGGCTACCGAGCTTGAAGTGGATGGTGGGAGACCCGCCCCCTCTCCAGATCTAACGGAGGCAGGATTTAAGGGTGGGTTTGGGGGATGAAGTTGTGTTGAAAAGAGCTAGGAGTTCCTGGGAGTTTCTGTCATGGCTCAGTGGGAAGGAACCTGACTAGTAAACTCGAGGATGTGGGTTCGATCCCGGGCTTCACTCAGTGGGTTAAGGATCCGGCATTGCCATGAGCTGCAGTGTAGGTCGCAGACGTGACTTGGATCCTGAGTTGCTGTGGCTGTGGTGTAGCCTGGCAGCTGTAGCTCCGATTCAACCCCTAGTCTGGGACCTCCCATATGCTGCAGGCTCGGACCTAAAAAGACAGAAAAAGAGAGAGAGAGAGAGAAAAGAAAAGAACACATTCCTGAGACCTGTAAGAAGTCTGAAAAACAAAACCCTAAAGAAATAGAAAAACATCTAGGAGTAACTGGCATTGAAGTAAAACATCAAATAAAGATAAAGGATGGAGTGATTGGCTCATCCTTGTTCAGCAATTTCTAGGAAATTTTCATTAAGAACCAAAGATGCCTTAGGAACGAACACATACGCGCACACACGCACGCATGCACACACACACACACACACACTCAGGAGAAATCTCCTGCAGTCCTAATTATAGTAAACACCTGGGGACTTTATTTCCTTTGCTGCTGGAGACCCAGGATGATTTAGAAATCCCAGACTTCCCTGGGAGAGTGACACAACGGATTAAAGGGTCCAGTTTCAAGAGGATTCCTGAAGCAGTTTTGGGTTCCCAGCCACCCTCCTTCACCCGAAATGAGAGAGTCTTAGGTTAGGAAGGAGCAGAAATTTTGTGAGATTCACCTCCACACCAGCTTGCGTGATGGCCTAGGGCCAGAAGGCTTGATCTAGACTAGGGCATGGGCCAAAGCGAAAGACGGGAGTTCTTAGATAGGCGCCACGAGAAGAGGCCATCAAGCCATTCAATAAACTATTCCAAGCCAGGCCAGTTCTCCAAATGCGCCCAAGTAAATACCACCCAAGAGACAGTGGGGCCTGCCAAGCAGTGACCAGACATTATAAGCAAAATTAGCCAATTAATGGGCTCTCCTGTCTTGTGGCTGGATTGCTGTGCTTGCTGCTGCTGCACCAGCCTGGCCTCAGATCTGCAAACCCACCCCCTGCCGTCCCCGGGCAGGCGCTCCACCAGGTGAGCAGCAGAAGGGTGGTGGGGAGCGGGCCCGCCAGATGGCTGGGTTGTGAGGAGCTGTGCTAAGCTTTTTCTCTGCTGCAAGTTACTCTTAACTCACACACTCCACACTCCATAACCTTCCGGGGAAGTGATTCTTGATCTGTATGTAAGTTGCCAAGTGTTACCTGAATGAGTGATTTTTAACTTGATGTCTCTTTTTTCCCCAACTCGGAAACTAGTTTTTGAAAGACTTTCCAACAATGAACTGAAACCTCCACTAATGCTGTGAGTTGCTATGGCAACTTTTTTGCAGGGGGGTGGGGTGGGCGGGGAATTGAAAGTGTTTGAAGGATCTTCTTTTATTCATCTTTAGAACATAACTGATGAATGACCATCAGGTAAAGGAACACCGTCCCCACCTTACAGATGGAAAAACCAGGTGAAGAAGTGTTAAGTCACTCGTCTTTACAAGTTCAGAAAGCGAATAATGGACTCCCGATTTCAACTGAATTATGTATTCCAACTGTGCACTTTGGGCTCTGTTAAAGAATGCTTTTAAGAGAAAAGAGGCAAAAACAACTTACCTCCAAATTAAGACAAGTAGAGCTGTTTGTTTCATATGCCGCAGACAGAATAAAAATCCCGCCTTTGTGACATCTGTAATGTGACTGATGTAGAAGCCCAAATCAGTGCTACTCCTAAGTAGGAAGTTATTATCATAATAATATCATCTGTGAGATTAATCAAAATAGTCCGATCAAATGCAGGAAGTATGTATTGCACATTAGGCATTGAACTTGGCTCTTCAAAGATTGTATTTTAGCCTTAAAGGGAGGCATTATTCCTGCATTTTACGCATGGAGAAGTTGAGAAAGTGAAGGCTTATGAAGGTGTAGTTGGAAGCATACCTAACTTCCTGGCCCCGTTTCCTACCTCCCACCCAGAGCTGGGGAGGAGAAGACCTGGTCCGAGAACCTAGTTTGGCCATGACCGGCTTTGCATAGGAAGCTGTGAAGAGAGGGTGTATGGCCTCCCAGGAAAGTGTGCGGGTGTCTAGAGGAGTTAGGGAGTGGGGGCTCACAGTTGAGCAAAAAGCCAGGGGAGCAAGGAGAGCAGATATAGGGAAAAAGGTGACACCACCCCTCACCCACCTCTCCCCCATCACCACCCAAACCAACACCACCGCTCTCCGCAAGTCCATTTGAAGGATACAGCCCCTAAGGGGGCAGGGCGGGGGGGACAATGGACAAGTTTTCCAGGTGCAGCAGCCGAAGTTCATTTTATCCATGGGGGTCTACAGAGAACCACTCTCCCCGCCCCAAGTCAGTGGGGACGGCATGGAATCCCACCTTTGGAAACCCTGGAGCAAACAGAAGCTCTGTGACTTCTAAGGACATGCAGCGTCTGAATGATGGAAACCACACCACAATCCCGAAATGGCAGGCTCCATCTGCCACGGAAATACAGGAGCTACGCGCATAACTCAGTTCAGGGAATGAGCCACTCAGCTAAGTCTGAACTTTCCTGAGGCTTTTTAAAGGCTGACCAACAAGGAGCCAGGAGCTTCTCACCCAAGTCTCATGCATTGTTTCCTTTGAAAGAGCCCTTCCCTTAAACGCAGGCCTCTTTCCTGACTAAATATGTCATTTCAGCCCCGCTCCTTCTGCTTGTTACCAGGATGGTGCTAATTCGAGCATGGCTCACTTCAAAGTTGACACTGATCCTCCTCATAAGCAATTGTTTTGCAGCCAGACCCATCAGTGGCTCCCGTCAACCCCTTTCAAGCATGGCGCCAGCTTTTCAAAATGCTGACAAGAGTTCCCCTCTGTTGCCTAGGACAAGCCATGGTTGTCCTTTTCAGAGCATGTAATTGTCTCCTGCGGAGAGCAGACCCCCCCTGCCGCACAGGCCCAGCCACCTGTCTTTCCCGTCGCAGTAACTGGGAGCTCAGACTCCAGCAAACGCTAGGGAAAGTTAAAACAGTTTTAGAGGCCGAAGCCAGAACACAGTTATGAACCAGAAAACAGGACTAATTAGTGAAATCCACTGGAATCTTTAAACCGCGGCCCTGCAGTATAAGACCATCGGACTACAGCGTTTCCTTTTCTGTTTCTAGGAAGGACCACAACCTCTGCCACTCCAATAGCAATTTGATTCCTTTCCTAAGGCAATGGTTCTCCAGCTTGCATCAAGGGAACTTGTTGAAAAATGCAAATTTCTGGGCAAATTTCCCCAGAAGTTGTGATTCAGTGAGTTGGGGAGAAGCCCAGGGAACCGTGTGTTTGACAGGCTCCCCCATGGTTCAGATGCAGGTGGTCCGAGACTACATATTGCAAAACATGGCTGTAGAGTCTTAAGGAAATGAATGTCTTCTCGCTCCCTTAGAACTCATCTGGGAATTTCAAAAGCTTCAGAACATTCTATTGTATCTATTCCTGTCAAGTTAGGACTTACAATGACAATCCTTGAAAATAAAATAAATGCATCACTTCAGGTCAGAGGGAGCTAAGGGCCAGATGTCAGCCTCTGCCTCCCGTCCCCAGCTCTTCCCATCCCTGTTTCCTCTCAGGTACATCTTCTGATAGGCTCCTCCTGCAAGTCCCAGAGGACCTGCAACCAAGCAGGATTTCAGGAAAGCATATGTTTACACAGCAGTCTCTCACTGGAGAGATGGATCTGGAATTGAGTTAGCCACCATCCAGATCCTATCCCCAGGGACAGCCCTGGGGTAGGCATGGCCACTGAATTGTAACACGTCTCTCTGTCTCCTCCAGCTTCCCATATCCACTTGTCGGGGCTCAGTCTTAAATACTTGGTTTCTGCCTTGTCCCCCCCAACCCCATTTCCAATTCTCCACATTGTCTCCCTCATTCTCCCAAACTCCCCAGGATCTCAGGTCCGGATGGAGACAACCCTCTCCTCATTATTTCCTGAGTGTCCCTCAGGACCAGGAAGAGGCTGCACAAATTATTAATGTTATTCTCCAACCATTTCCAGTCCTCAGCCCTCAACAACATCCCCGGTCTGCAGGACTGTACGTTCCCTTGCATAGGTGCTATGAAACTAGTTCTGAACTGTGAGTTGCAAGCAGAAAGTACGTGGCTCATTTCTGTTATACAGCCTTTCATTGCCAGCACACGACACCCCCCTCTCCCCCGCCCCGTGCTGCCGGAGCCCTTTTTTTTCTCTTAGGCAGGGTGACTGGCAACATTTGAGGTGGGGACTGCTTCACCATCCTCGGCCCCTGAATAACCATGACTATTTAAGCCTCTTGTTGATGTGCGATACACATATAGTATAAGCAAGAAACAAACCTTCCTGGTTTTGAGTCACTGAGCTTGGGGATTATTTGTTTCTATCATGTAATTGAGCTTATCCTGGCTGTGCCAGGTCTTTGGGTGTTTTGGGCTCTTGCTAATCTCTTTCCTGGGCATCTGAGTCCTTTCCTTTTGTTCTCAACTATAAGCTGGGACGTTTCCAGGAATCAACAAATAGACTAACCAGAATAAGTGTACAGCCCCGCCTGCCACTGGGGTCACAATTCTCTCCACTGTTCACTGGCACCCTCGTCTGACTCAGTAACACCTGTACCTTTATACCCTTGGGATATTGCTGACTCTTCAACCAGGTAAATGTCCTTCTTTCACACAGGATGACTCTTCTTTCCTTCCTCCTATCCAGTGTTGCTACTGACCAAAGCTTTCTCTTGTGAGCCTGTTTTCACAATGACAAGTAGCTAACGTCATGATCTCTAGAGAGATCTTCATCACTAACAGTTTTTGCCTGGAGTTGGGAAATTATTACAAGTAGATCCAAACTCACTGCCTCTATTTTTCATGACAGTGATAATATAACTGCTGGAAATAATTCACTCCCAGCAGTGGCCTTGTCTACCTTGTGTTCCGATTCCTAAGGACCGTTGGCAAGTGACCTTCCTCTGCTGCGGGCTTTGGCAGTTCACGTGACTCTCTGGTTTGGCAATGATGACAAATGAAGTTACTGCAGGTCCCGGAGCCTTAGTCCCTGGAAACCATCAACAGAATGACAGCTCCTACTTGCCTCTATAACAAGCTCTTCCAGGCAACTAATCACCAGACAGGGTCTTCCTTCCAGAATGCAGTTTCTTAATCTTATTTTGGAGAATTAACTGTGTGACCTCAGCATTGGGATTTTTCCTCATAAAGAATTCCAAAGTTGCAACTCAGTATAGCAAAAGAGTAATTATAATCCCAAAGACAGGATGACATAAGAAGGCAGAATATAAAGAAGTGATCTGCTTAAGGACCAAGTGAAATTTCAGAACGTATTTGAGTGTAAACCAAGGATGTCTCATGCAAATTTTGTGTGACAATTGCAATAAGTAAAACAGATTTCATTATTCCAATGGAAAGGGGTTTTCTTGGAGAGACAAGACCATTTTTATTTCTTTTTGTAGACTTTCCTCTTCTCCCGGGACCTAGGAGAGGGCTTTGCCTTAAGAGGGTGCTTGATGTTTAGTGAATTTGAAATGACCTCATGCCTAGGTGTTTTGTGCTTAGTATATGTTTGATGTGTGTTAAGTGATGTATGTGTGTGCGCTTGAAAAATATAGAGTAAGATATACAGATAGGCAAACACTAAATGTGAGGCAAGCATTCACTTCTGTAAATATTTATTGAATACCTACCACGTGCTAGGCACAAATCTAGGAATACAGGGAAAGTTACTAGCCTCATAATATCTATATTTGACTGAAGGAGTCTGGAAATAAATAACGAAAATAGTTGTTTCATAAAGAAGAGATGAGGTCATGGAGAATGATGGATGGGTGGTCAAGGGAGCCTCCCTGAAGAGAAATATGAGTGAATCAGGAGTTAGATATATGGCTACTGGCCCAGAAAACATTCTAGGAAGATAAAACTAGTTCAAAGGCCCTGAGGCAGTACCTGTTTTGTGTATTATAGAAACAAATGTGCCATTGTGTTAGAACAGGGTGAAGGGCAGAGAATGGTAGGAGGTGAGGCCATGAAGGCAGGAGGGCCGGATCATGGAGGGTCTTCTGTCATGTTGGGAACTTCGAATTTTGTTCTGAGGGTGAACAGAAGCTGCTGGAAGATTTGAGGCAAGAGAATGAATGACATGCTGGGATTTAAGTTTTGAAATTTTCTACTATCGCAGTACAAGAAGTTGAATGCGGGTTACCAGGGCTGCCTATAACTGGTTACACTGACTTCCATTCTTCATGATGAAGATTACAGTTGGGCTTCCAATTCAAGGCAGGATGATCACCAGAGACCTGCAGGTTTGATTTTCAAATGAATCCTTGCCTTTGTGTGACCACCCTTTTCTCTCAAAATCTCCCTGCAGGAACACTGCAATAAAATCAAAGAACCAGGACACCTGAGATCATTCCATATGGATTTGAGAGCATGAGAGGGGATTTCTGGGCTCCCAGGAAAAGAGGGAAGGATAATAGTAGACTCTGTGTTACCTTTTCAGCTTGTCCACCCTCGATGCTCTACCTAATAATTCTCAGCTCTGAAGAACAATGACACAGGATAACACCCACATTTACAGCATCTCCAGTTTTGAACATTAGGCAAGGGTGAGTCTTCTCTGATGTTTGGCTCTGTACCAGTTTGAGTTGAGAACAAGATATTTTCAAAGGAAGGATGAAACACGTCAGAGGCTCTCCAAGTTCAAGTGCCACTAAGAACCTCACAAGATAGTTTACCAAACATAGGCATGCTCTTGGAGGCTTTCACAAAAGACAAAAGACCTTCAGATCCTTTGTTTTCACAGCATGAGACTGTAGTCAGAGAGAGAGAAGGGTGAAGAGAAAAGGTAGCAGTCCAGGAGAGGAGGTGAGTCCATGGAACTAGGAGTGGCCTCTGAAAGGTTTTCATGCTCCATGAGGGAAAAGAAGGCCTTCTCCTCAGCCTGAAGTTGCAATTGGCACTTCTCCAAACTCAGACTTTAGGACTTATCTGTATGATGATTTTCAAGAATCTTAACTTCTCTGGCCTTGACTTCCTCATTTGCAGAAGAAAAGGGAATTGGACAAGATGATTTATAAGTGATATACTTAGCTTTAAAATTCTGTTTCTAAGAATCACATGCAAAAATAATCCAAATCAGCATATTCCAAGACCAGGGATCTAGTCCTAGAACATGGAGATTTAAGCATAAATTGCAGACGTACTCTAAATGGTTTCATTGACTATTACTTTTTTCATTGTAGATACTGTTCTATTTTCATCAAAGAAATGAAGGCGGAAAGATGGAAGGAAGGA
The DNA here is from genome assembly GCA_004024745.2 of Catagonus wagneri. Lineage (NCBI taxonomy): Eukaryota > Metazoa > Chordata > Mammalia > Artiodactyla > Tayassuidae > Catagonus > Catagonus wagneri. The sequence continues at coordinate 19,241,627 of PVHT020000022.1, read as the reverse complement.
AGTGAGGGAAGGAGGGAGAGGGAGGAAGGAAGGAAAGGAAGGACACTTAAAATATGTAACTGATATCCACTAGATAAAGAATAACTTTCTTTTCCAAATACCAGTGGAAATAAGAGTTTCCTATTAGCCTCCAGGGTAACCTATGTGCTATGGGGCTGGAAATTTTGGTGGTCCTGACTTGTGTGCCAACTTTTCTGCTCATACCGTTTTTGTTTTTTTTTTTTTAGTAAATAGTTGTTTTGAAAGATACGTTCTTCTTCTTTTGCATTTTCCTCCAACACCAGTGGATAGAGTACTCGTGACTATATTCTGGAGCAGGTCTTCACAGAGTAAAATACTCTGTCATGTTACAACCAGCTCATGGTAATAAGAGATAGCTGGCCACCAGGGGAACCTTCTGCTAGCTCTATGTTTGACTTGCCCTTAGCTAGTGCTCTCAGAAGAATAGATCTCCTGATCAGAGGGATCCTCATGGAGACATTATTATCGGGATAAAATGCTATCTAATCAATTCTTTGATAAAGAAAAGGAAAGGAAATCCATGTTCCTATGCAAAAGATGAGATCAATCAATTGACTTATTCAGACCTAAGTAACAACTTCAAGAAACCCACACCCCACCACCTCTGATTGCACATCTCTGGCCATAATGAGGTTCTGCCTCCTGCTGTGACCTGACCATCTTGGCTCAAGTTGAGAAACACCTGTCGTAATAGAATCTTGGGGAGCCAGTGGCTTCCAAAACTCTGAAACCTGAGAAGCAACATCTGTCTGCCTTTCCCCTCTTCCATCAACCAGTCTGTGGTTCTACCAGGGAGTAAATGCTGAGTCAGGGCCGGTGGCTGGTGCTGAGCAGGAGAGACCCAACAATGCAGTAAAGACCACATCGTCAGCATGTAGGGCTTCCTGTCTAAGCAGGCTGTCTTCTCTCTTTCCTTTCCTCCCTCACACAACGGAAAGGCAATTTACTAGGCAAATTCCTCCACAGCAGAGAGAGTGTGGGAGTCTCAACCACTGCTGTGTACTTGACTTTTGGTGAGCACTTTGTCAGGATCATGATTTGTCAGGGCCAGAACGATTTGTCTCACGGACTGAGGGACATCACCTGATAGGAATCAGGGTGGTGGTTTCGCTGACCCTTTTGCTCCAGCTCAACACAGAACATGGAAGCTAAGGGGGAAGAGGCTCGGAAACCAATGGGAGAAGGAGCTGTGTGAGGGAGTGGCCGGCAGACTGGACCCAGAGGAATAGTTTCTCTCTTGTCTCGTTTTCTTGGGTTCTTCATCCTTCTCTAAGGGCACCCGAAGCTGGATAAAAAAGGGCTTTACTTTCTAATTCAAACTCACCATTTTTTGAGGCTCTTCACGGAAATTTAAATTTCTCTTCCTTTTCTCTTCTTGCCTTTGATGAGGAGTTAGAAGCAGGATGCCCTGGTGCCCAGGTTTCCAAGCACAGGCCAGAGAGTAACAGGGCCTTGACCCCCAAGAGAGAAGGCAGGAGGGCAGGAGGTTGATGGCCTGGACCTTTGGACACTGAGGGGCACACAAGCTTCCAATCCCTGGGAATCCAGCCACCCAGACAACCGCTGTGGTTGGTTTGGGAAAGAAGAAGGCCCCGATCCAGCTGGAAGCCCCTTGGGAACCCATGAGTAAAGGAACTTCTGGGACGGGTCTCACAGAGGAAGCAATTTGAGAATGGAAGTGTTCTTAGACTATAACATAAAAGAGAAGAGCCCACAAGTGTGTGGGCATTGCCTCATTATGGGAAAGGTTGCAAACTGCTGACCTTGGGGGGTAAAAGAGGATCGGCCAGTCTGATTTACTAGCATGTCTGGCTTGTCATAGAAACTCCCCAATATTTGAAAAATGGAATGAGCAAGAGAGTTAATGATTATTATTTAACATGTTTCCCACCCAAGCTTTTGTGGGTTTAAACAGGGTCTCTGGGAGTCAAAGCTGGAAGGCAGTGAAATGCAAAGGCTAAGGGTGGTCTCCAAAATCAAACAATCCCAAATAAGAGTCTTGGTTCTGTCACCTACCAGCAGCGCTATTTTTGGGAACTTGTTTACTTTTCTTAATTTCATTTAAGCTTATAAATGGGGATTAGAGTGATACCTGCTGACAGAGTTGTTGTGAGGATGAAAGACGTAAAGTGTGGGTGATGGTTCCTTTCATGTGTCAACCTGGGTAGGCTATAACATCCAGTAGCTTGGTCAAGCACCAATCAAGATGTTGCTCTGAAGGTGTTTTTAAAGATGTGGTTAACATTTGAATCGATAGATTGTGAATCAAGCATATTACCTTCCAGAACATGGGCGGGCATCACCCAAACAGTTCAAGGCCTTATGAGAAAAGACTGAGGTTCTTGGAAGAGGAAAGAATCATGCCTCTAGACTCTTTGGGCTCAAAACTGCAATACCACCTTTTCCTTGGGTCTCCAGCCTGCCAACCTGCAGATTTCTGACTTGCAGACTTTGTAATCATGCAATCATGTTCCTTAAAATAAATTCCCCTCTCTCTTTCCATCTAGATAGATGGATAGATGGATGGATGGATGGATGAGTGGGTAGATGGACAGATGGATAAATGAATGAGTGGGTAGATGGATGGATGAGTGGGTAGATGTACAGATGGATAAATGAATGAGTGGGTAGATGGATGGATCTGCTATTGGTTTTGTTTCTCTGGAGAACCCTGACTAATACAGTTCATACAAAGTACTAAGCACAGTTCCTAGCACAGTTATGTGCTCAAAAAGACTTTTCTTTTATTATCACTAATTCCCTAAGTGATAAAGCTTTCCACACCTCATCAGGATTCCAGGTGCCTACAGGAAGGTTATTAGGGGGCTGGGGATTAAGTAGAACAGAAGATCTGCTCATCAGCCCTGAAGCATACAATTAGGTGGCATCCATTCTGGGAGAGGCACAGGCTGGATATCTGCTGTTTTGGGGGGCAGAAGGCTGGGCTCCTCGGTCCCTAACCCATCTAGTCCTCCCTCCCCTGCCCTCCTTATGGCTCCTCAGCCCTCACTAGGGAGATGATTTGTGCTTCAGGCTCCTTGGCAGCTGCACTAGTGGACACTGGCCTCTCACTCCCCATTCCCAAAGCCTGGCCTGCAGATGTTTTCTCGTGGCCTTTCTACTTTTAGCTGCTGTTCCCTCCTCTGACCCAAACTCCTGGCGAGGCTTTTTGGTAAGCTGTTCTTTTCCTCCAGAGTCTCTTTGACTCTGTTATCATCACTAAATCATCTGAATCATCAGCTCAGTACGGAGCCACTGACATAGGACAGAAATCCCAAGCTCACCTTTCTCTCTGCTTCCTCCCTGGGGTGGCATTTACAAGAGGAGAGCAGGAGAGAGGAGGACTCCGAAGCACTAAAAGCCTGTTGTTCTCCATCCTTGAGCCCAGAAAAGCCACATTTTCTCCCTGCCTGCCCTTCCTCAGTGGCTCTGCCTCTTTGGGCTCTCCTTGCCTTTCTGAGAGGAGCCCTGCTCTATAACACCCTCCAGCCTGGTCATCCTTCCTCTTGAATCTCCATCCCTCTCCCCTTGCTCTCTGCTTACAGCTCCAAGGACAGACCTATCTGTTGCACTGGAAGTCACCCTACTGGGCACCCTTGCTGCCTCATTTCTATGAGCTGGAAGACAAGGTCAAAGTTTCATGACTGATAAGGGATTAATCTCTAAAATACACAAACATCTCATACAGCTTTATATAAAAAAAAAACCTACCACCAAACAATTTGATCAAAAAAGGTCAGAAGATCTACAAAGACATTTCTCCCAAGAAGACAGAGTGCCAAAAAGCACATGAAAAGATGCTCAGCATCACTAATTATTAGAGAAATGCAAATCAAAACTGCAGTGAGGTACCACCTCATACCAGTCAGAATGGCTATCAACAAAATGTCTACAAACAATAAATGCCAGAGAGGGTGTGGAGAAACGGGAATCCTCCTATACTGTTGGTCAGAATGTAAGCTGGTGCAGCCACTATGGAGAACAGTATGGAGGTTCCTTGAAAAACTAAATACAGAACTACTATATGATCCTGCAATGCCACTCCTGGGCATATATCTGGAGAAAACCATAATTTGAAAACACACATATACCCCAATGTTCATTGCAGCAATATTCATAGTAGCCAAAACATGGAAGCAACCTAAATGTCCATCGACAGATGAATGGATAAAGAAGATGTGGTACATATACACAATGGAATATTACTCAGCCATAAAAAGAATGAAATAATGCCATTTACAGCAACATGGACGGACCTACAGATCATCATACAACGTGAAGTTAGACAGAGAAAGACAAATATCCACTAATATGTCGACTCTTAACAAAAATGATACAAAAGAACTTACTCACAAAGCAGAAACAGACATAAAGATTTCAAAACCAAATTTACAGTTACCAAAGGGGAAATGATTCCAAAGGAGGAATAAAATGGAAGGTTGAGACTGACATATACACACTACTACATATGGAATGGAAGAGTAACAAGGACCTACTGTACAGCACAGGGAAATCTACTCAACTCTCTGAAGTGACCTGTATGAGAAAAGAATCCAGAAAGGATTGGATATATGTATATGTATAACTGAATCACTTTTCTGTACACCCAAAAGGAACAAAATATTTTAAGTCAACTATACGCCAAATTCTTTTTTTTACAAAACTAAAGTACAAAGAGCCATGAGAAAACTTTTGGTGGTGATGAATCTATTATCTGGATTGTAATGATGGGTTCACAACTATATACCTTTATCTAAAAATATTAAATTGCACACTTATGAAAAAAGGTCCAAGCTTCAGATGCTTGATAATTTAAATGAACCCTCTAAAGAGTCTATTGCTTTCAGCGACTGTGGTTCCTGCACCAAAGGCCAAGGGTATGATGGCTTGTGGTAGCTTCAAAGGCCATATTTTGATGGGTTCCAGCACACCCTCCTTTGACAGAGGCAGCTAGTGTTCAGAGAAGGGCAGAGTCCTTTTTAAGGCCACAGAGTTCACTGGAAGCCAAACCGGAGCTCAAATGTGGGTCTCCTGGCTACAGTGGCGTGGCTTCTGGGGGCCTAGCTGGACTGCATGGGTGGGCCACAGCCTTCCACGCTGCTTCCCGTCTCAGACCCATTCCTCAGGGCGCTTCTCCCCCAGATTTGGTGCTGCCTATTGTCAGTCCCATGAAGCCCATTGAGGCAGGAAGTACTCTCTACGGACTGCCCAAAATAGCCCATGGAGATGGTATCACCCTGGTAATGACCCTCCGTACTCTATCCAAGGGTTGTTGATAGGTTGATTCAAACTTGATTCCTTCAGAAAGTAAGAGACCGGACTTCTAGGTAGCTTGTGGAATTTTTACATGGATAGAAAGGAGAGGGAAAAGCAGAATATCCCAGAATAGATCTCCCATCGCATCTGTTCATTGGGTCATTCACTGATTCACCCATGAGGTCATTCTTTTGTTCCACTATGGATTTATGGGGTGCCCTGGCTAGCTCCACCAAACAACATCACATGCTCTACTTTGGAGAATTCTAAGCCACACTCCAGGCACAGAAGGTATGTGCTCTGGGCATGTAACTGGCTTTGAACAGATACACACAGACATATTAGACTCAGAGACACACACACACTCCGCTTTGGCCAAACTGAGGTCCACACCACGAAAAGGAGAACACTGGTGTTGAAGGGTAAAGGGTGTCTCCTTATTCCCACAGATCTTGACGTCACAGACTCCTCTCTTTGTCTGCACTAAACCTGGAACCCCAGTCGCTGCAGTGGCCGTGGCTACAGTGGCGTGGCTTCTGGGGGCCTAGCTGGACTGCATGGGTGGGCCACAGCCTTCCACGCTGCTTCCCGTCTCAGACCCATTCCTCAGGGCCCTATTGTGTGACCTCTGCCCCCTCCCTCCCTGGCTGTCTTCACGGCCCCCACGGTTATCAGAGCTTGATCTGCCAGGTCCCCTGGAAACTTCTGGGTCTCACTGCCCCCGTGAAGGTGGGAAGGGCCTGGAGATGCAGTCAGCTCAGTGGGAGGCAACACTCTGAGGCCCAAGCTAACCCCACCCTTGACTAAGTGACACTTTCAACCATTCCATGAGGAGTTTGGAAAAGGCATTTGACCAACAGACCACTGCTCTTCACGGCTCTGCAGCTCAGAAGCCTGGTGGGGGTTCTTTCTTGAGTCCAAGAGGTAAGGGCACAGGCTGAAGGGAAGGAGAAACAAGGAGGCGCTTCTCCCCCAGATTTGGTGCTGCCGATTGTCAGTCCCATGAAGCCCATTGAGACAGGAAGAAAGAAGACAGAGACAAAGTGTTAGGAGGCTGTGGGTTTTCCTCTGAGAAGCTTAGACTTAGGTGACAGACTGCCTCTAGCACTGCCTGGCTCTGTTATCTTGCGCAAGTTACTTAGCGCCTCTGAGCCCAGTCACTAAAATGGAGAAAATGCTGCCTTTCCTGCTTGGCTGGTATAAGAATTAGAAAAGAACATGCAAAGCACTAAGACAGTACTTAGCAGTACCTTAATGATGATGAAAGCAATGAACCTCCTAATGCACTTATTAGGTTCTCAGGAGTTGGTAGCTCTTAGGTTATTGTATTTTTCTTCTTGGTGGAAGAAAATGGACGTCACAGGTAGAAAGAAACACAGACTGGGTCTCTGACTTTGTGGTCCAGCTTTGTACCTTCCCCAGCAGACCTGCAGTCCCATTGTCTTCTCCTGGTGGCAGGTGACTCACAAGAGGGGATGTCAGGACATGAATCACAGGCCCCACCATTTCAAAGCACCCTGGTCCCCTGGGGTGGCCTCCGGGGCACCCAGAGATCGGGTCCAGCCCTGCTTTGCTTCTGCAGCCACAAGGTGGTATGGCCAGCAGCCACAGGAGAGTTCTCCTTTTTTCCAGAGTCTGTTTGCTGTATAAACACAATCGTAAAATGAGAGCCAAGTGTCGGCGATGGCGGGGTGGGAGCAAAAGCAGGGAGAGGCAGCGTTCCTGGCGATGGCCAGCTGCACCCCGCCCAGCCCCGGTCAGCGTGGGGGAGAAGAGGTCCTGCATCGCATCACGTTGTCAGGCCGCACAGACCCTGGGTTCTTCAAACTTCACTGGGCTGGAGTGATTTAGAGAAGCTTTAGGGGAGGAGGAGGCAGCTGGGAGAAGAAGGTGGAGGAGGCAGCCAAGGAGTTACGCTCAGCTGCTCCCAGGCTCCAAGGCCTTGCTGGACTCTGAAAAATAATCCGGTTTCCACTTGTCATCTGATCCATAAAACGCCTTGCTGGGGTACTTAAGATCGTTCCCTGGGGCTGCATCCGTGTGATTCAGATTCAAAAGCAGAACCACTGACCATGGAGATGGCTCCACCATCAGAAGCCTGAAGGATGAGCAGGGCTCTCAGAGACCCTCTGGCTGTGTCTCCATGGGGAGCAGAGGACTGCAGTGATGATTTTAGGCAACTCAAGCCTCTGCCCCTTCCAGACGCGAACCAAAATACAAAACTTGTATAAACTGGGAGCAAGTAGGCGTACGAGCTTGAATGATCAAAACAGCTGTCTCTACGAGTTCCCTGGTGGTGCAGTGGGCTAAGGATCCAGCATTGTCACTGCTGCGGCTCATGACACCACTGTGGCAGCCAATGGCCTGGGGGCTTCCGCGTTCCATGGGTGCGGCCAACAAAACCAAACCAGTTGTCTCTACTTTCAGCACCACACTGATTGCATTCTCCCCAGTCCTACCCCTACTGCTATGACTTGTGGACTTTAAGTTCCCCCACAAAATAATTCCAACTTTCCTCTAGTTCTAACCAGCCTATATTGCATCGCTCGCCCCTCAAGAACCACTTGCTTGGAGAACTTCGGTTCTTCAAGGAGAGCGAGAAGTAGGGGGCAGGGGGCAGGGGTTCTGGAAAGGGCATGCTAGGCTCCGAACCTAACTCAGATATACTGTACTCTGTCTGCTCAGCAGGAAAACTTACGACTCGCAGCTGAGTTACAACAAGCACAGGGCTGAAGCCATCCAGGGCCCCCGCATATTTTCCTTGGCCCCGGCACAGGCTGCTGACATCATTGCAGGCTCCGCCATTCATCCGCTGCTGCTTGGAGCTTACGGTTGTGTGAGGCTACGTTCCAGGGTCTGGGGAGGGTCGGACTGCAAATTGGGTGGTGGTGGGATGGAGGTGGTCCCACAGAGTTTGTGAAAACAAACAGAAATGTGCACTGAACCGTGTCTTCCTTCCCCTGGAATGATGAGTGAAACTAACCTCACCCCCAGCTGCCCGGCCTACTCCCCCAGCGCAAACGGACCCAGGTCAAGGCCAGCCCGGGGACCCAGAAGCCTTGGTCCTGCCAGCGCTATTTTGGGCAATGATGACGAGTGTCCACCACAGGTAAGAGAAGCAGGGGTTCCAGTAGCAAGTTCTACACATCCTTCCAGACGTCACCCGGGCCGCTCTGGGCCCATCTGCATGCTCCTGCAAATCCTGGGTAGTGGGAAAACCCTGTTAATGGTTCCCAGAGGTCTCAGAAAGGAAAAGGGCCAAAGTAAGAAATGTGAATATTAGGAAATAGGGCATATGAGTAGGTGCACGCGCTGCAGGATTCACAGTCATTTTTAGAAGGCAGCACTTTCATACGGGGAATGTTATAAAGGAGAGCCTTTAAGCGGCGCTTCCCAATTCCTCAAAAGCTTTTAGTTCTGGCAGTATGGCAACCGGCCGGGGCAGCCGTCAAGCCGGTGACACTGAGAAGCAGGTGAGAGAGCACAGGTGGAAAGCACCTGTTACCTTCCTGGATGTTGCTTCCCGTGTTGACAGGGTGAGATGTCACGGGCACCAGGGGCAAAGCTCCTGGCTTGGCTGGCTTAGTGAAGAGCCCAGAGCCTCCAGATGCTGTGAACTGGATGCGAATCCTGGCAGTGGCCACCCCGTGTCCTAGAGCAGCCAGGACCGGCTCCTGGGCACAGACTCGCCAACAGGATCACCTCTTCCTCAAACGTCACTGACACAATGTATTTGAGGACAGCGCTCAGCCCCCAGGGGGTGCCCATCTAATTCAGAGCTGCTGGGAACATTCTTGGGAATGTTTAACGGCCAGCTGTTTAGGGGAAAATGGTCCTGATTTGTAGCATCTGCCTGTTTCTGAGACGTAAATGCTCCCATCAAGGCCAATTTCAAGCTCCCGACTTTGGCGAGATAATTCACTGGCCTCTTGTCTTTGTGCACATCTTGTGAGCAGAGGGACTGACAGCTTTTGTTCTGGATTATCTTTTTAGTGATGCTCATATTCCCCCTCTCTCTTTCTGGCTCGCTCTCTCTCTCTCTCTCTCTCTCTCTCTCTTCCTCCAGGGCTAGGAACATGGACCTTCTGTCCCGAGAAGATGAGAGGGAGGTGATGAAAGAGCTCTGACGTCTGAATCTATTCTCATAGCGCAGCCGCCCAGGAGAGCCATCTATCAAAGCCGTCCACATTAGACTCTGCATGAATGAGAAATAAATGCTTCTCACGGTATGACAGTGAATTTAAGGTTGTTGTACTACTCACCCTGATGCAAGTCGTCCCCGTCATTATCTCCATCCACTGATGAGAAAACTGAGGACCGGAGGTAATGGACTAGGTCTCATTACCGGTAAGTGGCAGAGCCAGGACTCCAGTATGGGCCTGTCTATCTCTAAAGCTTTTTTTTTTTTTTTCCCCTGCTTTGCTGACTCTTCATGACCCAGGCCCATGTGTGGCCAGGGTTCTCAGGTCCACAGAGTTGCCCAGAGTGGGAAACCAGTCTCCCTGCCAGAGAAAGCCAGTTTTCTTCAGTAATCAGTCCTGCCTCCGGTGGAGGGGAGGGGGGGGTCTGGAAGGAAGTCTGACCATCTGCAGCTTCCAGGAAGATTGATTCCTCCCATCCAAGCCTCTGCTGCTCAGGGCAAAGCAAGGCCCCCCCGAAGGACTCTTAACCTGATGAGTATGGTGCATTCAGGGCAGCTGGTGGACTGCATGAGGGCCCCCCCACAGCCACTGAGAGACCCCCGTCACCCTGGGATTGCAAACACTGCAACAATTCAGTAGGAACTCATGCCTTGAAATCGCTGGACACCTGCTTGTCTCCGTCGGATGGGAGCTCCCAGGACGTCACAGCCAGTGTGACGGGGACCCTGGGAAGCAGCTGCCTGGCTTTACTTTCCAGAGAGTCACAGGTTACTGAAGTTAGCACAGTTTAAGCACTTATTGAGCATTTGCTGTGTGCACCACAACTGCAGTGACTACTTCTGAGATCCTGTTTCAGAGACTGACAAAGAATTTGTGGTGCTGATTGCTGAATGTGTTTAAAAATCTGACAAAATACTAAAATAGGGAGTTCCCATTGTGGCTCAGTGAGTTACAAACCCAACTAGTATCCATGAGGATGCAGGTTTGATCCCTGGCCTGACTCAGCCTTGTCAGGGAACTGGTGTTGCCGAGAGCTGTGGTGTAGGTTGTAGATGCGGTTTGGATCTGGTGTTGCTGTGGCTGTGGCGTAGGCTGGGAGCTGTGGCTCCAATACGACCCCTAGCCTGGGAACCTCCATATGCCCCAGGTGTGGCCCTAGAAAGCAAAAACAAAACAAACAAAATGAAGTAAGGTTTCATTTGGTTTGACATTTCTGGCATCATCTTTGCTGAAAAGGATCAAAATACATAAATTCAGGACTGTGTTGAGAAATACCTGATGCGGAAATGCTGCCGGGGGATAGGAAGGAACCGGAAGAGGTGACGAGCCTGGCCTGTCTCAACTACCTTGATATCCCAGCACCAACGTCGCGCCAACACAGAAAATACCTACGAGACATTTGCCTTAAGAAACAAGAGTTTTTCTTTTTTTGTATTTTTGCCTTTTATGTAGAGCCGCACCCACGGCATATGGAGGTTCCCAGGCTAGGGGTCTAACAGGAGCTGTAGCCGCCGGCCTTCGCCGCACACAGCAACGCGGGATCCTAGCTGCGTCTGCAACCTACACCACAGCTCACGGCAGCGCCTAATCCTTAACCCACTGAGCAAGGCCAGGGATCAAACACGCAACCTCATGGTTCCTAGTCGGATTCATTAACCACTGAGCCATGAACGAACTCCGAAACAAGAGGTTTTCTGATCTGCCTTGATAGTTCTTTCATCTTCTCTGGGCCCTCAAGAAATCTGTGAGGTTCGCTAAGATGCTAACTCAGGCTGGTGTGGAGGCATTTCTGCCATGGTCTTTCCTAGGATTTTTGAGAAGCACCTGGGCTGCTCAGCCTGGGTCTAAGTAGCCATTCAGCCCCTGCACCTGCTCCCTATGGTTCTACCATCACCACTTCAGGTTTTTGGTGCCTCTCACGCAAACTGAAGAATACAGCCCCAGCTGCGGGTGAATGAGCATAAAGTGACTACTGGCTGCCAGGACCAGGACCTGTGTGCTTAGCTCTGGAAAATGCAAGCCTCAGACAGTCTTTCTTTCTCTGGGTCCTGCCTGGCTCCTCCCAAGCCTTGGCATTCAACGGGCCAAGAGTGGTAATAGTAACTAATAATAGAAATCATTTCCAATCAAAACACAAGGCCTGATCTTACTAAAGAGTCATAGGGATTAAAATATTCTCTGTATGAAAGAAACTGTTTGTTTCACAATTCGACCTTTGGCCAACACAGCTACTGGATCACCAGCCGCTCCCTGGGCTGGTCTTTGCATATGTGCAGAGGGAAATTTCAGTCTGAAATTCACAGAGGCCCTGGCACCCTGACTCCATACTACCACCACTTACATTCTGAAAACTTGCACACGAGCTTGTTTCTCCCATTCTCAGAAGCTTTGGGTGGCAACCCGTTGTTCAGGTAATAAAACCCAAGTTTTTTGGCATTAAATGTCCAAACTCTACTCCAGCTACTGTATTCCACTCCTCTTTCCCCCATCTAGAACCCCACGCTTCAATCAAAATGATCCATTCATTCCACCTGAACACATTCTTTGCTTTGTTAACATTTATAAAAGTAAAATTTATGTACAGGGAAATGCATAGATGCTCAGGATCCCCTCTGATGGCTTTGGATAAATGTACTCAGCCGCGTCACCACTCAGTATCTCCAATCCCAATCTCTCCATCTCTCAGAAAGTTCCCTCATATCCCCTTCTAGTCAATTCTCTCCTCCAGAGGCAATCACTACCCTGATTTCTGTCACCACAGATTACCTTGCCTGCTTTGAACTTTATACAGAGGAATCACACAGCATGTACTCAAAAGTGTCTGGCTCCTTCCACACATCATAATGTTTTTCATATTTATACACGTTGTTGTGTGTATTGGTAATTCATTTTCTATGTATTCATAATCATCAAACAGTATTCCATATACGAATATGCCACAATGTTTTTATCTAGTCACCTGCTGGATTATTTGCAGTGTTCGACTATTAAACTCTAACCCAAGTCTTTTTGTGGACATATGTTTGCATTTCTCTTAGGTCAATTCCTAGGAGTGGAATTGCCAGAACAATAGGATTGGTGCAGTTTTAAGTTTGGAAGAAACGACCAACTGTTTTCTAGAGTGGGCTGTACCCAAAATATGTAATATTTTAATGTAATAACATTTCCTTCTCATTCACATAGGGTCCAGGGTAGTTCCACATCATCAGGATGTTGGGGGGAGGTTCTTGCATAGTCATTTGGAGGCCAAGCTACTGGAAGCCCTGCCATCCCTGAATAAGGCTTACAAGCTAACCCTGAGCATCAACATTTGGCCAGTGGATGGAGAATAAGGGGATGGAGAAAGAACAGTTTTTCTTGGCCCAGAGGTAAGCACCATCCTTTTGGTTGACATTTCACTGTTGAGAGCTAGTCCCTGGCCTCACCAGGAAAACTGAAGTGGAAACCCCAGCTGGACAGCTGCTCACCAGCCACGGGTCTATATCATGAGAGGGGAACACGGGTCTTAGCGTACAGTTAGCCATCTCCACCCCCTCAGGGGTTAGTCTTACCCTCCTTTCCAATCTGACTGTGCCCACTGAAACTGCCCCACATTCTATGCAGAATGAATCCTTCCTTCCCCTACATTCTCATTGTACTTGCTGTCTCTCAACTACAGCACTTGTTAAGATCCGCCTTTCACGATTTATTTCCATGTTTTTCCCACTAGATGGTGCCCTCTTGGAGGGCTCTGAGGTCTGGCCATGTTGGATCCCCGTGCCTGGCATACAGTGGAATCTCCATAAGTGTTTGCTGCATTCACTGTGGCAGAGACACCTGGTGCCAACCAACCCCTCCCCACCCCCCAAACACTCCACTTGTTTATACCTCCCATTCTTGGACACACCACTTGTCTGTGTTCCCCAGCTCCCTGGCATCGAGCTGAGACCATGTGACTTGTCTTCCCAATGCAACATGAGTCACAGCTCCACGGCAACCTCCAGGCTGATGCAGTAGGGAGCGGCCATGCCTCCTGATATTTTAGGTCTCTTTCCCCTCCAACTTTGAGCTCAATGTGGACACACCCAGGTCAATGAGGCACCCAAGACCCAACCAACAGAACCTATGTTCTGAACACTTGATGGAGCTGAGAGCCTCTACTGAGCTTACAGCTGAGACTGGATATTGTTTGCTAGGTGAGTCAGCCTACCCTGACTAACCACTCATTCTGTGCGAACCCAGCCACTAAACTCAGGAGGGACAACCAATTACCTTGTCTTTCTATCATCCCTCCTTACTTGCCACCAAGTGCCAACTCTATGACATCAGGCCCATGCTGGTATGTGATGCCAGGTAAAGAGTGTCCAGGTAAAAGGAGTTTCCAAGGTATAAGTTAAATAGTGATTTGATAGCTAAAGTTGATAATGACCCCATAGAGTCTTAAATGTTATGCCCTTCTGTACCCCATTCTCACTATAAACTCTTAAAAGGCAAGGACTAATTCTTGCTGTATATCCTGGGTATACAGCTATTTTTTCATTTAATAACTGAGTGCCCACTATGTGTCATTCACTATTCTAGGCGGAGACAGAGCAGTGAATCAAAAAGCAACTAAGTCCCCGTCCTTAATAAAAGAGACAGAAAATCAACAAATAACTGTGACCGTGGAAGAGGCAGGAACAACAGGCAGCCCCCCCAGATCCTAACATAAGAGTATTTTTACATTTACTTGGATCAATAACTGACTGATGTCTTCCATGAATCTGGGGCGCCCCTCTATCCCTGGCACCCAGCACAGCGCTGGCACAGAGCAAATACTCCAGAAACATTTATTGAGTCAAAAAAAAAAAAAAGAATAAACGATGATTATATCTACCATCTGCTGAAAGCCCATTATTTTCCAGGCACCATGCAGAATGTTTGCACGCATGATCTTATTTAATCCTTACACCATCCCTGCAAAGTAGTTACTATTCCCTGTTTCACCTGGGAGGAAACTGGGGCTCAGAGAGGTTAAGTGACTAGCCCACTGTCACATGGCTGACAGTAGATGACAGACCTGACATTAGAAGCTACACACTTTCCTCGGGATCACACTGCCACACACAACAGCAAGTAGGGCTTTTTTTTGGTCCTGTATATTCTTTCTCGACAATGAGGAGCAACCACTACAGGCCACCGTTCTTATGAGCTGGACCATTCATCCCCCTCCGCAGTTTGCCCCAGCCAGCCCGGGCCGCCTTCCCCAACAGATGGAAGATGTGTGTTTGTGGTAATTACAGACCGTGCTGTCCTTTTCATTTATGTCTTCACAATCCAGCTTGACATCACGTCATAAAAGTTTATGTACTATGTTCTCTCTGCTCCTTACTAGTATTCTCTGGCGTTCTCCCCGGCCATCCAGAATCGATACCATCGCTCCTCTCTCAATAAAGCAGGGAGCTACGAATAAGGCCCAAATGGGTACAGTGACTATTTGTGGCAATTAGACGTCACGCTGAAAAATGGCCATGCTGAGGGAGAGCGGGCAAGATCTAAAGACCAGCAGCATCACTGACGTCCCTCACTGGGGCCCTGGAAAGTGGTCTGCTGGCAAAATACCCTCTGTCCTCTCACCTCTTCTCTTTCTCACCCTCTCTGCCTTTTCCTTTCTCATAAGACATAAGCAGAAAGAAGTGCATTCAAATTAGGGACCCCAGCCATTGATTTTTACTTGCAGTTGGTGGATTGTAATCAATGTTAATTAACCAGATTCTTTTTCAGCAAAAGGTTGGGACAGGAGAGTAACTGCACAATATTTTTGACCAAGACAACAGATATTAATGGGCTCTGGGATGGCCAGAGAGCCTGAGGGAGACAGAGGGTGGTGCTGAGAGCTGGCATGTGCGGGAAGGGGAGAGACTGAGACAATTTTAAAGTGGCCCCGTCCTTGGGTCCCGGTAGCATTTTTTGGAAGCCAACCAGAGGAGCTCTTCTTTTTACACGTCCTTTGCTTTCTTTCTGCCCCGGGAAAAGCAAGCTTCATCAGGGAGTAATTCCTACATTGTCAGCGAGGCAGCCAGGCACCCTCCCCTGATGTTCACCATTTTGACGCATGGCTCACGCTTGGCCCATTTGGCTCAATGGGAAGAGAAAAGCTTTTTAGCAACGGAAGGGGGATTTGAGCCTTAGGAGGTGCTCCCTGGGTATGGAACCGCGGGCAAGTTACGTAACATCTGGACCCTCGTCTTCCCCATGAGGTACATGATTACGACTGACCTCAGGAGCATTGACACAAGATTCTATGCAGACGCACATCATAACACGCCAGCAGCCACCACTGCTGTAGGTCGTGGGGACAAAGCTCCGGAGCCTCTGATCTCAACAAGCCAGCATATAACGATGGGAGCCAAGGTTCCTTTCCAATCTTGACCCACCTCTAATGATATACAGAGTTGTCTTGGTAGTTACACAGTTTTTATTCCAGAGATGACTTCTCTCTAAATCTAAGGGTCGCATTGAGAAGAGGACCCCCAGATGGGCCAATGCTACTTTCCAATATCCCAGAGCAAGTACAAAAAAGTGATAACAGTTGGAAACATGACAGAGCTGCCAAAAACAACCCCCAAAGCTGTAGCTGCTTTGAAACAGGGCACGCATCACAAGTTTTCGGTCACGAGAGAAAATAGAAACCAAGGAAGCCTATGGGTATGACCTCTTGAAGTAACCCATCACAGTCAAGTTCCTGGGGTTTCCTCAACACCACTTTAGACAAATGGGCCCTCTGCCTCTGAGAGACACTTTCAGAGCCTTCGATCAAGAGAAGGGCACCAAGGTTTTTCATGTCTTTCAAGTGCCCTGGGAGGGAGGAAGACTATGGGGGAATATGACAGCAGGTCATACTGCCATGCAAGAAAAAGATTCCTCATTGCTCTTGGTGGCCCCTTGGCCACTGGCACATGGAAATCCCAACTGTGCTGATACACACTAGCTCCTCCTTGCCAAGGCACCTGTAGGCATCTTCCACTTAAGGGAGGTGATTGAAGGACAGGAGGCTAGGAGAGAGAGAGGAGGGAAGAACGGAGAAAGAGGCGAGTAGAGGAGGTTGTCAAAGACTCGTGGGTTCAATACAGTGTTGAGCATGGGCCTTGAGGCAGCCCCCACCCCTCCGCCCAGCTCACTCTGGAGACTCAGAAGGAAACAGCATCTCTGCCCTCGAGTTGCTCATAGGATCCCGGGCTGGATGGAGGGATGCAGATTCACAGAGAATCACCACGCGGGGCCTGGGGGAGTATAGACAACCCCCCGCACCCAGGGGTTCTGGAGGTGGGAAAGAAGGAGTCCCTAAAGGACATTATCGGTGAAGAGAATGAGGAAAGATCAGAAGGGAGAAGTAACTGAGGAAGCAGAAAGGGAGGGAAAGTCAGGAGATAGCAGGGGAAAAAATTATTACTTCACCCCAGGATTTATATACTCAGCTCATATGCAAATCTTGTCTCATTGATCTGTGATTTCAGTGAATAAAGCTGCCTCTTCTGGAGAGCTATCGATTGTGAAGCAAACTGAGAAGGCCAGGGCCGTCCTGCACAGACCTGGGGAGTGAGCTCGCTGCGGGAGGGCCCTGCACTTAATTAGGGAAGAGCAATTGCTCACAGTGACGAAGGTTCATCCTTGAGAGAGGAAGAGAGGAAGTGTCTTTAAGGGCCTCTCCTTGCCCAGTACAAAAACACCCTCGTTTCTCAAACAGGGCCTTGTCCACCATCCCAGAGCCCTGCATCAGGGCCCTCTCTTGGCCTGGTCTAAGGGTGGGGAGACTCTTTTCTTGCAGGAGCACCATGTGTCCCCTATTTGTACTTGCTACGTGCTGACTATTCAGATTTATTCATGCTCAAGGCTTGGCCCCCTCTGGGCTCTATGTTGAATCCCAGTGGTTTCTGGGGAAAGAGTCCTGCAATCAGCCTGACTGAGAAGAGAGACCTCAGGTCTGGACTCACTCCAGCAAGCACCTGGAAGATACCAGGGGCCAGGAGAGAGTTCAGCCTGGGGCCGGGACCTGTGGGGTTTTCTCCAGCAGGAGCAGGAAAGCTGCTGAAGTAGGTGAGCTCAGAGGGAATGGGTGTGGAAACAGAGAGGCAGAGGGCTCAGGGATGAAGCCTGGGAAGTTCACGCATTCAAGGGTTGGGAGAGAAAGAAGTAATTGAGGGATGCTGACAATAGGGCAAGAGAGAAACAAGCAAAGGAGGCCATGAAGGGATCCGGGCAGGAATTCAGACACCAGAGCAGGTGAGCTGAGCAAGAACAAGGTGGTGACAAAGATATCCATCCAGTGCTTATCTTGACTCAAGCTTCATGAGGCGCCTCTCATCAGGCTTCATAGCAAAACCCATATGATAGAGAGCAAAGCTTACCTGGCCTTGTGATGCTGGCAGTGGCTTGGAACAGACAGAGGACTTATGGTGCATAGGGTTTCTCAGGCTCTGTGGGAAAGAACCAGCTGTTATTATTTTACTCTCTATCCACTGTGGATAAATACCACCGCCACGGCAATGTCAAGCTGCTCTAAAAGTATGTAAACTCATATTTCCATACTTATCTGCTCACAGACTGACATGGACCGCCTACCACATCTTGAGTAGCTTAGATGGCAGAGATGTTGAATGCCTACCAAATAGCTCCTCTCACCTTCTGCCTTACCAAAGATACCGGTCGTTTTCAGGATGCTAAGGAACTATGTTTACCAGCTAAGGATTGGCAAGGAGAGGTCTTTTGGTAGAACTTAGAGGAAAATTTCATAAAGGAGGCTGACTCATCTTGGAGACATTCCTTTTAGTTCCCCTTCATTGATGTAATGACTTGCCTTCCAGCAGCCGTCTTGGAACCATGAGGCAACACTAAGGATACTGGAGCAAAAAGCTCTAAGGAACCTGGGTCCTTGTTCACCTTAAAGCTACCACATTAACTCTGGAGAGCACATCTCTGTATTTCTTGTTACCTGAAAGGAAAGATTTTATCTGGTTTAAGCCACTGTAATTTTGAGACAACTAACAGTGTATTTTTCATCTGTCTCATGAATTAACAGGCATTTATCATATGGGGGTAAATACTGTCATCACAATAATTCAGAAAGTCCAGAGAAATGGTCTCCATCGCAGCTTGGAGGGAGAGTTGGGGAAAGCTATCAGAAAGAGGCAAAGGACAGAATAAAAGGCCGAAGGAGGAGGAGGAGTTAACTAGAGAAAAGGACTAATGGGGAAAAGAGTTTTCCAAGCCCAAAACAAAATACAGACATAACACATATGTATATCCAGTTGATGCAAAGACTGGGAGGTGGGGCCATAAATGAACTCAGAGTAGTCTGTGTGGCTGGAACAAGAGTGTAAAGAAGGAGTGAAAGGGAAGAAATAGCAGGGGCTGCCACAGAGTGGGAGGCAGTGGTCCACATGAAGGAAGCAGACTCTTGAACTTCCAGAAGTCTCTATCCCTACTAAAAATCAGAATCTTTCAGGAGATAGTGTTTCCTGCTAGAAATCAGCTGGCAGACGTTGGTTCTGGTCTCATCTCTGAGGAGGGAAATCACGTTCTGTGTTCCCAAGTCACTCACCTCTTGGGTTTCCATTTCCAAATTCACAAAACAAGCTTCCTGCTACTGTCCCATCAACCTCAGCAGGGACCTGTGAACAAGAGGTCGTGATGTCTCACCATCAAGGAACATGAAGGTTGCACGCTCAGCCCTTTCATTTTACTCATCAGGATCATGAGGCCCAGAGAAGTGGTTCCACCTGGATGGGGAGAGCTGAGCCTGCAATTTCCGTCTCCCAACTCTCCGGGTGTTATTCTTTCCCCGCAAAGAGCTGAGTGTTTTGCCCTTGAAGTGGATGGTTATTGTTCCTGCCAAAGGGAACACAGCAGAGCAAGATGATAGAGTTTCTTATTTCAAGAAACCTAGTACTCGAAGGTGCTTTGAAATAACACTTTTGCATACTTTTGCAACTAACTAAATATTTGGAGTGTGTCTTCCCATCCTTCCTCTCTGCTCTAAAAGCAAAAACAAGTCTCTGTAATTGGGTGGGGGTGGGGGTGGGTGTTGAAATAGATAAAAGGCAAAATCCGGCTCAGTAACCACAGATGTGAAAGTGCCCTGAAGTATTTAGACCAGATTCCCATCTTTGGAGGTAACTCTTCATTTTCCACTGAATCACTAAGAAAACATAGCCAACCCCCTTCAGTGACTTCACAGTTGCTCCCTGAAAAGGTCATCATAACCCACCCTCTTCGTTCCATAAACGAACATCTCCAAGAGCCCTGTTTTGATGACCATGACTTGGGGCCCACGGAGGAAGTTCATAATGCAGTGAAATGACAGTACAGGAGAACCGCCTTTTATTTCACTTGGTGCTCATACTAACCCTGAGGGGTGGAATTGTCCCGGTTTTTTAGGTAGGGATGCGGTTCCTCCCGACTTCCCTCGCAGTTAGGCACCCAGCCCTGCTGCCCATCCTTCCCGATGCCTCTTTGTGGGTCAGAGCTTTCCCAGTGCTTCCTGGAAACTCCGATGCCTGCTCGCCTCTGGCAGTTCCCAGCCACCCAGCCCTCTCCATTCCCAGATAGATGTGGATATTTCTTCTTAGGTATCTTGGCATCTCAGCAGACTCAAAATGTCTAAACTTCTGTAACTTAATGTTCTCCTGCAAACCTCCCCCACGTCTTTACTTTTTATTGTGAGTCAATTGCCCAAGATGGAGACCCCAAAATCAGCACTGCACCCTAAGAAGTCTATCCACAGACCCCCCCCAAGTACACCCTGTAGTTTCTGTCCTCCAGGCTCCACTAAAAATCCATTGTTTCTTCCAAGATCTTCCCAAGAAGTTGTTTAGCAAGTGCAGAAAAATGTATGAACAAGAAGGTTCACTGCAACACTCTCTCTCTCTCTTTTTTCTCTCTTTTTAGGGCTGCACCTGTGGCATATGGAATTTCCTGGGCTAGGGGTCTAATCAGAGCTACAACATAGCTACAGCAATGAGGGATCGGAACCTCATTTGTGACCTATGCTGCAGCTTGCAGTGTTGCCGGATCCTAACCACTGAATGAGGCCAGGGATTGAATCTGCAGACTCATGGATACCATGTCGGGTTTTTAACCCCCTGAGCCACAGTGGGAACTCTAAACACTGTTTCTAATGGAGTAAAAAGAAAAAATCTCAAAGAAAGCAACAAGGATTGTACAGCATAGAGAAACAGAGCCACTATTTTATAACGACTTTTAAGTCAAGTATAATCTATAAATACATTGAATCATTTGTTGTACACCTAAAAATAATACAGCATTATAAATCAACTGTACTTAAAAAAAAAACCTCAGAGAACTGAATTTAGCTGTCAGTAAGAGACATTATGTTACACACAAACAATGGAATAGTACAAAGCCAGTAAGAAGTAAAACAAAGACATAAATGTAAGTACCGATACACATCCGAGAACCTTATGTATGATCCCACTACATAAAAACACACATTTCTATACACATAAACATTCTAAGAGGCTCAACAAAATTCTGTTTTGGCCACCACCTAGGCTGCAGCTGTGGCAGCGTCGGATCTTTAACCCACTGTGCCAGGCTGGAATCGAATCTGTGTCCCAGTGCTCCCAAAACATTGCGGATCCCGTTGTGCCACAGTGGGAACTCCTCAACAGAATTCTTAGTGATATATATATCTCTGGGATTAGAGATGGAGAAGTAGAAATTTCACTGTCTCCATTAAATACATTTCTATTTTAAATTACTTTTTATGGCAGTGAATTACTTTCATAATAATTTTTTTCCATTTTGGGAAAAAATACTGATTTTTTTTGCCCTTTTTGGAATTACTTATAGCCCACAGTGTACCTGGAGGGTCTAAATATGCCTTACCTATCTTTTATCCCCTAGGGCAGGGAGTACAACTTCTCACATGTTCTCACATGTCAAAACTTTCCTTAGGTTGGGATATTTTCATTCACTGTATGGCCCTTTAAAAGCCCTGATCTTTGGTGTTTCCTTGTCTATACTATGGACCCATGCCACCTAAACCCACATGCAGTTCACCACCACCTTCACATACCTGGGTGGAAATTAAATAAGGCAAAGAATGCATAACCATTCTTCAAAGGGAAAACCTGTTCATCAGATTCAGAGAAAAGAGGCCACTCAGATATATAAAATAAGGAGGAAAAAATGACGACAAATTTGTTGACTGTTACTCAATCCCTGCTTTCTCCGGGTTTTAAGGTTTTAAAATATTTTCTCTCTGAAATACCATATTACAACCAGAGTCAAAATCCATCACCAAGATGGGAGAGACTGTGTTTAAAGTGGTGCTGAAATATGGGAATGTATAGGTTCCTATATTTACTGCTTCCTGGTTGTTTGTTTGTTAGGAGTTAGTGTCAATAATTTAAACTGCTGAGATGTATTTTTGAGTCTCAGTCACGTGGCAAGATGTGAAGCACAGGCAGCCTGAGTATCCTGGTAGAGGATCTTCACAGGACCGGAAACAGGGTGACAGGTGCCCTTGTAGCAAACAGTAGTTGTGACAGCAGACTTCTTTAGAGACCCATTCCTTCAAAAATAGAAATGTTTGGTAGATTGAGAAAGAAAGAAAACTAGTCTCCATAACTACCCACAGAAAACAGCAAAGCAATCTCAATGGTTAAACAAGGATATCAGTGTGTGATGTCACTTCCAAAAACAGCCCCTCACCCCAAATGACACTTTCAAATGTTAGTTCCATCGCCAGCACACTGGTCCCTGAGAGATTTAAGCTCACCAAAATCACTTGGTGGAATTGGGATCTGTGGGGAGACAATACTTTAATATTCTCATCCATTAGTCACAAAGGCTTTACTGATGCCAACACTATGCCTGCAGCGTATAGGGCAAAGAAGAAGGTGAGGATGTCTGCCATCAAGGAACTGAGAGCAACACAGAAGAGGATACAATGGTGTATAAAGTTCATTAAGAAGTTATTAGATGCCTCAACGAGCTCCACAAGTGCTGAGAACCATATGGGAGACCAAAGAAATATGAGACTCGGATGCTGTTTTCTAGAACCTTAACACCTCCTCGGGCTTGGGGGGCAGTGCAAGACTTTCAGTGGGAAACAATGTGAGAACCACAGTACAGCATAAAATACTAAATTACCTCATACAAAGATAAGTCATAAATGGAGGGTTAAGAAAAATGAGAAAAAGAATAGTTGAGGACAATTCAATTCAATTGACTTTGATTCCACATTTTTGGAACTCCTTACTGTGTAATGGGCATTAGGCAGACACTTGGGAGAGGAGAATGATAGAACAATTCGGGTCAAGGTAATGTTCCCCCCGCCAAAAGAACCTACTGTTTAGCAGGGAAGATAAGACATACAAATAAATACAATTAATTCTATATGCCATCAGTTTGACTCAGTTTCCAGGTCCTACACTATCAGTCCAACCAATGACTGGCATTGAGTTATAGTTAGAAAGATTTTGGCAGCAAAAAACTAAAAGGAAAAGAGGAAGATAAGAAGGAGCGAAAAGAAAAAGGAGAAGGGAAAGGAAGAACTTGAATCTAATGGCTTAAACAATAAGAAATTTGCTATTCAAATAGTTTCAAGTCCAGATGTAGGATGATCCCAGGCTGAGGTCCCCTACTGTCCTCATCACAGGCTTTTGTTTTTGTGTTTGTTTTTTTTAGGGCCAAAACCCCAGCACTGGGCATGTGGAAGTTCCCAGGCTAGGGGTTGATTGGAGCTACAGCTGCCGGCCTACACCACAGCCACAGCAACTCGAGATCTGAGCCAAGTCTGTGACCTACACCACAGCTCACGGCAATGCCAGATCCTTAACCCACTGAGTAGGGCCAGGGATTGACCAACGTTTTTATGGATACTACTTGGGTTCTTAACCCACTGGCCACAACGGGAACTCCCCCTTTTTTTTTTTTGTCTTTTTGCCTTTATGTAGAGCCGCACCCACGGCATATGGAGGTTCCCAGGCTAGGGGTCTAACAGGAGCTGTAGCTGCCGGCCTTCGCCACAGCCACAGCAACGCGGGATCCAAGCCGCGTTTGCAACCTACACCACAGCTCACAGCAACACCGGATCCTTAACTCACTGAGCAAGGCCAGGGATCGAACCCACAACCTCATGGTTCCTAGTTGGATTCATTAACCACTGAGCCATGAAGGGAACTCCTCCCCTCTCTTCTTAATTCATCCATGTGGCAGAAAAATCTGGAACAGGGAATTCTGGCCTTCATTTCCTGAGCTCAACAGGACCAAAGCAGTCCTCCTTGTGGCCTTTGCAATCACTCAGGTGTAGCAGCAATTATATTTCTATGTGACCTAGACACATCCTCTCAGAAGAGAACCCTTCCGCTAGTCGAAACAGACAAAAAAACCAATTAACTGACCAGCTTCTGGGGCAAGGTACCCTGTAGACCAGGGCATATTAAATGGCTGTGATCTCTTTCACGTTCCTCTGCTGATTGAGCATGGCATTGGCCAACTTTCTGCCTCCATAAATGACTCTCATCAAATCAGCTCTTCCCTGCCTGCTTGCTGTTACCCCAACCCAGCTCACTCCCAGAGACCAATTGCTTTGGGCTGTCATTTCCCCATCTATTAAAAAAAAAAAAAAAAAAGGCAGGGTGAGTGTGGGGTGGGGTGGGGTTTAATCAAAGCCTGATTTAGCTTCAGGGAGCAGTTGAGGGTAAAGAGCATCCTGTCTGCTAGGTGTTCTGAGCTCTCCAAAAAAGAGCAAAAGGAGAAGGCGTGTTATTCATGCAAGACTGTTTTCCACTCTCCTCGCTGCGGGATGGAGGAGAGGGAGCGAGGTCCCCCCACACCCTCTCCCCGAGCCCGCCCGGCCTGGGGGAGGCTCCAGGGGGGGAAATAAATTGCAGCAGCACAGCTCTGAGAGGAGAGAGGCCGGGCCGCAGGTGTGCAGTAGGCAGTCCTGAAGGAAGCCCGGCCGCGGGCCAGCTGTGGTCTGGGCCCGGCTCAGAGGCCGCCTGCTCTGGGCCCAGCTCCTCTCCAGGGCAGACACCCTCCCACGGCTGCCTCCCCCTCCCCCTTTGCAGAAGCCCCATCTTTGAGCCTTGTCGGAACTTGGGACCCATTCATAATGAGTCCCTGGGACCTGAATTCCATTCAGTCAGTGCGCATTCATCGCGGTAATAATCAGGGGTTTTTAACCCATCCTGTATATGGGCCTGTTTTTCCTTTTTTTGCTACAGTCACCACCTGAATAGGATTAGAGAGCGCAAAATTCTGCAGTTCACTGGAGACCACGTTTCCCTTTCCTTCCCCTTCGCCTCCACTTGCTGCTGGAAAACAAAGGATCGGCAGGCTATGGCAGGGGCTCCGGCCTGCAGAGGACCCAGGGTGGCAGGGCGGCCCCACCAGGCTCAGCTCCACCTGCTTCTGAGACCTGGCCCTCAGTTATTTGCTCAGCCAAAGGAGGGCGCTTGGCTGCCAGGAGGCCTGTGCAGGGGCCAGAAGTGGACCGCCTTGCTTCAAGGCAAAGACCTCTAGGTGGCAAATGTTCGTGGAGAGAAGCTGTGTTGTGTCTTGTGTTTTTACAGGGGTGAGGAAAAGATCCAACATACTCACCTGTGCGGATAAGGGGATAACAGTGGGTCCCAAGTGCCATGAACTTACACACACACACACACACACACACACACACATACCCTGCCTCCTGCCTTCCTGATGAGGGAGAGGAATTTGATGATCTGTTTTTGTGGACGCCCCGTAATGGTTTGGGGGCATTTCTCAGATTGTTTCTTCTCCGGGACAATTGTTGGATCTGCTCGAAGGGAGCCTGGATGGGATATTCAATATCATGCATTTGTTGCTTTAAAAATACCAGTGCCCCAGCAAGAGAAGGTCGTGTACTTCTTGTTGGCACACGTCCTCAGACATGGTGTTTTCTTTGTCTTGGAGAATCGCTAAGGTTTAATGGGTGTTGCACACCAAGAATGATGGGAATTTGGTGATCATTTTTGAAAAACAGAAAAACAAAAACAAGAGAAATCAAGCAAAAGCAGGCTGTCCTCAGACCCTGAGAAGCCACTGGGAACAGTACCTGTCTTCCTGCAGGAAAAACCTCTGGGGGCAGCAGGGACCCTCTGGATGCCTGTGGTGTCACAGAAACCGTTGTCTCATGCCCAGGTCCTCATCTTCCCCCCATGGGCCCCCTGGGCCCTTTCACCCCATCTTAGCCACAGACCTCTACTGCCACCCCCTAACCGATCCCAGTCCTCTGTCTGTGAACTTGGGGAAGTGATTTTTACTGTGGCCATTTCCTGGGCAACCCCACAGAGTGGGGTTCATTCCAGGGTGTTTTCCCCTAAGATGTCCCACAGAGCTGATTCTGACACCTCAATAAGTCACATTGAAAATAAGGTAATAATTACTGCCTGAATTGAAGTGTGGGGTTTCCCCAATGAACACTCTTCCTCTCCCCCAAGCAACCTGCTCTGTGGGTGCTGCTTTGGGGCACGTCAGCTGGGGTGGGCGGGCACTCCCCCCGCCCCCAATCTGAGAAAGGACACAACTCTGATCTGTAAAGAACCCTGCGCATTTCACCCGCAGCCTTAATTTTCCTGGCCTTATACATACTTCAAACAAGAACCTTTTTTTTTCTTTTTTTCAATCAGGGCTGCTGGCTTTCCAAGGCAATGCTGGAAGGAAATGCCCCAGCAAGCTGTGCTTTATCCTCCCAGGCCACGCTCCTTAAGGGAAAGGACCTGGCTGCTTTCACCTCTGTCTTCCCAGCATTGGCGTTCCCTGGGTGTAATCAAAGCATAGTCACCGCCTAGTGAATCCCTTCCCTTGCACACAGTGCTGTGTAGGTACCATCTCTACCTATGAAATACAATGAATTGAATTTAACCTGTATTGTAGGAACAGCAAACTGCAAACCACCTTGGCCCTAACAAGCATGGAGCATGGGATGACAGCAGGGATCATGAACTCAAAAGTGTCAAGGAGATGGTCAAATGGAGCATAACAGACCTAAGAAACAAACAGAAGTGGTAGGCACACCAGTATCTGGACCTTTCAGGAATTAATGGACATTGATTCTGAACTAATACTAATCATTAGGGTTCCAGAAAACCTCCATAATACATAGGTAAAAATGGATGCTTATGGAATTTCATTGATAAATGGACTTTGGGGTCACTTCAGTGGGCCCACTATACCCATGAACATATTCTTTGGTCATTTCCACAGTTCCTGAAAATGTAGTTTGATTAGATATACTCAGCAACTGGTAGAATCATCATCTTGGTACTTTGACTTATCGAGTGAGAGTTTTTCTAATAGGATTGGCAAAGTTGAAATACCTGTAGCACTCCCCTCTGTACCAAAATAATGAACTAAGGGTAATAACACATTCCTGGAGGACTAGCACAGGTTAGCCCACCAACAAAGACTAAAGTAGTAAACATGGGGGGGGTGGGGAAAAGGGAACCCTCCTGCACTGTTGGTGGGAATGAAAGCTGGTACAACCACTACGGAAAACAGTATGGAGGTACCTTAGAAAACTATACATAGAACTACCATATGACCCAGCAATCCCACTCTTAGGCATATATCTGGACAAAACTTTCCTTGAAAAAGACACTTGCATACACATGTTCATTGCAGCACTATTCACAATAGCCAAGACATGGAAACTACCCAAATGTCCATTGACAGATGAATGGATTAAGAAGATGTGGTACATATATATATATATATACACAATGGAATACTACTCGGCCATAAAAAATAATAAAATAATGCCATTTGCAGCAACATGGATGGAATTAGAGACCCTCATACTGAGTGAAGTAAGTCAGAAAAAGACAAATACCATATGATATCACTTATATCTGGAATCTAATATACTGCACTAATGAACATTTCTACAGAAAATCATGGACTTGGAGAACAGATTTGTGGTTGCCAAGAGGGTGGGGGAGGGAGTTGGGATGGTTTAGGAGTCTGGGGTTAATAGATGTAGACTATTGCCTTTGGGATGGAAAAGCAAGGAAATCCTGCTGTATAGCACCAGGAACTATGTCTAATCACTTGTGATGAATCTATATATGTATGTGTAACTGAGTCACCACACTGTACAGTTGAAAAGTTGACAGAAAACTGTAAACCAGCTATAATGGAAAAATAAAAATAAATAAAGTCGTAAAGATGGTGATCCCTATCACATCTCTATTCAACTGGCCTATGTGACCGCCACTAAAAACAGATGGATCTTGGAAAATAATGTGTGTTCTCTTAAGTGTAACTAGGTTATGGCTACAATTGAAGCTGTTCTTCTAGACATTGTTTCTTTATCCTATAGGTCTGCTATATGGTTATTGATCTGTTGGATACATTTTCTCAGTTGCTTTAACCTGACAGGAACAATAGTACATATCCACCTCTCTGGTCTCAGTGCTATGTTAATTCTTTTGCCATATGCTATTATTTAGATCAGAGCGATTTTTGCTCTTGTTATCCCACAGAACATTCTGCTGGACCACAGTTTAGATGACAGCAGGCACATGGACCAGGTAAGCAGACAGGAGTTGATATCCTAGTGAAACACATGTGTGTCAAAGGTCGGGACATACTTCCACTGGAAATGCAGGGGTCTCAGGGACATTTCCTGAAGTTCCTGTCTCCATGATATTAGAATATTTTCTCCAACGTGAAAGAAAAATTGCTGCCCTATACATTCACCACCACTAAGGATAAGCAATAAATTTATGGGCTCTCTTTGGGGCCAATACATACCGCATATGGCTGTACTCCTCTGACCCTGTTGCAGTGTCATGCATAAGGTTACTCTTTCTTTGAGTGGAATCCAAAGCAGGAGAAGCTGACTCAGGCTACCATGCAAGCTATTCTGCCAACAGGTCTTCTGATTCACAACCCTAATGGAGTTTGAAGTGTTGATGGCTATTCAGGTCGCTCAACGGAACCATGTCAAGCCTTGAAAGAAGACCCACTATGGAGAGTTCAAACCTGACAGGAATGGATATATGTATATGTATGTGATTCACTGTGCAGTACACCTGAAACTAACACAACATTCTAAGTCAATATACTCCAATAAAATTTATATACATAAAAAAGGAATCACAAGTTGGTTATATTCAACATCATATGAGTATACACGCCTTTCAAAAACCAAGTTTAGGGAAGTTCCCGCCATGGTGCAGCAGGTTAAGAACCCGCCTACCGTGGCTGGAGTCGCTGTGGAGGTGTAAATGTTATCCCTGGGCCTGGCACAGTGGGTTAAAGGATCCGGTGTTGCTGGAGCTGTGGTGTAGGTCACAGCCATGGCTCGGCTTCAACACCTGGCCTGGGAATGTCTATGTGCCGCAGGTGCGGCCATAAAATTAAACAAAAAACAAAAACGAACCAAGTTTACTGAGGTATAATTCACAGACAATAAAGCACACCCATTTTAGTATATAGTTCAATGACTTTCAGTAGCTTCTACACAAGAAAAATCACAGCACAATCAAGATGAGGAACATTTTCATCAAACCAGAATGCTTCCTTGGGACGCTTCACACAAATCCCCATCCCAACCCCAAACCCAGCCCCGGCAACCACTGCTTCTGTCAATAGAGATGCATCTTTTCACAGTCCCATAGAAATTGACTCAGGGTGTATGAACTCTTTTGCATCAGATTTTCTTCATTCACTATAAATATTTTTGAGATTCTTAAATTGTCACACCTATCAGTAGCATCAGAATTTTTTTCCTTTTTATTAACGAGAGGTAACACATTTTCTGGACATCCCACTATTTCTTTATATTTAATAAACATTTGGGTTGTTTCCAGGATTAGAATCTCATGAATAAAGCTGCTATAAATATTCTTATAGCGTATTCATGTGGACATACATTTTTGTTTCTCTTGGGTATATACCTAAGGAGTGGAATTTGGGGGGCATATGGTTAGTACATATTTAGCTTTATAGGAAACCAACAAACTGTTTTGCAAAGTGATTATACCATATTATTATTTCATCAGAAATACAGGAGAGTTCCAGTTGCTGTACATCCTCACCAACGTTTGGTAATGTCAATGTGTTCGATCTTAGCTATTTTAATGGGTATATAACATCTCTTTATGGTTTGAAATTTCATTCCCTGATTCTAGTGATTTTGAGCATCTTCTGATGGGCTTATTGACTGTTTTCTATATCTTTTTGTGGCGAGTCCAAATTTTACGCTTTCATTTATTATTATTATTATTACCAAGTTGTATAGGTTCTCTGCGTATTCTGCAAACACGTCATTTTTGTTTACATATATTGTGAATCCTTTCTTCTAATCTGTGGCTTACCTTTTCAATTTTTTTTTTTCTTTTTATGGCCACACCTGTGGCACAGGCAAGTTCCTAGGCTAGGGGTCAAATCGGAGCTGTAGCTGCTGGCCTACGCCACAGCTACAGCAGTGCTAGATCCTTAACCCACTGAGCAAGGCCAGGGATTGAACCCACATTCTCATGGATACTATGTTGGGTTCTTAACCTGCTGAGCCACGATGGGAACTCTAGCCTTTTCATTTGCTTCATAGAGTTTCTCAGAGAGTAGAAGTTAACTTTGATGAAGTTCAATCATCACATTTTAATGGTTTGCTTTTTGTGTCCTGCCTAAGGAACTAATTTTTCAAAGAAGTGAGGCAACAGATTAAGCTTATGGTATTTGTGGTGCTACATGGTGCTATCCCATCACCCAGAAGCACCCAGTCTCACAGGGTGGTAAACAATCTGTTCTAGCTTCGTCTGGGGGATACCACACTCCAAGTCTGGAGTGAGTCCTGCAGAATGTGACATATGTTGTGAACCAGTAACCCATATATGGTGTTTCTTCCATAGCCAGAAAACATGATTTCACTAACCAAAGAACAGAAGCAGGAAAAGAAGCTCTAGGATTTCACCCAATGCTCTACATTTAAAAATACCCACCTCTTTGCCAAGGGGGGTGGGGAGGGAGTGGGATGGCCTGGGAATTTGGGGTTAATGATGCAAACTATCGTTTTTGGAATGAATGAGCAATGAGATCCTGCCATATAGCACTAGGAACTATACCTAATCGCTTATGATGAAGCATGATAATGTGAGAAAAAAGACTATATATGTATATATGACTGGGTCACCTTGCTATATAGTAGAAAATTGAGAGAACACTGTAAACCAGCTGTAATGGAAAAAAATAAAAATCATTAAAACAAAATAAAATAAAACATTCCCTTCTTATTCCTGGAACTCTGCTAGTTTAGAGGCCGTGGTAGTAACACAAATTCTCCCACCAGGGAACATAACCACGTTTCTAGTGAATTGAACGTAAAGACTGTCACCTAGGGTTTTAGGCTTCTCGTGTCACTGGCTCTTGTTATGACTTCAGGTAAACCTACCTCCAGCCCTGACCCTGGACTTACCCAGTTGAGAAATGTGCATTATCTGGTTGATCAATATCTCCTGCAAATGATTGCTGGTGTCTCCTGCAAAATGGAATTGCATTCGCTGAGTTTTTAGTCAGCCAGTTACTTTGTATCTTACCCTTTTTGCTGCAAATATAATTTTTTTAAAGAAAGGTACTTAAAATTTCAAAACAGTTGAGTGTACCACAAGGAAGGGAATTTTTTTAGACCGTATGTATATTTAATTAGTTATGGCATTATGTTATAGGAATACACTAACACATTGCCTGTTTTATTCATTGGTATAGATTATTTTTATGATGAACCTATTGGAAGCCATTTTCCCCTAGCAGATGAATGGGGCTATAAGGGAGTCAGACACAAGATGGATATATACATATATATATATATTTTTAAATGGCCGCACTTGCAGCATATGGAAGTTTCCAGGAGGCCAAGGATTGAATCCAAGCCACAGCTGCCAACTATGCCACAGCTGCAGCAATGCCAGATCCTTTAACCCACTGTGCCAGGCTGCAGATAAAGCCCAAGCGTCTGTAGTGGCCCAAGCCACGGCAGTTGAATTCTTAATCTACTGTGCCACAGCGGGAACTCCAGGAAGGATATGTTTAAATAGAGAAAGGGGTTTTGGAAAAATCTAGTATGTGCAGCACCGCTGTTAGTAGGAGAGGGAGAGCCTGATTGTGGGGAAGAAAAGCGATCCAGAATACACCCTAATGTGAGCACACAGGAGCTTAGAGAGGAGATAACGCACAAGGAGACAAGAGAAGGAAGTTCACGTGTCCAAAATACCTAGCCCTGGAGTTCCCGTTGTGGTGCAGCGGGAACAAATCCGACTAGGAACCATGAGGTTGCGGGTTCTATCCCTGGCCTCATTCAGTGTGTTAAGGATCTAGCGTTGCCGTGAGTTGTGGTGTAGGTCGCAGATGTGGCTCAGATCCGGCATTACTGTGGCTGTGGTGTAGGCCCACAGCTACATCTCCAGTTCTACCCCTAGCCTGGGAACCTCCATATGCCACAGATGTGGCCATGAAAGGACAAAAAGACAAAAAAAAAAATAAAATAAAAAACAAAACAAAATAAAACAAGACGCCTAGCCCATCATTAAGGAACACTAATCTAATAGAAATGCCACAGACACCTGAGGAAAGAAAATCCTTGTCTAAACTCTGCCAGATCTTCAAGGAAAGCTCAGAGTGCCACCACTGCCTGCAACTAGGCCCTATTTTCCTCATCTGCGAAATGGGAGAATTAAAAATGGATGAGGACACCTATTCTGTTGCTTTGTGTCATGAGTTTAATATGATACCTAATTGAGCCCTTTGATCATCTCAAGTAATGGTGCATAAGGTATTTAAATTTATGTAGACTGTTTCTTTTGAAGAAGTGGAAACAAAACATA
The DNA here is from genome assembly GCA_004024745.2 of Catagonus wagneri. NCBI lineage: Eukaryota > Metazoa > Chordata > Mammalia > Artiodactyla > Tayassuidae > Catagonus > Catagonus wagneri. The sequence goes on along the minus strand of PVHT020000022.1, from coordinate 19,209,376 downwards.
TTCTCATCCATTCATCTTTAAATTTTCCAATGGAGGAGCTTAAAAAAAGAAAGTATCCTAGTGCCCAGACTAGGGGTCAAACCTGGATTTTAGTCTTAGCTCTGCCAGTAACTTGTTCTGTAAACTTAATCAAGTCACTTCCATTCCCAAGGACTTTATCTTGTCTAGAAAATTGCAGGGTGAGATGTCACTCCTCTGTGGTCCTTCCAGCTCAGGAGTCAGTGACCGGGGACCTTCTGCCATGACTTGTTTCAGCCCTCATAGCGATCTGCCCCTGGTTGTCCTATCTCAGAGCTTGGAAGATATGAATAGCTTCTCCTGGCCATTTGTTGCCGAGGAAATAAAGGCACAAAGTATGGAAACAGCAATCGTGAGCACTGTGATTTCAGCAAGACTAGCCTTTGACGCACTCTCACTCTGTACCCATTGAATCTCGGGGCCTTTTCTCAGCTTCTTCAACCTAGGCTTGTCCCCCAAGTTTTGGGACTCTTGTATGGTATTTGGGGTAACCTGGTGAGCAGGCTGCATGGGATGGAAGAGGCCAAAGGACACAGTGGTATTTGGCAGATTTCAAGAAGGTCAAGAAAATGTTTAAACAGTGGTCAGAAGAGCAAGTATTAACAAGTGCTTTTTCATTTATGCTTAGGAGTATCAATGTTTTATGGGTAAAAGGTAAAATTTAATTCAGCAAAATCATTTATCTTAAAGGAAAGTAATGTGACATACATCTTTTACATGTTTTGTACTTCATCTACATGTTCTGTGGGATGGGTATTTAGTCGTACTGAGTATTTTCATACCTATGATGCCAAATTCTTTGAATAAGCCCCATTTGGGTCATCCTAGTCCCTGGAATCTTATTCTACATTTGCTCATTCCAGAATCCACGGAGCATCAGTGCCCAGCACACCCCACACCATAGTAACCAATGACTTAGGAGCAGCACAGGGCACAATGTTGATATCCATTTTGCAATCAAGGAAATCAAAGCAAATACGGGCTAGGTAATTTTTTTTTTAGCATATAGAAAACAAACAAACAAAAAATAGGAGTTCCCATCGTGGTGCAGCAGAAACAAATCCAACCAGGAAACATGAGGTTACAGATTTGATTCCCTGGCATCGCTCAGTGGGTTAAGCATCTGGCGTTGCCATGAGCTGTGGTGTAGGTAGCAGACGCGGCTCGGATCCCGTGTTGCTGTGGCTGTGGTGTAGGCTGGCAGCTGTAGCTCCGATGAGACCCCTAGCCTGGGAACCTCCCTATGCCATGGAGCAGCCTAAAAAGCAAAAAAAAAAAACAAAAAAAAACAAAAAAAAAAAAAGAAAAAAAACAAATTCAGGAGACTCCAATATTTACTTGTCAAATGGAAGACTGCTAATAAACATTCGTGAGAGAAAACAAGAAGACAGGACAGTGTTTGAGTTACTGTATCACTCTGCCTCCCAAAAAGCAGCACAAATGCTGAGACTCGAGAGGCAGGTGAGAAGCTCAACCAACTCCAAGTACCGTCCTATGAAACTGACATCAGGTGAGCAGTTTCTTCTTTTGTTATTTACTGTTTTTGGAGCAACTGCCAAAGTCTGTAAACTTTCAGCTTTTCCAATTTCCTCCAGTTTTGGAAACTATAGAATCTTTGTGATTGACAACCCTGAGATTTCCACTCATTATCAAAAAAAATGTGTTTTTGCATCATTACGTACAGCATATATTTTATATTGTATGTTTAGTATTAAAAAACAATTTAATCATATCTATTAACCTATATGGAAATTACATCAAAATGCATGGCATATGCTATATTCTAATGAAATGCACTATTTTATAATAGTTTCTCCTATATGCCAGGACCTTCCCCGGTACTTAGTCTCCAAAGATGCTTAAGAAACAAGTTGTAGACCTTGAGGACCTTACAGCTATGAGAAGACAGAAATGTTTAAAAAAATTTTTTTGTTGTTAAAATGCAAAGAGAAAGTCTTTGTTTACAAGAAATGCTTTCTAAAGTATTTAGCAACATGTCTGCAACTTACTCTTAAACAATTCAAAAAAGCATATGTGTCCTGTGTATATGTATAAGTAGTATAGTTATGTGTGTGTGTATATATATATATATATATATATATGTCATATACATCATACACATACACATACACAGATTTAGAGAGAGAACGATAAAGCAAATATGGGAAAATATTAACATTTGGGGAATCTGGGTAAAGGATACATAGCATGCATTCTCCATGAAGGACACGGTACTCATAGGAATGAAAATTGATCCTGGGGACCAAAAAACTCACTCTTTTTCCATGTAAAGCTAAGAAATACATGGAGTTCACATGTATATTTACAGTAAATCTGTGGTATTAAAATTTTGTGGCAGAAGGCAATTAGGAAAAAAAAAAAAAGCTAGAAAGGGCTGGGGGAGAAGGGGAGGCCGGTAATGAGAGAAAGGTTGAGAAACACTGGTTTAGAGGAAAGGTTTATACTCTCTGAAAGTTTTCTACAAGTCCGAAATTGTTTTGGAGCAAAAAAGTGTAAACATTGTGACATGCCAGTGCTTGGGAGAGTTATGGGAGCTTGAATAAGGCCACCCTAATTCCGCAGGGCGGGTGAGGGCGGCTCTGGGTCAGGTGATAGCAGAAGTCTCCACCAGAAAGGTGACATTTGCCCCAGGTCTTGAAGGAGAAACACAAGTGTGCTGAGTAGATAAGGACATGGCCTAATCCAGACAAAGCCTCAGAGCCAGATTAAATTCTCTATCGTTTAGTTGTGCTGTTTAGCATATTTTACCATATTCTAATGAGATACAAATTGATAAGCCAAGTCTTTCCTAAAGGATGACTTGCAATTAAATCGCAATCCTTTGTTAGGCGGAAGATTCAATCTCTACACTTTCCAAAGAAATGGAAGTTTGAGGGGGAAACCCATCTTTCCTCTAGGATTCACTGTTTTCCCAAACATTCAGTCTCCGGGGGAATGTTTCTCAACTCATGATTTATGGACTTAGGAAATCCTTGGGGCTTTGGGACAGGGAAGGTGCCATCCTGTGAAAGTTGCCTTTAGCTCTTAAGTTGCCTTGGGTCAGGAGGCTCGAGGGAGGCCGAGGGTGGCTTTCACATTCCGGAGCAGCAAACCCTGCCTTGCTGTCAGCTGGAAATCTGACACTGAGCTGTGGAAATGCACAGAGTCAGAAATCATGCTGTGAGAGGAGGCACAGAAAGGGGCAAACGCTGGAAAAAAAAATGGTTGTACGTTTCTCTCCACGACAGTTGCCTTTTGTTTGGACAAATAATTTGAGGAGAGAACAAAAAAGCAGCTGTTTGCTTAATGCCAAGCCACAAAAACATGGAGCCTTTCTGGCCCCAGCTAGGAAAAAATTCCTGGTCCCAAGCACTCCTGATAATATGCCTTCTGGTCCTCAGACAGAGGTGACACAGCAAGCGCCCATATCCCCAGAGCCCCTTTTGTTGGGCAGAGGCCACTCCATTCAGTTATAACTCAGGAGGACAGTGGGCTTGGGGAGGTCAGAAAGCTCAATGCCAGGCCAGACCATGCCAGTGGGTGGCTGTGATGGCACAAGGTGACCTAAAAGCTGGTCATTAATGCATATGGATGCCCTTCCTGCTAGCTGGTGGTATTCTTGGCCAGAACCATCTCAAAAAGTACAAAACCTTGTGTTCAAAAGTTTTGGAATTTGTAACGTATACAGACTCATACACACACACACACACACATGCCCAGAAACACACAAACTGCTTGTGATACATATATTTGGTGCCAACATAAACAGGATCTTGGCCAAAAACCGTGTTGGTTAGCAACTGGCCAAAGAAGTGTTTAAAGTTAGAGGCCAACAGAAAAACCCAAACAGTGGTGTTTTTTCCTAAACTTGAAGTCACCAGTCAGTATTGCTTTTCTTTAGCGGAATGGTTTTCTAATATCTTTACTCAGGAAAGACCCTGTCTGCAGAGAGGCCAGGGACGGGTTTGCTGTTTTGGCGAGTTCATTACCGTAAATCTATCCAAGGCAAGTTCCAATAACAATTACAAGGCCATCAAGGCATGAAACCCAAGGGCCGCTGTGAATTTGCGACCAGTGCCAGTGAGAGGGAAGAGGGAGGTGCTGGGCTTCTAGAACTGCCTGGTCTCTAAAGTTTATGGAAGGACTGAGTCCCCAAAGAAGGAAGGAGCAGCTTGCTGGGCCAGCCAACTGACACCTGGAAGAGCAGGCTGGGGAGGAAATGCAGGTCATTCCCTCAAATCCTCAGGGTCGTCCCCCCCGCCCCCACTCCCCTGGCACCGTGTAGAGCGAGCACATCAGCCTAAGGACACATCCGCATTCTGGAGGTGACTCTCTTCCACCTTCAGGTGTCAAATGCCCCTTGTTCCCTCTAAAAATCTGTCCCCAGGAAAGGGCAGGTGTTGACCATTTACCACTTAGACTTGTATTTAAGTCACTGAACCCAAGTCAGAGGATATGTTGCACTTCAAGTCAAAGGCCCAGTAAGTCTTGATCGCTGCTAAAGGAACCAGAGTCCTTGGCCTGCAAATAGGAAAGGATTTGGTAGGGATGAGGAATGGCAGGCTTTCTCAAAAGCCATGCCCACTGCCTGTGTGTTCTTCCCTCTCAGCCTTTGGATCTCAGCCTAATTCCCCATGTCTAAGTAGGTCATACCCTGAGGAGCTAGTCTCTTGGTACCTCACACTTTAACCGTAACTGAACTCAAGACTCATTTCTGTGCTAGATTACCATTCTCTCTCAAGTGCCTAGCCCAGGGCCTGACAAGTAGCACATTTCAACACATGTTTGTTGAATGGATAAAGCAAGGACTGATTAAAGTTTGGATTGATGGGTGGATGGGGAGATGGGTGGATGAATGGATAGACAGATGATGGGTGCGTGGATGAATGATGATTGATGGATGATGGAATTCCAATACAGCTCCATCTGGGCCCTGTCCATCTTCCTGTGATCCTGCCTCCCTGAGAACTCTCTTGCTTTAGTGCAAACTTAAAGAAGCCCAGTCAATAGGTGATGGTGTCACTGGACACTCACGATGAATTACTGCAGTAACAACGGAGAAAGGCCAAGAGAGCAACCAAAGAGAAGGGCTGGGAAGATAAAAGGCAGAGAGGGAGAAATAGAGAGGTTGAGAGGTGTGCAGAAGAAAACCGACCATGGGCAGCTCGAGGAGAAAGGCAGAAGCTTTGAGGACCTGAAGGGAAAACAGAGGGAAGAGAGGCAATGGAGACCAGCCATGGGGAGGGGGAGGCAGCTCAGAGCGGGGAACCGTGGAAAAAGAGCTTGTCTTATCAGGAAAACGAAAACAACAGGGGCTTCTCTAATAGGACTGTAGGGAGGTGAAAGTGGGGGGCCTGTAAGAGAGGAGAGGAGGAATCTTAACCAGAAAAATTTAAGTAGCAGAGAAAGAGAGAAACAAGACGGGAGAAAAATGCTGGCCCCGAAAGCTACAGAAGGGGTGCCCGGCCTGAGACAGCCAAAGCCACAGCTGCCCTGCCAAGGGAGGAAAGCTTATAGGAGACCCGCCCAAGCAGGATCTTGAAGGCTCAGACTTTTTTCCACCTTATGAGCTGTAAATTGATCTATTCAGTGAGAGAAACCTGGTTTTTATTGAGTAATTTCCTCTGAACGACCTCCAGTTTTGAAAATGTCCCCAAAGTTCCCTGCCTCCCCCCTCCCCTGCCGGGTCCCTGCGTCAGTGCCCGTAAATCACAGGAGGCAGGCCCCCCGCCACTGCCGGGCAGGTCCCCTGGCTAATCCTGATATGGCGCTGGGTCCTGCTTGGTGCTGAGACCAGGGATCTGTTTGTTCTGCCAGCCAGGTCCCGGCATGCACCTCGCTGAGCTCACATCCAGGCAGCAGCTCGGGAGCCCCCAGCCACAGAAGGGATTGCAAACTGGTCCCCAGCCATGTCCTCCGCCTGGCCTCAGTATTAAGGAAATTTCTCCATTTTTCTTCTTAGCCCTCAAAATGGGGCCTCTTGCAGATGCAAACAAGGGGCTCTTTATGGGAAGCGCGGGGCCCATCACTGGCTTTTACATTGCATCTTTTATGCCAGCATCCGTCAAAGCGCTTTCACAGACAAGTGTCATTGTCTCCCCCTTACAGATGGCGCAGAGAGGAAAGCACAGAAAGTTAAGGGGTTCAACGAAGGTCGCTCAAAAAGTCAGAGCAGAGGTGGGAACAGGACCCAGAGCTCCCTGCTCCCAGGACTATCACCTGCCACTCCCAGGCCTCGCTGGGAACAGCCAGCCTCTGTGAGCGCCCTTCCCACACTCCCGGCAGCAACCTGCCACCCCCCTCATCTCTGCTGCTGAAGCTCAGAACTGAAAACCCATCTTCCTAACCAGGACTGCACAGAGCTTTGGATGGAAGGGGGCCCTCTTGCAAAATCAATGCCAGGCCAAGGGACTGGCCAAGACCCAACAGGGTGGGAGCGGGGCCTGAAAGCCCCCTCAGGAGGTGAGAGGCAGGCGTCAGGCTCAAAAAGCAATTGCATTACCTGTGTGGCTAAGGCTTTCCTGCCTGCTCGATCCGAAAGTTAGCAAAGTAGTAATCAATGAAAAGGAAATATAATTGAGAAGATTAAAAGCTGAGGGAGGGTATGGACTGGGGAGGGAAGTGATTGCTAAAGAGGTCCATTTGTATAATTCAAAGGTCGATGCCTCTCATTAAACTCACATCTCCAGACACTCAGGGGATGAAAGAGAATCTCTCCAAGCTGACTGGCTGACACCTAAGAGTTTCCTCTGGCCACTTTCAAGGGTAGCGTGAGGCCGGAGGGACAGAAGAAGCTGTTGGGAAGGGAATTTAGGGGAATCCATAAGCAAAAGAACATTTGGAGAATTGAAACACGAAACCAGTCCTCTGACCCTTTTAAAAATGATAGCCAAATTCCTTTGAGGCTCTGAGGGCTTGTTTACATGATCTGAATGGAAGCTGAACTGGTGCCCGAGAAAGTTCTAGACTGGCACAGTCCTCGCCTTCTCTGTTTATATTCACACCCACTCTTTCCCCTACACACACACACACACACACACACACACACACACACACACACACACGCAGCGTTTATCCTTACATGAAACACATGCGCTTCCACAACTTCGGATCAGTAATGGGCTCTGGCTGACACCACATATTTATATGCAGAACTAGCAACTGTATTTGCCTCTGAGACAAGCGATAGGCTTGTCTTCCACATTCCTCACTGGGAAAGAAGGTGTGTGTGTGTGTGTGTGTGTGTCTAAATTGTGATTTGGGGGGCTGCGGGGTCTAGGAAGTCAGGCCACCCCCTCCTGCCATGACACAAGCACCAGAGCAGACAATTCTAGGGTCTGCCTTCCTGCTTTTGCTCCTTCCTGTTGAGGTTGCTAACAAGAGGATGCCCAGTATATTTAGGTCTCCCTCATCCCTTCATTCATCCTTCATCCTTGTTGCCAACACCAGGGAGCCCTAAAAGTGTGTCTCACAGACAGGGCTGTGAGATTAAGCAAATGTACATTTTTTTTTTCTTTTTCAGTGCCGCACCCGCAGCATATGGAAGTGCCTGGGCTAGGGGTCAAAACAGACCTGTAGCTGCCAGCTTATGCCACAGCCACAGCAATGCTAGATTTGAGCTGTGTCTGTGACCTATACCATAGCTGGCAGCAATGTCAGATCCTTAAACCACTGAGCGAGGCCAGGGATCAAACCTGCGTCCTCATGAATACTAGTTGGATTCATTACTGCTGAGCCACAGTGGGAACTCCACAAATGTACTATTACTGCTTAATATACTACCACAAGCCTATCAGCTGAAAACAACAAAAATTTTCTCTCACACGTTGCAAGGGTCCAGAGTCCCTGGATGGGTTTTCTGCTCTGGGTCTCCCACAGCTGAAATCAGGAGCACCCAGGCTGATATCTCTCCTGAGGCTCGGGGTCCTGCTTCAAACTCCTTCAGGGTGTTGTCAGAATCCAGATCATTGAGGTATAGGGCTGAGGTCCCTGTTTTCCTCTTGGCTGTTCACTGGAGGCTGTTGTCAGTTCTTTGAGGCCCACTGCTGTGTCCTGCATTCGGCCTTTTCTGCAACACAGGAGTATTCTCCTTCAAGACCAACAGAGAATTCTCTCCTGCTTTGAATCCTGGCCTGCTGTCTCTGACCTCTAGATCCATATATAAAGGGTTCAAATGGTTAGGTCTAGACCATACAGATAATCTCCTTTTTGATTAACACAAACTCGGCTGATTAGTAACCTTAATTACATTTGCTAAAGTCCCTTTTGCCACGTGACATAAGACAGTTACAGAAGTGATAGCTCATGTAGACACTGGTGTTACCCACACTCCAGGGGAGGAGCTTATTCAAAGGTGAGGGTCACTGGTGGTACCTAAGAATTCTACCTAATAACAAATAAAAATCCAGGCTGCCCAGTTAAATTTTAATTTCAGATAAACAACAGGTAATTTTTTTAGTATAATTATGTTCCATACAATGCTTGGGATACTTGTATTTAGATACTTATATTTAAACAGTATTCATCATTTATCTGAAATTCAGATTTAACTGGGCATCTAGCATTTTATCTGGCAATGCTCGGTGCAGAACCTCAGGGCCTTTGCTCCACATCTAGGTCAATCGGTTTGGATTGGCCTCCAGCAGAAGAAGGCATTTCCTTTGTGGAACAGGCAGCAGTAGAACTTTCTTCAGTTGGGGGCCCTTTGGTGATAAGAGAAGGCCTCTGTGGCCTTATTTCTACAGCATCACTGTTTCTGCTTCCCTCCCCCAGATCCCTCAGCCCAGGGCTGTCAACACCCTGCAAACACACGGAGAGCAACTGCTGTTCCCAGGCCATGTGCAGAAGCGGCCCCAAAGGTCGGCCGCAGAGTCTCCCTTGCCTAGAATCACGGCCTAGCGGGAGGGGTAGGGAATTGGGAGGGGAGCTTGGGGTAGGGTTGAGGGAGGCAAAAGCAGCCCCAGGCGCTCTCCCTTCAGCCCTAAATGGAAGATCCCAACCCTCAAAGAAGCTCTCACCCTCGAGATGGGCCAGACTCTCTGGGCTGTGGAAAGCTCTCCTCACCGGCAGAGTTTTCCTTGTGAGAGCTGCTTGGCTCTCCTCACGGCTGCTCCAAATCCCTGCCAGCAACACTTCAAACTCTGGCCGGCCCAGTGTTACATTTTAACAGGCCAGGCCCTATTAGCCTGATCCTAGGATGGGTTATTCTTTCCAGTTTTCACTAACAAAAATCCCCTTTTATTTGGACACTCAAGTGGCCTCTAGGAACGAAGCTTTCATGAGTTGCCAAAAATGTTCGGATGCGGCAACATTTGTGTGTGTGGCCAATTACATCGGTACCCCTGGGGCTGATCCCGCAGGCCTTTCTCGGGCAAAACGTCTATGAACTTCCAGCAGACCCTCCACCCCTTTTTCCTGAGCTCTATCTGCACGAGGAGGCCCCGGGTGGCTGCCGGGGCGGCTGGAGATGAGTTTATGCATGGAGTTCTCGCTCTCATGAAATCAATCTGAGTGGGGAGAGTGATTTATATGGGCACTAGTCAGTGCGTTATTAGAATTAATATCATTATTTCGCTGCTTCCCTTTCTAGGTTTTTCCTCTCGTAAATCAACTGAGTTCGATAAGATTGGGCTGAGTTTTGGCTGCACATGAGACTGGAGTGTTCGGCGTGGTGGGAGCAGAGGGCTGTGTGTCGAGCTCAGACAGTGTCTCCATTGTGTTCTGATTTATTGAAAGCTCCGGTTTTGCGAGTATTACCTGGACTCACTGATGTCCTGCAAAGCAGGGATTAGTGAGAATTGTTTTTTGACCTGAAAGGTAGCTCCCTACAGCATTGGTTCTTAGTCTCTGGTCTGCTGTAAGTTGCCTTTTCCACAGTCAAGCAATGGTCACTGAAAGGGTGGGTAGGTGTTTTGATAATCATTCTCTCTGTCCATCCTATTTGGCCAACATGCACTAACTTGTCTCATGTCTGCTCGGAGTTTCCTGACTGCCTGCAAAAGAGGATCTATTTGAGTCTTCTCCTCCATCATCATTCTTATTAAATACAATCTGTTGTCAGTAGTATCCCATGGCCAAGCTAGTGCAGGCTGCAAACACCCATCAGAAGCCCATGAATAGGGAGTTCCCGTCGTGGCTCAGTGGTTAACGAATCCGAATAGGAACCATGAGGTTGCGGGTTCGATCCCCGGCCTTGCTCAGTGGGTTAAGGATCTGGCGTTGCCGTGAGCTGTGGTGTAGGTCGCAGACGCGGCTCGGATCCCGTGTTGCTGTGGCTGTGGCGAAGGCCGGCAGCTACAGCTCCTGTTAGAACCCTAGTCTGGGAACCTCCATATGCCGTGGGTGCGGCCCTAGAAAAGGCAAAAAGACAAAAAAAAAAAAAAAGCCTATGAATGCAAGTATCTAGGGCATTCCCTGGGGTTTAGATGATCTCTTTAATGAACCTTTTCATGAGCCTCATGTAAACATTCCTTCCACTACCTGCTTCTCTGAATTCGGTTGCAGAAGAAGTCACTAGGGAAGCCTAAGGTATTTTTCTTATGAAAAGGACAGCACCAGAGATGCTTAGAGATTAGTTTGCAACAGGAAATCAGAAAGAGCTGACTTAGCTTCAGGTTCAGTCACTCACTTCGCCCTCCCTCTTTTTCACCCACCACATCTTTGTCCCTGCATCTTTGCCCATCTGCCCAGCAGCTTTCTTAGAGCTCTGTGCAATGGTTTTTGCTATCTGCACCTCTTGCCTGGGGATTCCCATTCCCTTTTGTCTTTGCTCTGAAAACGAAACAGGAGAATAAACTTAGGAGAACAGAGTGCCGTCCCATTGGCCCTTGCAGCTGCTCCTAAGAGGCATTTGGATGTTAACCCTTCTGGGGGTGGCCAGAAGCCTGGTGATGCTTTGTTTTATTAATTCTAGCAGAAGCTGATGTCTAAATAAGCCTTAAAGAGGTGGGGCTTCCAAACCCAGGGTCTGGCGTGTAACAGTCACTCACTCAACTGCTGTGGAATCAACTACATGTGATACTGATTAGATTTTTTGTTTGTTTGTTTTAAGAGAAAAAAATTTTTTTTTCTTTGCTTTTTAGGGCCGCACGCACGGCATATGGAAGTTCGCAGGCTAGGGGTCGAATCAGAGCTACAGCTGCTGGCCTACACTACAGCCACAGCAACACAGGATCCGAGTCGTGTCTGTGATCTATACCACAGCTCACAGCAACACCAGATCCCCAACCCACTGAGCAAGGCCAGGGATTGAACCCACATCCTCATGGATACTAGCTGGATTCATTTCTGCTAAGCCACAATGGGAACTCCTGTTTTAACAGAAATTATTTAAAAACAAACCTTCCACAAAAGAAACCTTTCCCCCAATAAGGGTTATTATTATATCCTTAGCAACAACCCCATGTCAGAGCTACAAAATGAGCCACCCTACCCCAGTATTTGGAGCTGGGACTTCACAGAGAAGCCCCCGTTTCCCTGGAAACATGACATGTGCATGTGTGAGCAAAGCACCTCGTACCACGACTGCTCCCCAACCCCAGTTCACATACTGCCTCTGGATAACAAATGCAAGTCCACTTCTTCCAAGGGGGGACAATTAGAAAGGAAAACAAACCAAGAAATTGCTTCTAGAAACCGAAGGAGATCTTTAAAACATTGGTCTTGCAATGCACACCACTAAGATACCAATCAAAGGTGTAGAAACTGCATGAGTGCTGCTACACGTAAGGAATTCTTACTCCCTGGCAATGCCATGATATAAAGTCCCATGTTCCATTTCATCTATGACATCAACACAGTATTCTGGGGAGCTGGTACACTATTAGCCCCATACCATATATGCCAAAACTGAGGCTAGGAAAAGTTAGGGGGCTGGCCCCAACACTCAATGAGATAGACCAAACTGGCTCTCTTGTTCTCTTCTCCTTTTGAGAAACACTGTTCAGAATGAACATATTTTTTTCCTAAAAATCAACTCTTAGTCGCATATCCTTCCAAATAGGCTGTGAAGTCCTTGATGACAGTAATGATGACAATGGGATCATTTATTTTAATCCACTACATTTCAACCACTGTATTTTATGCTTAAATAGTTTTGTTTTTGTTTTAGGGCCTCACCCATGGCATATAGAATTTCCCAGGCTAGAGATCAAATTGGAGCTGCAGCTGCTGGCCTAAGTCATAGCCACAGCAACACCAGATCCAAGCTGATCTGTGATCTACTCCACAGCTCACAGCAACGCTGGATACTTAACCCACTGAGCAAGGCCAGAGATCAAACCCGCATTCCTCAAGGATACTGGTCGGGTTCTTAACCCGCTCAACCACACTGGGAACTCCCAAAAGGTTAATTTAACCTTCAAAATGACCCTGTAAATTAGAAGAATAATATTAGCCCCACTTTCTAATTAGGAAAGAAAAGGCTCAGAGATGTTGATTAACTAATCCAAAGTCACACAGCTCAAAGATGGCCAAGCTCTGGTTTGAACTGGGCTCTGTGTGCTTCCAGTAACTGCTAGATTGCACTGAAGAGAATGCTTGGTTAGAAAGCCTAGGCTGACTATCTTTGTGTCTCTTTCCCTTTAAAGCTCAGACCTTCTTTCTCCTCATTTCTCATAGTAGGCGATTCCATAGGACACAGAACATAGAACGTTCTAGACCCATAGAACATGTTCTAGTGGGCAAATGACTAAGACCAACCCAGGGCCGACCATCTGGAGCACAATGCATGGTGTACAAAGGAGGGCAAAAGTAAGCTTCTCTGAGTCTGTCTGTCTGTCTGTTTTCCTAATAGTTACATTTGAGACTCAACACTGTTCTACTTCTGGCTTCTTACTGAAAACATTGAGAGAGATTCACTTACTTCCACGAGTCTCTAGCAGAGTACGGAGGTGTATAAACATGCCTCCACTACTGGAAATACTTGTGGATCACTGTGTATAAGGACTCCTTATTTTTGAGATAGTGTGGGTTGCTCGGCGAAATCAGAAAAGCTGTGTTCAGCTCCCACCTCGGAAACACACTAGCTGTGTAGCTTCAGGCCAGTTACTTAACGTCACACAACGGTACTTCCTCACCTATAAAACGAGGATAATGCTATTCTACTTTCAGCTGCTTTGAGTATTAAAACACACCTGTTCAGGCAAGGAGCAGGTCCTCAACAAATATTGCTTTTCCTTTTGGAATATATGGAATATAATGTAGATTTATATCAAGATGCTGGGTTATATAAAATTTAACCATCAACTCCCAGACTGTATCTTACAGTGAAGCGCTCAGAGGTTACTGCCTTAAATGTGACTTAATTTACCCTTGCACTGAGCACTCCAGTCCCCCTGTGTGGACCACCCTGTGTGCCTTTCCCTTGACAGATGGGAGGTTCTCAAGGGCTGGTGAGTCCAAACTTAATGGGTGGTCCCAGACTGCCAGGTTGGTGTTTAATTTCTTTGCCCCACGCATTACTTTTCTGCTCTGTTGGTGAGACCCAAATTTATTTCTGCCTTTCTCTACTCCTCTGTTCTCCAGTGAGGACTTTCCGTTGCCCTCACACCCTCCCCTCTTTCTGATTTTCTGTTTCCTCCTTTTGCCTCCTTTCCTCCAGTTTGCCCCGCCTTTTGCACTGGTGAGACTTGGCTGGTATCACTGCTAACTGCCCAGCAGGAAACAGATAGCACGGTCAAATCCAAAGGATTCTAGAAAGGCTTCATGAAAGGGTTATTTTTCAAAGTGTGGGAAGGAGTTCCCTTCGTGGCTCAGTGGTTAACGAATCCAACTAGGAACCATGAGGTTGTGGGTTCGATCCCTGGCCTTGCTCAGTGGGTTAAGGATCCGGCGTTGCCGTGAGCTGTGGTGTAGGTTGCAGACGCGGCTCGGATCCCGCGTTGCTGTGGCTGTGGTGAAGGCCGGCGGCTACAGCTCCTGTTAGACCCCTAGCCTGGGAACCTCCATATACCGCGGGTGCGGCTCTAGATAAAGGCAAAAAGACCAAAAAAAAAAAAAAAAGTGTGGGCAGAGGGCATCACATGAGGCAGGGTGCAGCACCCTGGGTCTAAAGACAAGCCAGCTGTTAAGGAGAGAAGCTAGAACTTAACTTCTAGAATTTGGAAGGACAGCATCTAGAGAGAGAGGGCTAGCTATTGGAAAGGAACAAGAACCTTAGTAGAGAGAATCAAAGGGATAAATTCCTCAAAGCTTCTCTCCTCCCTCCTTCCCATATCCTGCAAGGGTTTCCCATTGGACAAACCCAATGAGAAGCCAAAGAGCAAGGCTTCCAGGGCCCAGAGCAGGATGAAATAAGGACAGAAGTTCTGGAGGGACACAGACACTAAGGAAGGCCTGCCTCATTCTGGCTCATGAACCCAGTTGCTCACAGCATCGCAGGGAGCTGGCAGTGCTGGGTGTGTGGAGTGTGGGAGTAGTTGGGGCGTGGCTGCCGTTTTATGCAGACTTACAGGCTAAACTGTGTTTTCCATGCTCATGCCATTTCCCTTCCTTTCCTTAATTTGCTATGGCCCGCTCTACATTTTACGGAGCTATTTTAAGCATACACAGGAGATCTTCTTGCCAGACACAAGGAACAATCAATGTTCTCACTTAATAATTCATTCTTTCATTAAATGCCCCAAGTAATTAAATAAAACATGAATAAATTCCACACTGATATTTGCTAAAGTTTTGTTTCTAGAGAATTTTACCTGTTGGCGGATACTCTGGGACCAGTATTTACTACGATGAACAATGAAACAGGAAAACCTCAGCATGTACGGTCACGGAGTACCGACTTCATTCTCACGGTTATCAAATGCTTACTAAGCACTTGATACGGCAGAGATGTCACCTCCAATACTGAAACAGTCCTATGAAGTTGTAAAGAAACAGAGGTCCAGAGAAGCTCAGTGTCAAGCTCACGATCACATAAGATAGATTTCAACACCAGCTTGGTCTGGCATCAAAGGCTGGCTCTTTCTACTGTCCCCCCCCATCTTTCTAACACTTCTGTGGGGAAGCGGGTGATGCAGAAAAAATATCCAGTAAGTCAGAGCGGTCCACAGTTCAGAACACATGTGCATGGGGGTGGAGGGGTGTGGAAAAGGGGGGTCAGGTGTGGATTTCAGAGGAGCATGGGAGACCATGTCCAGGGAACGGTCGAAAAGAATGGGAGTGAAGAAGGGGAGAAAACTGTCAGAAAGTAGAATCTGCTGCTCTTAGCTCACTCCCCTCAGCATCTTTTCTCAAGAGAAGTTCAGGGAAAATTTTTCCATGGGCCCAAATGTTTAAAGTCTCCAAAGAAGCCCACCCTGACTGAAGGCAGCTGAGTCCTGGACCTGCTGTGCATCTGTATGAGGCATGACTGCTTCTGGAAGGGCTTTCAAATCAGTATTGGGGGCACACTCTTCTAATAGCATGTTTCCTTCATGATCTCCCTGTGAGCACATTCTGATTGTTTCCTATCATCACATGCTTCTTTGGGAGTTTCTGCCGTGGCACAACGGAACCGGCAGTGTCTCTGGATTACAGGACGCAGGTTCAAGTCCTGGCCTAGCACAATGGGTTAAAAAGGATGAGGCATTTCCACAGCTGCGGCAGAGGTTGCAAATGTGGCTTGTATTGCCTGGGAATTCCATATGCCGAGGGGCTGCCAAAAAAAAAAAATACACTTCTTTGGTCTCACATGAGTTTTGTAGAAGGTGTGGACTGATGCTAAACCTCTGGAAAGCCCTCTAATATGAGGCTAGTCTCACTGCTTAGGGAGGAAAGGCCTCTCCATAGACACCCTCACCACTCCCCGCCCCAGCCCAGAGAGCTCCTCTTCCTCCATGTCCCCTGTTGGTCCCTTTGAGGTCTCCGTAAGCCTTGAGTCCTACCCCTCCACAGCAAATCAGTCACCAAGCCTTGTTGGGTCTGTGTCCTGAATCTCGTCCCCCTTCTTCTTCACAATGACGGCCACAGTTTGAAGCTCTTATCTGCTCTCCTTTGACAGCCATCGAGCACCCTGCATAGGTTTTTTCAGAATGACTGAACAAATGAGCCACTGGAGAGAGGCATTTCTCACCGCCTCTTCACTCCTTATCTGCGCTGCACTGAGCCACTAGAGTCAACTTCGTCATACTTCAATGTGGTCTTTTCACGTCTTTATTTAAGGTACCTCTTAATGGCTGCCAACTGAGAGAATGTTCCAGAAACTTTAACCCCGCCCCTCTTTCCCAGTGCCCCCTCCAGCCTACCTGCACACTTTACTCATTTATGCCCCCCTACTCTGCTCAGAGTGTCTTGTCTCCCCCAACGTTTATGGCCCTACTTCTTACAGCACCTCCTGTGCGAACATGAGTCCATGCTCTTATCCACTGCACTAGGAAGAGAAGGAAGCCATTGGCCCAGTTTGGCTTGGTAAGCTATGGCGAGGGGAACTAAGCTATTTCGTATACACATGGCCCTGGGGGAGCACTCATTTGTGGACAGTGCCCATGGAAGGGCGAATCATTATTAACAGGCAGCCATCCCAAGTGATCTGTTATATTTCCTGTGTTGCTGTAGGGACAGAGAGAGTACAGGCTTTACGTCCATGAACTTGTGTGGCAGACAGGAAACCAGGCGTCCCAGAGACCTGGCTATCAAGGGGAGAGGCTGAGGCAGGGGACTCTGTATTGGTTAGCTAGCATGCTTTTCTTGGCATTCACAATCTACAGAGACATAATTCTTTGCTAGTTCTTCCTGATAATCTTAAATTATTTTGTATACACTAAAGGAAGGAATGGAAGGTGAAAGAGGGAAAAAGAGGGGGCGGGCAATATCAGAAAGAGGTGAGTCACAGAAACCAATGTGCATCTCCTGAAATTGTTCTTTTTTCCTCCTTTCCTCACTGGGTCCATTCATTAAAATGAAGATGAGATGAGAGTAGACTAGAATATTCTGAATATCTTTTACCTGCAGAGTCTTTTCTTTTTGATTTTATTTTTTTGTCTTTTGTCTTTTTAGGGCTGCACCCGTGGCATGTGGAGGTTCCCAGGCTAGGGATCGAATTGGAGCTGTAGCCGCCGGCCTACACCACAGCCACAGCAACGCAGGATCTGAGCCGCATCAGCATCCTACACTACAGTTCACGGCAATGCCGGATCCTTAACCCACTGAGCGAGGCCAGGGATCGAACCCGCATCCTCGTGGTTGCTAGTTGGGTTTGTTAACCACTGAGCCATGACAGAAACTCCTGCAGAGTCTTTTCTTCATCAGAGATTTTAGCGGCACCGGATGAATCTACCTGATATACACGAACTGGCTGGTCCACTGCACGGCCCCGCCACAGTGGCCCGGGAAGCGGCGGGGCTGAAGCACAACCTGGAAAGCCCTGGAAAAGACCAATGTCAGATAGGTCTGCCCAGCAGAGACGTCTGAATCTCCGCCTAGTCGGGACAAGGACTGGCGAGGGAGACCACAGGGGGTCCCAGGACAAGTCCTGGTGGCGGTTTCTGTATTCACCCTTCATCAAAGAACTCTAACAGAGCTATTTTTGTTTTACCTTTGTGGGTCCCTTATTTGAGAAGAGAAAACGGCTGTATCCTTTGGGGCCTGCATGTGTTGTGTCTAGTTCCCGTGGTTTGTTTTCCTGCTTTGAAAGCGAAACCGTGCATGGCTCGGAGATGGAAAGCAGACCAGGGTTTGTCAGCGCAGCCATTCGTCATGTCCCCCAGAGGGGGCTGTGAACTCCCGCAGACTTGAGCTCTGCCAGCACGCAGACCACCCACCTTGCGGAGCTCGGAAGGCCACCAGGCAGCGTGGGCACGAGGCTCCGCTACCCAGCTGGCCTGAGGCCTCGGCCAGTTCCCACCCACCCCCGGGGGACACAGGCCTGAAATACGGCCGGGGGAGGACCTTGGACCCGGTGGTCCAGGTCCCTTGCCGGATGAATCTGCAATGGGTCCGGCGTAAACTTGCAAAAGTGAACAGAGCTTCTTAGATCCACTTCAGAGCAGAGGTGGGGAGGAAATCACTTTACTGTGCCACGAAAAGTCATTTGGCTAAGTTTAAGTTGAACTCTTTTGTTTTTTTAACTGTTCTGCAGAAAGCTAGTTGTAAAATGCTCCCACGACGTACAGAGAAGAGTAAATGTCTGCACCTGTCTGGGCGGGGGGACCAGAGGAGGCACACAGAGGCACCGCTGTGAGAAGTTCCTAACGCAGCTGCCCCGGGCAGGCTGGCAGTTCTCAGCCACTCCATCAGAAGTTCCTGGGAGCTTATAAAAGATGCCCTGGTCTGCAGCAGCCCACCCAGACCTTTGGAGCTGGCAGCCTGGAATCCACGTCTACAACAAGCTTCCCTGGAGAAGCTTCCGCAGAGGCCAGGTTGATGATAGGACTCCATGTCTGGGGAAGGTTTCTCCATGTGAACCCAGAAGGGTGCTGTTTTCCAGGAATCAGAGGCAGCCAGGGCTGGTCCCAGAGCTGATCGGCAGGGCCAGAGAAGAAACTCTTGTGGGCTTTGCCAAGTTGCGTCAAGGCTAGAGAAAATGAGCATAGTGCTCAAGCCTTCTGAATCCATACAAGCCTGCTATAAATTTGCCACCTCGACATGGAACAACAGCATGTGACAGAGTAGGAACTGATTGTAACTAGGCTCAGGGAGGAGCAAGTTGAGCCTAGAGCCTGTATTTAAGACCTTATTCACTCTCGGTGTTCCCTTCGTGGCTCAGTGGTTAACGAATCCGACTAGGAACCATGAGGTTGCAGGTTCGATCCCTGGCCTTGCTCAGTGGGTTAAGGATCCGGCATTGCCGTGAGCTGTGGTGTAGGTTGCAGACGCGGCTCGGATCCCGCGTTGCTGTGGCTGTGGTGAAGGCCGGCGGCTACAGCTCCTGTTAGACCCCTAGCCTGGGAACCTCCATATACCGCGGGTGCGGCTCTAGATAAAGGCAAAAAGACCAAAAAAAAAAAAAAAAAAAAGACCTTATTCACTTTTTTATTTTTGTTCATTTTATAGGAAGCTATGACTGTTTTACATTGTAATTTTAATAAAGATAAAGCTGTAAAAGGAAAACATGGAAGTATGTGTTTTCTCACTTTCTCTCATTTAAACCTATAGGATATCCTATCTCATTCGTCGTGGGCGTGTGCGTCGAAGGCCCAGTACCATGACTCAGGGTAGACTCCCAGTCTTTGGCATCAGTCAGCAGCATCAATGGGACCTCGCTTGCAACTGCAAGGACACCAGGCCCACCGTTTATCCAACCCTGGAATCGATCTGACCTTCTGGGGTTTCCCAGAACGTGCTGAAGTAGCTCCAAGCCTCCAGTGGGAGGGAAGTAGTCCCCCTCCCACTGATCCCTGCCCAGTAACACCCTCAGACCAGGCCCGTGCACTGGGCACGGGCTGGGTTACCAGTTGTCCCAGACCATTTGGTGCTTCGTCAGCCCCCACACTGGATGGCGACTCCTGAGTCAGGTTTCCTGACTTCCTGACTTCAGCATATGTGGCCCAAGGGACCAAGCGGTCATGCTCTCTACAACATCTGGCAGGCTCTGTCTCTTGGGCTTTGTCTTGCAAATTTTCTAAGGAAAAAAAAAATCCTTATTGTCTCCTTTCTTCCCCATTTGGATACCAGGATGAGTTTTGGTGGGAGGAAGGTATGTGCAGGAAAAAAAAAAAAAGGCTCTTAGTCCTTCTTGTGCATTATCTATCTTTGAAATCCAGTGATGAAAGTGCCTGTGGGCGGGAGGAGGGGATCTGGCAGGAGAACACATTCCAAGACCCACTGGCCGGAGCAGTCATATTCTCCACAAATGATTTATTTTCACACAATCAGTGTTCCTGAGGTGGGGGGTGACCATCGCTGGCTACAGCAAGTCTCCTTGGAACAACAAAGAAAAGGAAGAGCTAATGGCACAGTTGGTGTGAGGAGAGAAAGAGGAATTAGACAAAAAGCACATGATGAGATTAAAAAAAAGAAACAGATGGAAGGAAGAGCCAGGAGAGGAGTCTCTCTTACACAAGAATTATTATTTCTGTTGCCGTGATTGTCCTCTTTTCCTCTTGAAAGGAAAGGTGTTTTCCTTCTTTGTATTAATACCACAGAAATTCTTCCCCGCACCAGGCGTTTTTGGAAACTGTTGATTTAGGAGTCTCTCTTCTTTTGTTAGACAACTCTTAGCCAATATTTGAAACTCGTTTGGAATTGGTAAAGACTCAGGGAGTAATCGGAATAAACCATCACAACTTTTTTGTTTAAAGTACCTTCACTGGTGAGTGAAGTTGTCTGCTTTGGGAACAGAAAGGTAGGTCACAGTGAGGCCATCATTGGTTTCCTTCCTTTTTTCCCCACCTTTCTGCTAAAAGAGTAATTTTTAAAAGCACAAATGCTACCAAATTCATTCATATTTGTGATCATCATGGAGGCTTGGACTCACGCATTCTCACTCGGTCACATTGTTTTTCACTTGGCGAGGACTGAAAAAAAAAAAAGGTCTTCAAAATGGTTACAGGCAACATCCTTGGTTGTCAGCTGACAGCCCAGCATCAACACCAGCTCCTGCTGCCTCCTCCACTGCATCACAGGGGAGAAGCCTGAAAATACGTTTCTCAGAAGTCTTCCCCTGTATGGTTGTGGGTTAGAGCCGGCCTCTGAGAGGCTCTCACAGAGTTTGGAAGTCAGAGTTCTCCAGCAAGATTTCCCAGGCAGACATGTGGTCAGTCAGCAGAGGTGGGAGTTTCCAGAGAATCACCTGTTCCGGAGTTGTGGGCCAGTGGTATCAGCTTCCTGGAGACGTGAAATTCACGGTGACTTCCGGGCAAGCTTTTGAGAATTACTCACTCCAGTGCCGCAGGCAGCTGAGCTCAGAAATGGAAGTTTCCCTGACCTTAGTTCCCCAGCCCTTCCAACAGTTTGGTAAGCCTCTAATTCTCTGAACTGATGCCATTACTGCTTATAATACTTAGAGTGGCTTCTGTTTCCCTGAACAACTCTGAAAAATGCAGAACGGGATGAGATCACTTTGGGAGGGAGTGTAAACAAAGAAGAGGACAAGGAAGCAGACAAGCTACCACCTTCCCTCCTCTGCTTCGCGCTGTCTGACAGACTGCCTTCAGTGGGGTCATTCCCAGGATCCAAGACCACCTCTGATGCGCCTCAGGATTAAATAAAAATGGCGCCCAGGCCCCAAGGATCTCTGTCTTTGACTTAAAGAAACAGTCTTTACCTTAAGCATCCTGCTTTACAGATTTCAAACGTTAATAGCACAACTTCTAGGACATATTGATTCAGGTTTAAAAGGAACCACCTGTGTCCAACATTCGCTCAATGGAATATTCTGTAAGAGCAGAGTAACTCAAGTAGAAAAACAATGTTTCAGTCTCTTTAGTCTATCACTAATCGCAGCAAAGTCAACTGTTTGCTTCCGAAAACAGTTCCTCTGAACCAGAAAACATGGTAAGATGGCTAAAGGGAGGGGCTGAGTACTGCCAGCACAGACACTCAAAAAACTCGCTGAATGAGTTTTTGAAATTACAGAGAGAATTCCAGGAGACGTGTTTATCAGGACAAGAAGTATCTCTTGGTTGCAGAAAGAGCATTGAAACTTTTTAACTATTCCATGGAGGAGTTAACTGAAGTCAGAAGCTAAAGAGATTTCATCTCCTGAAAATGAATATCTGGACCCCTAAGAAAGAAAGGAATGGGAAGCTATGTCTCTCTAGAACCACCCCACCTTTGCCCTGAGAAGTGTTTAACAACACAGAAAGGATTCAACTGGCACATCAGCCAGAGTACCCAAATAAATGCTTCCATTTTCCAACAAAAGGAGTTACTGAAAATCTCCTTGGAATATCTCAAAAAAAAAAAAAAAATCAACGTCAAGAACAATACAGGCACTATTTGGGAAGGATCTCAGAGTACTGTCTCAACCTTGGTTCCTTCCTGTGGTGAAAAGAGAGTGGACTTTAGAAGTTCTAAGTTTGAGCCCCAGGACTAGACACTTTTTAACTGAGTAGTAGCCTTGGGAAAAATCACTTTGTTTTGACTTGAGTTTCTTCACCTAGAAAACAATGATAATGGCATGTACCCACGCACCCTCCTAACCCCCCATGATTATTGTGAGGATAAAATGATGAGTGTGAAATGTCTTAGAAAATAAGAATATTCTCTGCATATAACCCATTACTAAAATCTTGCGTTCCTGATTATAGCAACCCTATATAATTTTCTCAGACTTCAAGTTATCAAGTTTTGATGAAATAAAAACCCTCAATAACTAATTCCTATGGCATGGGAGTCAATGTTGATTTCACTCCACTGACTTGCAAACAGTAAATGCAACCACACAGCACTGCCGTTACACACACATACTTACAAGTAGAAAAGTCCACAGCAAAGTTGTTATGGCAACAGTTTATAAAAAGCTAAGAGTATGAGATTGGAGTGGACCACGTCCTCACTAATAAATGTCAGCCTGATTTGAATGACCTACTCAAGTGCAACTTATACAAAGCCAAAAAGGAAAACCAAAGCTTTCTCAATAAAAATGGAATCCCAAAGCATAAATAAAAGATTCCACCTGAGAAGAATGATTTATTATCTCTCACTCAAGAAAAGGATGCACAGTCCATTCTATGTGACCACATCTCTTAAGTTGTTTGCTACTGGTTTATAAAAAGCTCAGGCACGTGTGTACATAAGCACACACATATACACTCAGGACACATACATAGATAGATACACACACACACAGACACACACACACACCCCCCCCACAGATACACAGATTCAACTGAAAGAAAAACTAGAAGTCACGGGTTACTTGAAATGAAACTAGGTACAGCTTTGCCCTAAAAAAAGCAAATTACCCCACCTTCAGGTCAGAAACACTGATGAACGTTTACACCAGCCAGAGAGCCTTCTATTCAGGAAACCTGAGGCATTAAAGAGAGGCTGTCATAAAAGAAAAGAGACTAGATGTCTAAAATTTTAAAGCCCATCATTTCTAGCATGAAGACATGAATGAATTCTGCTTCAAACCAGTTTGGACCATGTATAATTCACTTCCTTATAAACTATTTTATTAGAAATGCTGGAAATAATCATTTTATAGCATAAATCCCTTCATTCTCCAATTCTTCAAGCCTCCAGAGATATGACACACTGTGAAAAATATTTACATTTTTGCTAGAAAGACAACAAATGACCTTTCCTAAGAGCAGCCATCTTGAAATGAACTGAACAGTCATAATGAATTCTCTTTTTTTCAGTCATATATGAACTAAATGTCTCCCTTTTACAGCACAATTTAGACAACTTTATAAACTCAATATCATATTTTTGAGGATTTTTAAGGTTCTTATAGTTATGTATCATTTACGACCAGCATGACTAGCTATATCATACATGACCAGCTCATCATGTGATCGTTAATACTTTGTAATTAAGATAAATAGAAGAGCTGGGATAAAATTTTGGACTGGTGGAGAAGAATTCACGTGCGGGTCCGGTGAACATCTCTGTTTTGTGTTAAAAAAAAAATCTAATCAATAAGAAGCAAATATTTCAGTTGCATTATATAAACATTTCACCATTTAAAATCTGGGTTCCCCCCATGCAAACCCACCTCAGGAGTTCTACCACACCTGGCAAGAACACAGATTCCCATTTTCCTAAGGAGCTGCATGAATTAGAACGTGCTTGACTATAAGAGGTATAAACAAGTAGGAAATGCATTACCTCATATATCACGAAGGCTGGGCACACCATGGCCCAGACTCTGATGCTGTGAAATTCTTTCAGTTTGGCGCTTTTGTACTTGTTGGCTTTGTCTTCAAGCTGGCTTCCTTCATGATTGTAAACTGGCTCTCAGCAGCACCTAGGGGTAGATTTTTTCTCATTCGTATTCAGTGAGCAAGAGACAAATGCCCCCTCCCAACTATGGAATAAAAATCCTTCCCTTGAGTCTTACTTGGCCAACTTAAGTTCCATGGCAGTCCCAGGGATCAAGAGTTGCCAGGGGACTGTCAATTATGAACTGTCCTAATCACTAGATCCAGAGGTAATGACAGCAAAGGAGATGGGGTGGTAATGATTAGACTGGACCAGTCAAGACCCATCCCTTAAACCAGAGATTGAATGAACCTCTCTTGAGTTATTGGGCTGCACTGAGTGCAGAGGTTGAACACCAGGAAGAAAATCAAGGTTTTGTTGGGAAAGAAGAAAGAGAGAACAGGTGCTAGTAATCAATTGACAATGTCCATCTTAGAGCTCAAGGGGCTCACCAGAAGTGGTGAGAAGAATTCTGCCTCTGATGGTGTGTCTGGAATTTATGTGGAACAGTGGTTCACTGTCAATAAGAAATTTTTCTAATGGCAAATCCATATGCTTCCACCTTGCCTCAGGAAAATAGATTCTAGGTTCCTTAAGAGAGAGGACTGCAAAGAAATTTAAATAGACTGAGGAAACTTTATCAGAGCCTGTTTTAAGAGTTATAAAATCAGTAGTAACAAAGACATCCCCAAATTAGCAAAAATAGAAATAGCAGCTACTGCTTTAGGATAGCAAGCCACAGAATAGAGAAATGCAGCAAGACAACAGCATAAAAGCCCAAAATCCTTCAAGAAGACAAAAGTCACCTATCCCAGGGATGGAAATGCTATAAAATTTGGTTGTGATGATCATTGTCCAATTATAAATATAATAAAATTCATAAGAATAAAAAAAAAAAAACACCCAAACAAAACAAAAGTCACCTACCATGGAAAAGAAGGAGACTTGGGATTTCTATTTGTATGATGTTGACAAAGTAGGGCACCTTCAGAGGGGAGGGCAAAGGGGAAAGGTTTGAGAAACCACTTCATAAAGGTAGCATAAAGGGTATCCGGCAGAGTTGGAAATAAAGTCGTTCTGTGTTACCATAGAGAGCGAAGATCAAGGCAGCAGATTTGAGCTTTCTGCACGAACAAGTGGGCACCATTAAATGCCCCATGTCACAGGCCTGGAAACCAAGAAGACAGGCCCTGGAGCTGGTCAGCCTGGGTTCGTTTCCAGGCTTCGACCTCTCTTGACTCTGTAACCTTGAGGAGGTTGATGACACCCTCTGTGCCTCAGTTTCCTCCTCAGCAAAATTAGGACATTAGGATTAGGATATTAATACTCCTCAGAGTATTCTTATGAGGAATGCATAAGTCAAGCACTTAGAAATCTGCCTGGTAAATCATCAGCACTCTATACACCTTTACTAGTTATGCAAAGAACCAGCTTTTCCATAAACAGAAATTTCATGTGTCTTGGTTTTCTAAGGCTGCTATAACAAAATACCACCAACTGGGTGTCGTGAAAAACAGAATTCCACAACCTGCCTAAAGAGACAAAAGACCTGTACTCTGAAAATTATAAGGCGCTGATGAAAGAAATTAAGGATGACATGAACAGATGGAAAGACATACCATGCTCTTGGATTGCAAGAGTCAATATTATCAAAATGACTATACTACCCAAGGCAATCTACACATTCAATGCAATCCCTATCAAATTACCAATGAACTTTTTCAAAGAACTAGAACAAAATAGTTTAAAGTTTGTCTGGAAACACAAAAAAACCAGAATAGCCAAAGACATCTGAAAAAGAAAAATGGAGCTGGAGGAATCAGGCTCCCTGACTTCAGACTCTACTACAAAGCTACAGTCAACAAAACCGTATGGTACTGGCACAAAGACAGAAATATAGATCAGTGGAACAGGATAGAAAGCCCAGAATTAAATCCACGCATCTATAGTCAACTCATCTATGACAGAGGAGGCAAGAATATACATTGGACAAAAGACAGCCTCTTCAATAAGTGGTGCTGGGAAAACTGGACAGCTACATGTAAAAAAAATGAAACTAGAACACTTCCTAACACCATGCACAAACATAACTCAAAATGGATTAAAGATCTAGATATAAGACCTGACACTATAAAACTCTTAGAGGAAAACATAGGCCACTCTCCAACATAAATGACAGCAACATCTTCTCAGATCCATGTGGCAGAGTAAGGACAATAAAAAGAGAAATAAACACATGGGACTTAATTAAACTTCAAAGTTTCTGCACAACAAAGGAAACCCTAAACAAAACGAAGACAACCCACAGAACGGGAGAAAATATTTGCAAATGAATCGACTGACAAGAGATTAATCTCCAAAATTCACAAACACCTCCTACAGCTCAATACCAAAAACACAAACAACCCCATCCAAAAATGGGCAGAGGATCTAGGCAGACAGTCCTCCAAAGAAGACATGCAGATGGCAAATAAACACATGAAAAGATGTTCAACATCACTCCTCATTAGAGAAATGCAAATCAAAACCACTATGAGGTACCACCTTACACCAGCCAGAATGGCCAACATCAAAAAGTCTACAAACAATAAGTGCTGGAGAGGGTGTGGAGATAAAGGATCCCTATTACAGTGTTGGTGGGAATGCAAATTGGTGCAGCCACTGTGGAAAACAGTATGGAGATTCCTCAGAAAACTCAAAATAGAATTACCATTTGATTCAGCAATTCCACTCCTGGGCATCTATCCAGAGGAAACCATGACTCAAAAAGACACATGTACTCCAGTGTTCATTGCAGCACTCTATGCAATAGCCGGGTCATGGAAACAACCTAAATGCCCATCGACAGAGGAGTGGATAGGGAAGATATGGTACATACACACAATGGAATATTACTCAGCCATTAAAAGGAACGAATTACCAACATTTATAGCAACACGGATGGACCTAGAAATTATCATGCGAAGTGAAACCAGTCAGACAGTTAGACAGCAACACCCAATGCTACTGCTTTCATGTGGAAACTAAAAAGACACAATGAACCTCTTTGCAGAACAGACAATGACTCAGACTTTGGAAAACCTTGGTTTTTCAAATAAGACAGTCTGGGGGGTGGGGGGATAAACCGTGGGTCTGGGACACAAAATCTGTCAAATTGACTTATGATGATCTATACACACCTATAATTGAAATAAAATCCATTAGGTTAAAAAAAAAAAGAAAAACAGAATTCCATTGTCTTACAGTCCTGGGGGCTACAAATCTGAAATCAGGGTGTTGGCAAGGTTGACTCCTCCTATGAGAATCTGTTCCATGCTTCTCTCTTAGCTTCTGGTAGCCTATTGGCAAAGATCTTGGGGTCCTTTGGCTTTTAGAAGCATCACTCTGGTCTCTGCCTTCATCTTCAAATGGAGTTCTCCCTGTGTGAATGTCTGACTCCTTATCAGGACACTAGTCATACTAGACTAGGGCTCACACTAAATGACCTTATTTTAACTTGATTATCTCTGTAGGACCCTATGTTCAAATATGGCCACACTGTGAGGTACTGGGAGTTAGGGCTTCAACCTATGAATTTGGAGGGACACAGTTCAAGCCACACCCATGCCACTGGAGATCTTTAAAAAGAGGCGGGAGGGCCTAGGATCAGAGGTTGTTGATTTAATCCTCCAATGCAGCTGATTGAGGACACACTTTTAAAAAACAATTATAGGTCAAATCAGGACTAGCAGCATGCAATTTAAGGTGCAATAAAAAGCTTGATTTCTCAACCCAGAGACCTAACTTGGCCTCACAAATTACAGTGGCAGAAGACAGGGCAATATTACTGTTACTTCCTTTATTCATTTTCCTATAGAGACAGTGGGAGGAAATATCTCTTGCCTAACCCTTTGAGGCTGCATTCTTGCTTCAGTATTCTTTTTGCTCCACAATAACAAGCACCCAATACAGTGGTACCTTTGGGGAAATGATATTCTATCACTTATGGAGCACTGCAGACTTCCATTTGCATCTCATTTTATCCTCCCGACAATGAGGGAGACTATGGACATCAAACAGCTTCATGTTCATTCCTACTTGAGTGAACTGAGAGGTTAAGCTTTTAGTCTGGGGTCATGTAATTAATTAACGGCAGTGCTGTTGATTAGGTTTAAGTTTCCTGATAATCTATCAATTACAAGTTGATTTACGGACCATCTCCTATTTGTTTTTAGGACTGTGCCAAGTATTGAAGATTGAGACTAGGTATCAATCAGATTAAGTCACTGAAACTTCCAGCACTGAATTAGAAGCCACATCGGTTGCGACAAAGTGGATTCCTGCTTACTTTTTTCTTTTGTCTTTAGTCTTTTTAGGGCCACACCCACAAGGTATATGGGAGTTCCCAGGCTCAGAGTCAAATCGGAGCTGCAGCAGGCAGCCTACACCACAGCCACAGCAATTCGGGGTCCAAGCTGTGTCTATGACCTACACCATAGTTCATGGCAACACCAGAATCTTAACCCACTGAGCGAGGCCAGGGATCGAACCTGCGTCCTTATGGATATGAGTCAGATTCCTTTCTGCTGAGCCATGACTCCCTGCTTACTCTTAACTAAGCTCTTAGGACATATATTTTTTTTTTCTTTTTTTTTTTTTTTTTTTGTCTTGGCACAACTATATGCAGATCACTCGATGGACTTTACTCCAACCTCCCACTATAAGCAACATTTTGAAACACTGCTCTCCTGCTCCTTGCTAGAAATGCTCTCAATTCTCCCTGTACCTCAGCAAGTTCTGGGCCTGTGTCTCTGCTTTCCATTCCAGACTCATACCTTAGAGAAAATGGCACTGCCATTTGGATTGATCGTCTTGCCACAGAAAGCAAGAATAGCTTAGCATTTGCTGGGGTTATAAAACCACCTCCACTTCTTAAACTTCTTAAACCAACTCAGCAAAGAGCACAGTGTGCCTCGCCCCAATGTCCAAGGGCAGCCTTGTTAAGTGACTGCATCTGTGAGCTGTGCTGCATAACAGACAACCACAAAAATTTCAGTATCCTCAGCAAAAAGCTCTTATTTTTTTTGCTCACCCATCTATGAGCTGTCAGAGGTTGGGCTGATGATGTAGGCTGAGCGTGGCCGGGCTTGGTTCCAACCCGTGGATTGAGTTTAGAGCTCCCCCATGTCTCGCATTTTCCCTGGAAGAGCTCTTACCTGAGGCATGTCCTTTCCACGGCAAAAAGCCGGAGCACAGAGGGCAAGTCCAATCTCACAAGCGTATTTCAAACCCACGCTCACATCACATCCGCAAACTCCCCAATGGCCAGAGCAAATCACCTGACCAACTCTAAGGTCAAAGGGTGGGGAAGTACCTCCCACCCACCATGAGGCCACGTGAAAACGCAGGTGTTACCACTGCTCGGGGGCTGGCAAGTGAGACCAGTCGTGCACTCACCCTGGTAAAGGCAAAGGGCCTGATTCTTCAGGTTGCCTCTGATGGCTTGGCCCCTAGGTACCTGCCCTTTTAGCAGCACAGAGTTCTGGTTTTGACCACTGAGCCACCCCGCCTTCTCCTTTCCCTCCACCACCACCCTCCCCCAACTCCATGACACCACCTTTTCAAAAGCAGCTCGTCCCTTCTCATGCTGTCTTATTAAAAGCTTTCTGCCAGGCTGGGAACTTGAGGAATCCCACCTGCATCTAATATATGATAATTTACTAATGTGACCCAGCACTGTTGGCTTTTTCCCTCAGTCTGTTGCTTGCCTGTTGCATTGTTGTTGGCCAAGTTCCAAAAATCATAATAGGAGAGGGGAAAAAAGAAACGATTTAGATGATGATTATCCAAATATCCAAGCCATTCTCCAGGTAATGAATCCATACTAAGTGAGACTAGCATTTGGAACAATAATAAGAGGAACGGAAAATGAAAAATTCCCCTGAAAGTAAATAGGTCCTACAAGTCTGTCTTTGCAGGCCCACAACATGGCACCTCACAGGTTTAGTCATTCACACCTCTCCCGTATTTTCAGAGCCATTAACCAGGGTAGACTTGTCAGGGTTTCAACAATGTAATTGTTGAGCTATAAATTTCCCTGCTGGCTGGGGCCTGAGGTTTCCAATAATCACAGGCAAAGGCAGAAGTCAAAATAGACAATGCACAGGGGAAGGGAGATGACCTAGCGTGAGGATTTCCTGAGGTGGGGGCACCTGGGGTGGCATGGAGAGGGGGTGTAGACTGCAGAGAAGAGGATGCTGAAGAATGGGGGGTTGGGACCATGGCAGCTCAAGGTTAGACTGCAAGTCAGGTTCTTGCTTCTTGACAGCACGAAAACAAGTCTGAGATGCTGGCTCCCTCCCACACCAACCAACCTGGAAGAACCACAGAAAGAAGAAGCAAAACTGGATGCAGCGACCTGTTGGTAGACTGAACATGGGTGGGGACCAACTTGATGCAGCAGGTATCAGAGGAAGCTCCCAGGAAAGTTGTCACCTGCCGCATTGCAGAGAAGAAGGCAGTGGCTCAGCCAGGTGGTAGGTGGGACAAGGGTAAAGCCAGGACAAGGTCAACACCCTGAGCCAAGACAAACTGACGGAAAAGTGCAGACTGGCCAGCTGGTCTTGAGCATTTCATTCCTCTACCACCTCCATGCTCCCTCACCTCCAAGCTGGTGGATCACGATCAAAACTGTGTTCTTCAAACTGATTTTGACTTCCAGCCACAATGAGAAAACACATTTTACGCGGTGACTCCGTACACAGAGAGCCCTGTACAAATGAAAGAGAGTTTCACAAAAGAAGGTGTTTAGATGAGACGTCCTTTACCTTTTCCACCTGTTCTGTTCTGTTCTATCCCAACCCATCCCATCCCATCCCAATCCATTTTTTCTCCCTCCTCTCTCCTACCTTCCTCTCTCTCCCCTTCTTTTCCCTCCTCTCCTCCTCCTCTATCGGCTCTTCCTCCTCCTTCTTCCTCTTCCTTCCCTCTCTCCCCTCCTTCTTCCCCACTTCCATACTGACTCACTAAATTGATCATGACCCATTAATGGGCTGTCACCCAGAGTTTGAAAAACTTATCCATAGCAATTATTTCCTTCCCAAGTTGCTTTCTCAGAGCATTTAAGAGAGGATCCTGACCAAACTTGTGGCCTAATGAAGGGGCAAAAAATTGAGGTGATGGGCTATGGTTTTGACAGATTTGGATACTCTGCCTTGGAGCTCACCTCTGCTGCTCTTCTAGGAGCTCCATCAATCTGGAACCCATCTAGCAACACAGATAACCAGACATGGTTACTCTTACTAAAGGAAAAATATTTTTTTATATAGAATGTTATATTCAGGCAAATTATGATAATCTAGCGGCTCGACAGATATATTTTCCAGAACACAAGGCTTTCGCAGGCTTGCCATACAAGAACTATTTAGGTAACTCAGGTAGGAAGTAAATCCAGAAAACTGCTATAAGAAATATGGGAAATAAAGGGATTCAAATAATTAGTGGAATTTTTGTTATCTGAAAAATTAAAAGAAAAATAAATAAATGTATTCATAATAACACAGAACAAAAGTTTCAAACAACGTCAACAAGGGAAGGATAGCAAAAAGATATGAGAATGTGCTAATATGTCCAACTTGTTCACAGTAAGATTACAGGTCGATGATCATGATCAATAATAGATAGATGACAGATGGGCAGAACGTAGATAGATCTGAGATAGCCATAGAGATAAACAAGTTTAAGGAGAGACCGAGACTCTCAGATTAGCTGAAATTTTTTGCATATAAATCAATATGTGGTCTATGAGAAAAATGAAAACAGAAAGGTGAAAGGATGAAAAAATAATCAGGGCAAATAGGAATCAAAGAGGCTCAGAGCAACAGTTTCACTATCTGACAGTGGAATTCAAGACACAAAATAATATGAAGAACAATAAAGCAAGAGCCATATAACCATCATTGGGATATTTGAACCTCACAATATAGGTTCAATATATATAAAGTAACAATGATAAAACTGGGAGAAAGGAAATAAGGCACCCCGCACACACACACACACACACACACACACACACACACACACACACACAGAAAACCACACTGTCCTTAGAGCATGTGATGGCTTCCTACTTCCTCAGGGTAAAGTTCAACATCAGGGCTTGCGAGGCCCTGCACTACGCATCCTTCTTACCTCTCCAGCTTCAGTGCCTTCTCGTGACTCACAAATGCCAATACCCGAGTGGCATAGGGATGCCCACCATTGGGAAATCCAGTTCCTTCAGGTAAGCTGTGCAGTGAAAGAGGTATTTGAGGAAGTTAAATAAGCTGGAGGGTGCTACGTAGGTGGGACAGTTTGAAATAGGTGTTAGAAAACCAGGTGGGAGGCTTTTGAGGTAATCATGATGAGATCTCAGACCAGAGGATGGCAGTGGATGAAAGAAAAAAAAAAGACATACACAAGAGAAATTTTTGAAGACTTGATGGATGATGCAATACAGGGCAGGAAGGAGGAGAAGAAGGAATCAAAGATAATCCTGACTTTGAACTACAGGGACCAGATGCCAGGGCTGAAAAGATGGAAGTGGAGAAGTGGGGGGGCCCTCATCCTTCCCGAGGATCGGGGGTAACATACCGACTTCAGGCAGCCGTGCAGGCCCGTGTGCGGGCCGCACATGTGGAAATGCGTTAGAGATGG
Organism: Catagonus wagneri; assembly: GCA_004024745.2. NCBI lineage: Eukaryota > Metazoa > Chordata > Mammalia > Artiodactyla > Tayassuidae > Catagonus > Catagonus wagneri. Next base: position 19,176,898 of record PVHT020000022.1, on the reverse strand, counting down.
CTACACATGGGGCACGAGATCTAAGGCAGAAACACAAACGTAGCAGTGGGGATCCTTCTCACAGGGTCAGGGTTGACAGCACCTGAGTGGATGGAAAGCCTGAGTGAGGAAGGGGAAGAAGAAAGCACAGAAGGCTGAGGACTTGACTTTGGGAGTCACAAACCCATAAACAAGCCAACAAAAACGAGAGAGGGGCCTCCAAGCAGGAAGGAGAGAAAGGGGTACCTCCCTGACACGCAGGCATAACTCAATTACAAGAAGCAGGAACAAATTCAAATGAGTAAGGGGAAAGGGGGTGAATTTATTGGCTGAGAATCCTGGTGTAGACTCTGACTGCAGGTATGATTATATCCCCGGGCTCCAACGATGCCATTGGAAATCCATGCTCTTCACTCTTCTTCCCTTTCTGGCGGCCTCACCTTCTGCCAGGTTTTTCTCATCATGACAGCCCCTTTGGAAGCACCAGACTTTTATCCTCTCATCACATCCACCAAGATGAAAGAGAACGTCTCCATCCCCCAAGTTCCAAACAAAAATTGCCAGCAGAAGTTGCGGTTCTGATTGGACCATCCTTGCTCCCAGGACCCAACACCCTGGCCAGACCCAGGCCAGGTGTCCCAAAGTCTCTGCACCCAGACCTACAGGAACTAAAGCACTGGGGGAGAGGGCTGCCCTAAATGAAAGACAGTCATGCGGCTTCCCCAAAATGAGAGAAGAAATGCTCTCAGACAAGCAGCGGGAGGGGGGAAGGTATGAAGCAGCTTGGGGTGGAGATTGGGTGGCCAGACACAGGAAACATTCTACAAGGGCTAGTGCAAGGGCTATGGGGCTGCACTTGGCTAGACGGGAAACAGGCCAGCTCCTCTCTCCTCCCCATCTTCCTCCCGCCGCAGGAGAGTGAGTCTGAGGACAGTGAAGCGCCATCCTCAGCTTTCCTTCCCTCCTCGTCCCCCAACCTGGCATCCAGGGCCCCGGTGCGTGCAGCCCCCATCAGCACATCCTTCCAGGGACATGCTGCAGCCACTTTGGCTGGGGCCCGCAGGCCTCTCGGGCCATAAAAAAAAGTCCCTCTGGCTTCAGAGAGCGGCCTTGTAACGTGAGAGCCAGGTCCTTCCTGGCTGGACTTCTCACCACACACATCACACGATTCCTTCTTTCCCAGCAGGTAATTTTTCCAGTGAGAGCGTCACCCCTCCCCTGGCTTTTGCCTCTGACCCACCCCCACCGATTGTTTGCCGAGGCAGGACCAGCAACGCTCCTTGGCTGGACTTCAGAGTCCCGGTTCAGCCGGGGGGTTGCTAGGCTGGGATTTAACCACGGACCCCGAGAGGCTCATGTTATATGAATCATCTCCCCGGCGCACCGAGACATCAAACCACACTTCACCCCTCGCTCTTTCTTTCCTGGCCGCTTCAGCTCACTGGCGTTTAAAGCAACATCGCTGGCAGCAGCTCATCTGGAAAAGCCTGGCATGCTCCCCTTTTCATGAGAGCGAGCACCCTTTACCTCAGAGAGCGAGGCAGACAGACAGATGGACAGATGGACAGGGCGTCCCGTGCACAGGAAGGATGAATATGGATTTCGGACTCGGGTGGCGGGAGGGGGAGCCCGGCCATCACTTCTAGTGCCGCGCTCTGGCCCCCGGGAAGCACCGACAGCGGCTCCCCTTAGGAATCTGAGTGGGCTCTTTCTTGTGTGAGGTTTTGAAGCGTGTCAGCATTCCTGGGCACTGTCAGCCTCCTCCAAATGACCCGAGTGGGGGTGTGAATAGCAAGCTCTCACCGCCTTGGGCTGTGCAGAGGGAGAGGCTGGGAATACTGCTCCAGAGCTTTCCTCTCACTGTGAAAAATCAAGGCAGAAATGCCTCATCCTCAGCTCCCCAAATACCCTTGAAGATCAAGGGGCAGATAAGCTAATCTATTATAAATTCTAATGCAGCACCATTCCCTGACCAGAGCCTCCTCTCCTTCGGTGCCCCGAGCGTTAGCCAATATTTCATCAAAACCAGCTCCCTTCTGCAGGCCTGTGTCTGCTCCTCCCACTCACCCCAAGAGGCTTGCATGCTGGTATCTTCTCCGTGCATGTTCTACACACACACACACACACACACACACACACACACACACAGACATGGACACATAGAAAGTCAGACCCTCATCATCCTTCCTTATTTATGACCCTATCTTGCCCAGACTGGCTTAAAATTTTTCATTTTTCACTCTCAGAATGTTTGAAGCCCACAAAAGGATGATTAAAAACACCAAAAAGATAACACACACATATGCATACAGATACACATCAAGGAAACTCTCAGAGCTTTCCCATGAGATACTCCTTTCTGAGAACTTGACTTCTTGGGATTTCAGCCTTATTCCTTGTTCTATCTAGGCATCGTCTCCGGTGGAGAGCAAACCCCGAGCCCAAGAGCAGACCAGCCACTCCCATGGACGACGCTGTCCATTGCTCGACAGTGAGGAAGCCCACCTCTCCTGCTTGGAGATTTCATATAGCCGCTTCGATACCTGCTCAGACTTAATTCTCCCTCCTATAAAGTGGGTCTAATAAACCCACTAGGAGTCCACCAGTGGGAATTCCTGTGTTAGCTCTTCAGAAGATGAACACATGTTCACCACCATTCAGCCAGGAGAGGGCAGGGCTCAGCCTGACCCTGAGACCCTGTCTGGGTGAGCAGTTTTAAGAAAGCATCAGAGTCTAGCTGTTGGGGGCAAGCAAAGACGAAATGGCCACTATGAGAACCGTACTTCTGGCAGAATACACTGCTACTCCAGGTTTCTGCCGAACATAATAATAATCCTAAAGGAAAACCCCTGCAGGTCTTCCTGCGTGCCTCACACTGTGTTTCACGTGGACTTGCTCATTGGCTTCTCTGAACTACCCTCTGAGGAAGGCGCCCTAGTTTCTAGATGAAGAAACAATAGTGGACAAGTTGGGTAGCTGGCTCTGAGAGGTGGAGCCAGACTGTGCTTTTACACCTACAATATTCTGCAGCGAGCAAGGGCCTGAACAAGGGAGCACGTGTGTGGGCGTGAAAAGGAGCCTGGAAGAAAACATGGCATAGGACCCCAGGGTGAGGGTGGTAGGATGACAGATGATTTCTTTCCTTCTATATTTCACCTAGTTTCTCATTTCCACGGTGAACGTGGATTGATTTTATTTTTTTATTTTTGGCTATGCCCATGGCATGTGGAAATTCCCAGCCTATGGATCGCACCTGCATCACAGTAGTGACCTGAGCCGCAGCAGTGACAACGCCTGATCCTTAACGCACTAGGCCACCAGGGAACTCCCATGGATTGCTTTTATTTTATTTTTTTGAAGGAATTTCAGTGAGCTAACGGAGAAAGAGAATTAGCCACTTTTTTTTTCACATCCAAAGTTGGAACTTTAGGAGTTCCCTTCGTGGCTCAGTGGTTAACAAATCTGACTAGCATCCATGAGGATGTGGGTTCGATCCCTGGCTCGCTCAGTGGGTTAAGGATCCAGCATTGCCGTGAGCTGTGGTGTAGGCTGCAGACACGGCTCAGATCCAGCATTGCTGTGACTGTGGCGTAGGCAGGTGGCTACAGCTCCGATTAGACCCCTAGCCTGGGAACTTCCATATGCCATGAGTTCGGCCCCAAAAAAAGAAAAAGCAAAGTTGGAACTTTGTTTTTTATTTTATAATGATTTTTATTTTTTCCATTATAGCTGGTCCCACGGATTGCTTTTATAAGAACAACTTTTAAATGCTATTTTGAATGATCAGCTCGCATTTGTTTTTCGGACCATAGAGCTTTCCCACCCAGAGCAGCAGAGACGAGCCAGGCAGAGGCTCACAGGCAGGCTCAATCCATTCCTCAGATGCAGCCCAAAACAAGGCAGAATGGCCGAGAAGCAGTTTAGTCTACTGTTAAGAAATATCATCGTCAGAGAAGGGGAACATGGCCTCCTGTACCCCAAATCTATCCAAGCTCCCAATGACTATGGAAGCATCAGGGAGACAGTTTCTAGGTTTCTAGGTTTTTTCTCTTGTTCTCTTGTTCATTTTGTGGTAGACAGATCATTTCTTCACCCCCTGAAGCAGCTTTCTCACCTTGTGACCTCCTCAGGCCTCCCGGATTCTAAGGCAGCCCTACGAGATGCTGTGTAATCGCCAGCCACTCCACGCTCTTCACACATACCGTCTCGCTTCATCACCACAAAAAGCACTGGGAGTTGACCTTGATGTTCCCATTTCACGGAGGGGAACCCTGAAGCTCCAAAACGAAATAACTTGATCGAGATCCCAAAGCAAGGAAGCCAGTGAACTTGCATGCAAACCCAGGTATGCCTGAGCCCCAGGTTTCAGAGTTCTTTTGGAGTGAATCAAGCTGTCGGATTTCGAATGCCAGTAACGTAAAGACAAACCCCTGGCCCACTCCAGTAATGTGTCAAAGAGGAGTTGACGTTCTCATGATGGCTTCGGGGTTGAGTTTTAAGCGAAGTGCTTTGTAACTCTCACTCCGTTTCAGCCCATCCGTCTCCCCTTCTTGTCACGCAGGCTCCACAAAGTCCTTCGGGGCCTCTCAAGCCTTCCCAAGTTCATCAGGAAGGGCGCGCGGTGCCCTGGCACCCACAGAGAGACAGTCACACATTAGCCCCTAGGTGCTGGCCCATAAGCTTTTCCCAGAACGGACCAGAAGTGGAGGGGGGAGGGGCGACTGCCCTACACCCAGCCTGTTAGCTCTTCGGGCAGCCAGCAATAATGGAGAACGTGATAAGCTGTCACTAGAAGCCAGCTCAGTTCTCTGAGACTTAATGGTAGAAGAACACAATAGGGTCAGACTAAAAAGGTTCCCTTATGAAAATTTTATCAGCAACTTTGGTAAATGGCTATGGGAAAGGTGCTCTGCTCCCAGGCAGACCTGGGACCCGATTTTACAAGGTACAGGCGGCCTGCATTGCATCACCCCCACAAGATATTAAGGGCACTCAAATTGAATTAACACCAAATCAAGCCGGTGCACTTAACAATACAAATGCACTTAAGGGATGCCTCAGGATGATCTGTGACTAAAGAAAGCAAAGAAGAAAACGGCCTGCAAGCCACAAGGGTGGTGTTGTGTGTCATATACAGGAAAGGCCATAAGTAGAACTTAGAATACCGGAAAACCATGAACTTGGGGGGCTCGCAAATACCTTAGACCCAGCCGTAAAGTAGGAGGCCGCTTTTGTGGTATGCAGAAACAACTGATAAATAAATTACGGCCAATTTTCTTAGTGGCACGGCCTCCATTACCTCTGACAGCGTCGTGACTGCTTTGCGACGATGATAAGAGGCAAAGAGTGGTGTGTCAGGTAGCGCCCCAGGAAATCCTCTGCTAGTTGCCCGATCTCCTCGTGACAGCGATGACACAAAGATCCTCAGTGAGAGCCAAGTGATGAGAAGTGACAGCTCGCCAGGCAGACAGTGGCAGGTCCTAAGAAGACTCAGTGGAAAATGTCGCCAGCAGATGGGACCCCAGAGTCAGGGCCGGCCCCTCGGCTTCTAGCCTTTTCCCGCCAGGTTTTGCCAGCACACGTTTTCTCCTCGTATGTCTCGCTCACTCCTTTGCTCTTGGTCTCTCTCCCCCTCTCCTCACCCCCTCACCTCCTTTCTCACATAGACCCTGTCTACTGAGCTGGAAGGCAATTTGGCCATCTTCATAGATGGATGGCTCTTCTGAGATTACCTCGGAAACTTGGATACATTCTGGACTGGGGAGAATTCAGGGGGAAAACATGGCCTCACTGGGGATTCTTTCCATCAAGCGAAATACACACAAAAGCAGGCTTTTGTTATCCTTCCAGGCAAGAGCTGTCTCCACGCAGGGTCTTACTCTGAAAATGGGCTCCATTTAAGTTGGAGGTGGCCTCATTTTGTCAGAGTTAAAGCAATTGCTCGTCGAATCATGAGGTGGCTGGGAAACTGGGGCAGGCAGGTTCAAGTTTTCACTCCAGAGAAAGAAGTTCTCCAATAGCCAGAAGGACCATTTCTAGCTGCTGGTGGGCCCCGGCCAGGACTTGCCTGCTGGGAACGGAGAGGACACGAAGGTTTCACGGTCTGGAATGATGGATCTCAGGCAGGCTAGAATGTAGTTGTGTGACAGTGAATAATTTCTTTGAGTCGTACTTTCTCCTTTAGTAAAATGGAGACATTTGCATCTTTTCTAACGTCCCCATGGGATGGTCTTGAAGAAGCCTCAAAAGTAATTTCGGGAAAGGTTTTTGAAAGTAGAAACGGTCTACAAATAGAAGGCGCTGTTATGACGAAAAGAATCTACAAAATATACATGCAGACCTGCTTCTTCCAAAACCAGCCCTAGGTCCCAAGAAAGAATATTCAAACTACCTGGTTTTCCATAACGGCAGCCTACTTTCAGATAATCAGAGGAAGAGAAGAACAAACAAATGTGAAGGAAATCCACCAAAATCTCCAAACTTCACTGTACCAGTTACATGTTAGCTTCTCCCATACTGAACTTTGAAGCCAAAACAAGGAATGATATCATCCCTGGCCTTCCCAGGACCACCAAATACGACTGCAGGCTTGTGACAGGACGTCTTGCTTCTTAGAGTGGAAGCCAGAGATTGGCCCCATCTTCAGATCATCCTCAGAGAGGTCAGCCAGCATGATAGGTGACAGCATCGCATGACACGTATTCTTCTGGGTCCTTTGCCATCACCTGGGGCATCTGGACTCCCTGCCTGTGTCCTGATCCCACCTACTCTATTCAACATGATCCTTTATAGACTTAGGAATCACTACTTACATCGTTCACTTCTTACCTACTATTAGTCCTCTTTGCCTCAAACAACCTTCTTGGAAGCTCATAAGTCATTATTCATCAATGGTTCACCTAGTCAACAAATATTTACTGAGGGCTTACCATATGGCCTGCACGTGCTCAAAGTCAGGAATGTAGGGGTAAATCAGGCAACACCCCTAACTCAAGGAGCTCACTTTCTGCACCACTGTCCCTTTCTTAATCCCATATTTGGTGTCTCTCTTTAGTCTGAAATGCAGAGAGCTGGCCACGATCGTACACTGGTTAGTACTCTGCATTGTGACATGCAGAGAGCTAAGCTGAGCATACCTATTTAGGGAGGCAGGCCTCTCCATCAGTTGGAAAAGAAGCAAAATTTGTGTTACCTAGGAGTCTCCACGTACATGTGGCTAACTCCATTCTTCAGGCCCATTGGACAGAATTCATTCCTTCCTCACCTGGGCTCTTATAGACTCACACACACTTCTACTACATATTGTGTTCTATTGTTTATGTATATCTTGAACACATTCTAGGCTTTCTGGCTTGGGTGCCATGCTTATCTTACTCATGCCCAAATCCAAAGGACCTATCACAAGGCTCTGCCCTTAGCTGGTACTCAGTAAGCCTTGCAGAATGAATGAATGAATGAGTAAGTGATTGAATTTGTCATCCCATTACTTTCTCTCATGACCATCTTCCCTTCCTTTGTTCTTTTCTATTAGGAACAACCCCAGCTTATAGTCCAGGGAGGCAGTATATTTCAGTGGTGACGATATAGGCTTCTTCTAGAGTGTTTGGGGATTGGCTGCTGTTGGCTAGCAAGAGCAGATTGTTAAGTATTCTGGAATTTGAGCTGATTTTAAGCTGTTAGTAACTTAAAATTGCCCTTGGTGGGGGTATTTACATGATGGATGGAGGGTTTTGTTTTGCTTTTGCTTTTTGGGAGCCTGTTTATCAGCACATCACTGCTCTAATTTAGCCAGACTTGGATGTGTGGCTCAGCTTTGCCACTCACTAACTGTGACCTTGGATAATCTGCTTGGTATCTCAAAGACTCGGTTTCCTCATCTACAAAGTAGGGGTGATAATTATGCCTTCACAGGGTTGCTGTGAGACTTAAGTGACCCAAAGTTTACAAAGTGCTTAGTACAGTTCCTCCTACATGGTAAGTCATCAGTAAAAGCAATTTATTAGCATTAGTATTTGTATTACCATAATTCCCTGGCTTTCAGTTAATGCATTCTTTCATCCAGCTTGTTAGAGTTATATTTCTTATTCACCAAAGAATTTGGGACAACTGCGTAATATAAAAGCCATAAAATAGAAAATATAAGTTAAAAATCAGGATAAGGGAAAATAAAAATCACAGTATAAAGTCAAAATCATACCACCATCATGATCGGATAGAATCTAATAGACTAAAGCTCAGTAGAGCATTAGATGGAGATTTTTTTAAGGTATTGCCAACAGAGAATCAATGTGTTAGAGTGCACAGGGCCTCAGAGATCTTTTAGTTCAATTCCTTACCTTACAGATGGAAAACTGAAGGAGGCAGGCAGGCAGGACTCAGTTTCTTAAGCATTTACAGTTATGATGCAGATGTTTTCACTTTCATGTTCACGCCGTTCCATTTTACAGATGAAGCCACTGGGGCCAGGAAAAGCACACAGAATTATTCTAAAGCCATCAGGCTTGTACTGGTAGGAGAGAAATGGGACCCAGATTCCCATTTCCCAGTCCACTGCCTTCATCTTTCTGGGTACCACGCTGTCTCCTCACTCCAGGAAGACCTGCTCTGTGGTAACAGCTTCCTGAACATCAAAAAAGAATCTCTCAAGGTGCAACAGAATCCCAGTCAAATGGAAACTGCAGGCACTGTGGTGGCAGGCACTTCCCAGGGAATTTCCTAGGTCTGGCTGTGACATATGAAAGAAGGATATGCAGAAGCCCACTGGCAAGAAGAGCTGCTTTTGCATAAAACACGTCCTCGTTTTGTGTTGGCTTTTGAAAGGAGAACTCTGTTCTTAATTCATATTCATTTGTGGTCCCCTCTGAAGTTCAGGTCTTTCTTCTGCGGGTTTTAGAACTAGATTTTTTTTTTTTCTAACTTGTACCAATAGCTTCAACATCATTCTTCACAAAATCTTCTGTTGGAGTGGTTCACAGCCACAGAAATCAAATCTCTTTTTCTTTCTTCTTCATCTGAAAGCAGCAGCACAAAACAAGAAAGGGGTTAAAAAGCAATAGGCAGGAAGGACACGGGAGGGCAAGGAAGAGCCTGCATAATTCACAAAGTGAAGGAATCCTCCATTTACGGAGAGTTGTCAGCAATGTCTCATTTCCTAGGCCACCACCCTTCTTTGGCAGCAAGCAGGCTGGTGGCCCACCCTGGGAGTTCTGTTTTATGGGAATCATGTTATTGCCCTCGGAGCTGTACCTGACCTCACACCAAATAAACATGTCAGCCACTTCTCAAGTCCCTGTTCCCAGGTGTGGCGGGGCGGCACCATGCAAGCACCCTCACAGCCATCGCTCCCTTTTTCCCCCACCTCCACTCAGAAATGGCTCTCAAAGGTTTAGTGTCCATGCCCACAGCCTCTTTTTCCCCCCTTATCCCCTTCCCCAAATCATCTGTCACATTGGTCCAAGATCTCACAAACTGGACATGTGTTGCCATCTGATTGCAAGGCAAGCCACTCTCATTCAGAGAAACCATGAGATGTTAAAGAAAATTCTAGGCATTCCCATTGCAGTTCAGTGGGTTAAGGACCCGACATTGTGGCTGCAGGGATGCGGGTTCAATCCCTGGCCTCGCTCTGTGGGTTAAGGATCCAGTGTGACTGTGGCTGTGGCATAAGCTGCAGCTGCAGCTTCTATATGACCCCTGACCCAAAAGGAAAAAAATAAGTGAGAAGATCCTAGAAGGAGGAATATCAGTACACAATTACATACAAATTCTATGCTACACATCTCTCAAAAGTTAGGTTGGGCACCTGGAGGTTTTTTAAATTTCTTTGCACAGGTTTTTTTTTTTTTTTTTTTGTATTTTTTAGGGCTGCACCCATGGCATATGGAGGTTCCCAGGCTAGGGGTCGAATCGGAGCTGTAGCCGCCAGCCACAGCCACAGCCACAGCAATGCCAGATCCGAGCCGTGTCTACAACCTACACCACAGCTCACGGCAACGCTGAAGCATTAACCCACTGAGCGAGGCCAGGGATTGAACCCGCAACCTCATGGTTCCTAGTCAGATTCGCTAACTGCTGCACCACGACGGAAACTCCCTGCGCAGTTTTTTAAAATGTGTTTTTTATGATTTGTTTTTCGCACAGCAGAATTAACTGCTCCAGACTTAATAATCCTAGGTTGGCTCAACCACAAGCATAACTCAGAGCCCCATTGCTCTGCCACCTGTTGGGTAAGCTTGGGTAACACTGACTCACTCCTCGGTTTTTAAATGAAGCAAGCATGATAAAAAAAAAAGATCTGTAGCCAAAAATCAAACAAAACCCCCACATTCCCCTGGAAAGCCAACTCTAAGTGCTGTTTGCAACATCCGCCATGTGGAAGGCCTCTCTGGATACTGATGGGCTCATCTGGGAATGTCGGCAGTTGGGCCACGGTTTCCACAGAAGATTGATGTGGATTCCAACTCTAACTTAGTCAAGTCATATCGACCGTAGCCTTTGAAATGTAAACAGGAATATCAATAGCTGCCTTTGGTCCTTCATATAGCAAACATGAATGTGTTCTGGAAACAATAATGTGGTTTTTTAAAATGGCAGCCGTTGTTATTATGATAAGAGCAAAAGCGAGAGGAGCGTGCGTTTCATGCAACAAATCTGGGGTGCTAGATTCTGGAAGTACTTCCTTGGAACAAGCAGGGAGGCTACTGTGGAGATAGGAGAGGCCTGACCTGCCTTTATGTTTGAGTGAAGCAGCTGCATCCCAGGATGGAGGAGAGCGATGCATTGTGGGAAAGTCCACGGCTTGCCTGCTGCCCCATCAGCTGACCTGAAACCACACATGAAGAAATGCATGTTTACCCTGACAAGGATTCAAACACCTGGGCTTCCTCTGGGACGGTTTTTCCCAGGGCCAGTCCTACCTTAGAACTCTGCTGAGGAATTTCCTTTCCTTGTTACTCAAGACGAATTAGAAGTGCAGTTGAGACAATCAGAACTCTGTTGTGGAGGCGAAACGACAGCTCTGGTTTGGCTTGTGTTTTGCCCCCAGCTCTCCTTCAGTCTCTACCCGATGTCTCCCAAGGGAAATAGGCCTGGGAGGTAGTGTCTCTGCGGGTCTGTGACAAGGTCTTTCATCTACTGCTTCTCAAGTTTCTGAGTCTATAACTTGTGCAATACAACTTGCAAAGCACCTCTCTAGGCAGAAGCACCGCTGAAATCCATGGCGTCCTCCATCTCCGAGGACCAGGGGCGCAGGCACCCAGGTGGAGAAGGCCCTCACCCTTACAAACACGTCTGGACTGGGTGAGGGTGACTCCTGCGGGCCAGCAGGGAACCCCCACATGCCAGGCTGTTGCTGCGGGGTAACAGGCGAGGGGCTGAGAAATGAAGGGAGCAAGAGGCAGGCGAGTGTTCTCACGGTGGCCGGTGAGGGGAGAGTGGAAGGATGTGGTCATGGGGAGAGAGGAAAGAAAGATGAATGAGGCCTGAGTCAGTCATAGGCTAAAGCAAACAGGAAGGTTTTAAAGTGAGATTTGAGGAGAGGAAGTGGTTCTGAGCAAGGGAGGGAGAGAGTTCCAGAGATCTGTCTTGGAAAAGAGCTACTCTTCATTTTTTTGGAGAGTCCTACTCATGTGAACATTTCTTGGCGGTACTGACAGACGGGTGAACCAATTTTTTATTTTTTATTTTTTTTTCAGTCACAACTGGCTCCAACCTTTCCCTAGAACTTGAACCAAAAAGGATTAAGACTTTCAGTCTGAAAACATTCAGTGTATTCATTTGTGTTAAATTGCACCGCTGCCTGCTGCTCTTAGCAAACACTCGGGGCCACCCAGATGAAGGGAGCACAGGGAGGGGAGTGGCCTGTCCGGCTGAGGTCATCTCTTGAATATTATGTCCACTGTGCCTCCGTGGTCCAGGGAGCATGATCCCTGGAGAGCTCAGCATCTTTCTAAATCTTTCTAAATTGCCAGAAGATGTGGAATTATGGTTGGCTCACTCTCTACGTGGCAAGGGGGCTGTGCATGGTGGAGGGAGGGGAGGGGTAGGAATTGCAGGGCTGGGGGTCTAGAGTAAATGCACATTAAAGGATAAGGGGTTTTTCACTCGGGATTCCCATAGAAAGCATCAAGACACAGAACCAGTCGAATAAAGGACAACCGCCTTCAGAGAACTAATCTTAGGACAGCTCTAAAAGCCAAAACGAAAAACAAACCCTTTATTTTAAGGACTTAAAAACAAGAGTTCCCATCATGGCTCAGCGGTTAACGAACCCAACTAGCCTCCATGAGGACGTGGGTTCAATCCCTGGCCTCGCTCAGTGAGTTAAGGATCCGGCATTGCCATGGGCTGTGGTGTAGGTCACAGATGCAGCTCGGATCCCAAGTTGCTGTGGCTCTGGCATAGGCCAGTGGCTACAGCTCCTACTGGACTCCTAGCCTGGGAACTACCATATGCCTCAGGTGCAGCCTTAAAAGAAAATAATAATAATAATAATAATAATAATAATAATAATAATAACAATAAGGACTTAAAAACAGCAAATCTTTCCAGCTCCTTGGGGAAGTCCCCTTCCCAAGACAGTTTATCAGAAATTGTTTTGTCACATTGTGAAAGATAATAAAACCCTCTGGCCTTCAAGAGCTCAGAGGCTTTGCTCTTGCTTCATGTTTTATGACTCTGGCAACTGAACCTTCATAATGTTCATTTTCCTCATCTATAAAATGGGGATAACAAGCTCTGTTCCCACCTCAAAATATATTATGTGTTTTGAATTTACATACAGATGTGGACATGTGCACAAAAGAATGTTATTCACAATAGCAGCGATTTTTGCAGAACAACTAATAACATCCAGGGTATCATTTGTTTCTTCCCAGTTTAAAACTGAACTCAGGCATGACCAAGCTTAATGCTGGATCACTTTTTATTGAGCTAGAAACTAAACTATTTAAATAAAACCCCCAGTGTTTTCCTGTGCTCTGTCCACAGTCTCTATTATGAAATCTGAACTCACCCCACATTGCAATAAAATTAAAACTCTGGTATAGGGAACAAATTCTAAATGCTTATAGTATTTTTAATAGCTTTATTGAGATATGATACACATTTCTTTATACACAGGTTTCCCCACTATCGAAAAGTACCATGTTTCAATGAAAGCTTCCATAAGCCAAAGTGGTGTTAAAGCAAAGAAGCAATTACCTTAGGACACATCTTGCTGAAGCACACATGAAACAAATCGAGTTAAGGGACAGATGCTCACAGACACGGTTCAAAGCTATGCCAGCTTGATGCTGAGCACAATTCCCTGGAAGGAGTTTGCTGGAGCCACTCTATAATGGCTCACTTCAAAACCCACCCTGAACTCTGATGCTCACTTTTTGCCTTTTCCTCTAAAGCAAAAATCCTCTTTGGATTTCTCTGGGTTAGTGAAATGCGTACAAACAGAAGTCCTTCATAAAAGTGAAGTGGAGAAAGTAAACTTTTGCAAAGCAGAAGATAGCTGTATTATTTTTTTATACTTTAAAACTCTGCTGCGTAGTAGTTACTGGCCTCAAGTGACTACTAAAGTTTAAAATTTAACTTGGTGGGAGTTCCCCTTATGGCTCAGTGGAAACAAATCTGACTAGCATCCATGAGAACGGAGGTTTGATCCCTGAACTCGCTCAGTGGATTAAGGATCTGGCATTGCCATGAGCTGTGGTGTAGGTCACAGAAGCAACTCGGACCTGGTGCTGCTGTGGCGTAGGCCAGTGACTACAGCTCTGATTCAACCCCTAGCTTGAGAACCTCCATTTGCCTTGGGAGTAGCCCTAAAAAGAAAACATTAATTAATTGGTAATAATTTGGTAAAATTAAAAATCCAGTTACCATCATTCTCAGTGGTGAAAAGCTGAAAGAATTCCCACTGAGATCAGGAATAAGACAAGGATGTCCACTCTCACCACTACTATTCAACATAGTTTTGGAAGTCCTAGCCACAGCAATCAGAGAAGTAAAAGAAATAAAAGGAATCCAAATTGGAAAGGAAGAAGTAAAACTATCACTTTTTGCAGATGACATGATACTATACCTAGAGAATCCTAAAGACTCTACCAGAAAACTGTTAGAGCTCATCAATGAATTTGGCAAAGTCGCAGGATACAAAATTAATACACAGAAATCAACTGCATTTCTATATACTAACAATGAAAGATCAAAAAGAGAAATTAGGGAAGCAATCATATTTACCATCGCATCAAAATAAATCAACTACTTGGGAATAAACCTACCTAAAGAGACCAAAGACCTGTACTCTGAAAACTATAAGACGCTGATGAAAGAAATCAAGGATGACACAAACAGATGGAAAGACATACCATGCTCTTGGATTGGAAGAGTCAATATTATCAAAATGACTATACTACCCAAGGCAATCTACAGACTCAATGCAATCCCTATCAAATTACCATGGACATTTTTCACAGAACTAGAACAAAATATTTTAAATTTTGTTTGGAAGCACAAAAGACCCAGAATAACCAAAGACATCCTGAAAAAGAAAAATGGAGCTGGAGGAATCAGGCTCCCTGTCTTCAGACTATACTACAAAGCCACCGTCATCAAAACTGATGGTACTGGCACAAAGACAGAAACTGAGATCAGTGGAGCAGGATAGAAAGCCCAGAATTAAACCTACACACCTATAGTCAACTAATCTATGGCAAAGGAGGCAAAAATGTACAGTGGAGAAAAGACAGCCTCTTCAATAAGTGGTGCTGGGAAAACTGGACAGCCACATGTAAAAAAAATGAAATTAGAACACTTCCTAACAGCATACACAAAAATAAACTCAAAATGGATTATAGACCTATATATTAAGACCAGATACTATAAAACTTTTAGAGGAAAACATAGGCCAAACACTCTCTGACATAAATGACAGCAACATCTTCTCAGATCCATCTGTTAAGAGTAACGACAATAAAAAGAAAAATGAAACAATTAAACTTAAACAATGGGACTTAAGCTTCAAAGTTTCTGCACAGCAAAGGAAACCCTAAAAAAAAAAAAAAAAGATAACCCATAGAATGGGAGAAAATATCTGCAAATGAATCAACTGACAAGGGATTAATCTCCAAAACTTACAAACACCTCCTACAGCTCAATACCAAAAACACAAACAACCCCATCAAAAAAATGGGCAGAGGATCTAGGCAGACAATTCTCCAAAGAAAACATACAGATGGACAAAAACATATGAAAAGATGTTCAACATCACTCGTTATTAGAGAAATGCAAATCAAAACCACTATGAGGTACCACCTTACACCAGCCAGAATGGCCAACATCAAAAAGTCTACAAACAATAAGTGCTGGAGAGGGTGTGGAGAAAAAGTATCCCTATTACACTGCTGGTGGGAATGTAAACTGGTGCAACCACTGTGGAAAACAGTGTGGAGATTCCTTAGAAAACTAAAAATAGAATTACCATTTGATCCAGCAATCGCACTCCTGGGCATCTATCCAGAGAAATCCATGACTCAAAAAAACACATGTACTCCAGTGTTCATTGCAGCACTCTATGCAATAGCCAAGTCATGGAAACAACCTAAATGCCCATCGACAGGGGAGTGGATAGGGAAGATGTGGTACATACACACAATGGAATATTACTCAGCCATTAAAAGGAACGAAATAATAGCATTTATAGCAACGTGGATGGACCTAGAAATTATCATGCGAAGTGAAGTCAGTCAGACAATGAGACAACAACATCAAATGCTACCACTTACATGTGGAATCTTAAAAAAGGACACAATGAACTTCTTTGCAGAACAGATACTGACTCACAGACTTTGGAAAACTTATGGTTTCCAAATGAGACTAGTTGGGGTGTGGGAGGATGCACTGAGGGTTTGGGATGGAAATGCTACAAAATTTGGTTGTGATGATTTTTGTACACCTATAAATGTAATAAAATTCATTAAGCAATTAAAAAAATCCGGGTACCCAGTCACATTAATCACATTTCAATTGCTCAGTACCTACCGACTAGACAGTAAAAATATGGACTCTTTCCATTATTGTGGAAGGTTCTATTTTAGAAACATTGTTCTAAAATAATCTCAGGCTTTCCTGAGGGTAGGGTCCAAACTATCACAATAAAGTGAATATCACAATAAGATGCCACAGGAATTTTGTGTTTTCCCACAGCATATAAACTTTATGTTTACACTATACTATAGTCAATATATTAAGTGTGAAATACCATTATGTCTAAAAAAAGTACATTCTTTAATTAAAATATTTACCTGTTGGAGTTCCTGTTATGGATCAGTGGGTTAAGAACCCCGCATGGTGTCTGTGAGGATTTGGGCTTGATTCCTGGCCTCACTTAGTGGATTAAGGATCTGGCATTGCCGCAAACTGTGGCGTAGGTCACAGATGCAACTCGGATCTGGCATCGCTGTGGCTGTAGCATGGGTGTACAGCTGCAGCTCTGATTTGACCCTAGCCTGGGAACTTCCATATGGCACAGGTGAGGTCGTAAAAAGAAAAGAAAATAATTTTTAAAAAAGCTAACCTTCATCTGACAATGTAGGGTTGCCTTGAACCTTCAATCTGTAAAAGTCACAGTAGCTGTGAAGTGCAATAAATGAGGTCTGCCTGTATACTCATTAGAAAAATTTGGAAAATGCATAAAATCATGAAAAAGATAAATTATTTATTTTCTGACCACCCAATGAAAACCACAATTAATATCTTGGCAGATTCTTTACCATATATTTTCTCTTTTTTTTTGCACATCTGTTTCTTTTATTTTGTTTACACTGCATGGTTGTGCTCCACTGAATAGTCAATGTTGTAGTCTGCCTTTTTGAGGTTAAAATATAGACATTCTTCCATGTAGTTCCTTCTTCTCCATGGCTGCAGAATATTCCAGCAGGTAGCGGTGCCTTTTCCCTACTTTTAGGCAGAGAAAGGGCACATGCTTGAATTTTTTCAAAATAAAAGGAAATTTGAAACCTTGATACCATGTGCTACCAGAGAAACCATTTCATTGTACGGTAGTTTCGAATCCATTGTATTTTACTGAACACGTACACAAAATCCAGGAACAGCTGACTGAAGTCCAGGAATAACCCGCCCATACTGGCGGGGGCTTCCTCTCCCCTCCTGGGCCCCTGAAAACGGAGGAGGCGGCCCACAGGCCATCACACCTCGGAAGACCGGGCTCCCACTACTCGAAGGCTGTGCTCAGCAGAGGCTAAGCAAGGGCAGCACGCTGCAGAATGAGGATAATCATCATGAAATTACACGTTTCATTTGCCAAAAGCTGGGGAAGAAGGATTATGCTCTACCAGAGCCTTCTTTCTGCAATGGCCTCTAAGCCTTGCGGGGCTGATGAGGTGATTTACCTGGAAGGACCCCCCACAGTGCCTGGCACACTCTCCAGCGAGCTTCCAGAAGCCTCTTCTCCTTCCCCACCGGCTGCTGCTTCTCCTCTGCTGCCTCATCTCTGAATGTCCAGGGTCCAAGCCTCTGCCTTTGGACCTCGCCTGACTTACACTCCCTCCCAGGGGAGCTGAGCCAGCCATGTGGCTTTAACAGCCACGAGGACCCCCCCACCTTGCTCTCTGCCTCCTGATCTCTTTGGGAACTCCTGTCTCACAGTCCCCCTTGAACCTCTCCTATAGACATCTCAAAATTAGAATGCCATTTTATCCCATTCTCCCAAACAAACAGATGAACAAACCTGGAGGAAAGACTGCAAATTTTCAAAAACCGGGGCAGGCAGGGGTCCTTCTTGCCCCCGTCTCTAACTTCTACTTCATCATGAAATCCCACGAGGTCTACCTTCCCTAACGGGCCAAGCAGCCATCCTCCTAACTGATTACACACATGCCGCTCACAGCCTTCTCTCCACGATACTTCTCCACCAAGAAGTATTGTGGAGAGAAGAAGTTCCACCTGCCCCACCCACCCTAGGGTGTCTGGAAATATAGGAGCATTTGGGATTGTCGCAATAATACTTGTCACCTTTGGTGCCTGGGATCAGTATCCTAAATGCTTAGGATGGTCCTTCACAGCTAAGCACTATCCCTCCCAAAAATGGCAATGCCTGCTAAGAAGAAGCTTTCAACTAGACTGACCCTTTCCTTTTTTTTTTTGGATGCCCCATAGCATATAGAGCTCCCGGGCCAGAGATCAGATCCCAGCTGCAGTCTCCACCTACACCAAAGCTGTGGCAACACCAGATCCTTAACCCACTGTGCCGGGCTGAGGATTGAACCCTCATTCCAGGGCTCCTAAGATGCCACTGATCCCTTGGTGCCACAGTGGGAACTCCTAGAATGACCCTTTTAAAACTTAAGTCAGATTTTATTTTGCCCTCTTTAAAACCTCCCTTGCTTCCCATCTTCCTCAGACGAAAACCCCAATTTCTTACCATGACCTAGGAGGCTCCCTGATTCATCCTCGCCTCCCAGCGCCCCACTTCCATGAGTTCACTCCCCCCACCACATGGATTTCTTGCTCTCCCTGACCTGGGCCTTCACACTGGCTTCTCTGGCTGCTGGTGGGGGAGGGGAGGACTCCGCCCGGCCCCCTCCCTCCTGCGCTCAGGCATCTGCTCAAATGTCACCTTGGAAAGATTTTCCACTATCACTGTCTCTGACAGACCCCAGACCCAGCAGTCCCTTGGTGTCCGTCCCCTTTGCTTTCTCCGGATGGCAGGACCGTGGGTTACCAGCGTGTGGTTCCAGAAGCCCTTTGTCCTTCCCGGCCATGATCTGGATGCTATCTGTGAAGCTTTATCAGGACCAACCTCCAACATCCAGGAGAGACCCAAGGGCTCAGATGTGGATCCGGAGAAGGACCACATCCACATCCACCCACATACCCAGAGATGTGAAGACCTCATGAGAGCAGACTTTGAAAAACAGGAGAAATAAGAAGACATGTTGTAGGAGGTGGAAGAGGGTCAGGCCAGGCTACAGGTGCAGGGAACAAATGCCAACCCTCTCTCCCTTGACAAAGACCAGCTCAGCCATGCAACTAAAAGGAAAGAGCTAACAGGCAAGAAATGAATGCATCAGTGACACAAAAGGAAACATGCCCAGGGCAAGGGACGTCCAGATTTACACTCATCTGTGGACCCAAAAATCTACTGGTGAAAAAAACTTTTGAAACTGTGCCTTAAAACTCATCACTCTGAAAAGCTCGTAAAATGAAGACGTGTGGCCACAGTGAGGCAGCCAGCATCCTGAAGGCTGCAGCAAGGTGCCAGATTCACATCAGGCGCTCTCTCTCTCTGGCCCAACAATGCAGCATTTGGGGATTCAGCCTTCATGACAAATAGCAGCTGCTGTCACCATTGATGGTGAGGGACCACACTCGGGAGGCAGGCTGACCAGCAGACAGCTTTTTTGGAGAGGCAAAGGAGCGTGAGGGAGAGAGAAGAGAGGCCGTCATGCCTTGACCTGTATCTGCGCCTCGCGTCTTGCTAAGTTATTTACGTCCTCACAGCCTCAAAACAAGCCTACACGGCTCAGACAGCTTAGCAACTCACCCAAGGGCATGGCGTCAGTGGCAGAGCTGAGATTGAAGCCCTCACTTGTCCCCACTTGCCCAAGACCCGCCTCTCCTGCTCCCCCCACCCTGTCTGTGACACTCTCCCTCATCAAAATCTCCCTCATGAAGCAGGAGGTGGCAGATGTGCAGATGGGCAGAAAGATGCCAGGCCCTCTCTGGGCCCGGGGGCGGGCCAGGTTCAGTCGGTGGGTGACTCTGAACAGGTCCCCTGAGCTCTACAGCATCAGGTTCCTCATCCGTCTCTAGTGGACCTGCCTGGAGAGCCCCGAGAGGCTGCCCAGCTCTCGAATTCTACCGTCTTCAGAAGTCACACCCATCGGCGAGGATCGGTCCAGCCACAACTCAGAAAAATGACTCCCAGGGATATGAGCGAGACTCAGAATGTGAAAGCTTTGCAAATGTTCCCTTTCCGGCAACAATGTGTGCATAGAATATTCTTGGCCGGGGAAGGATATTGGGGAAGAGCGGACGTCCGTCTGTCAGCAGTGGGCTTACATGGGCTGAATGGCGAGCGAGGTGCCGGCCGGAGGAGGGAATCTGGAAAGTCTCACGGTCTGTTTGAAATGAAAAAGGGTTTTCACGGGACGCACTCACTCACTCTGGATTTTAACAACCTCTCAAAGTGTAACGGGGCGGAGGGAGGGAGTTAAGGAAGAGGGTTTGTGATCTGAACAGAGGGGAGGAAAGAGAAAGCGATAAACACAGGACACATTCAGCCCATCAAGGAAAAGGCAGAGTCTGTAAATGAGCTGGCCACTGGGTAAGGAGGCCCAGAGATGGCTCTCAAGAATATCTGAACAGCAGAACTTTTAGGCTGGAAAAGCAAACATGTCATTTTAAAAACTGGGAGGCTCTCGGAGTTCCCTTTGTGGCTCAGTGGTTAACGAATCCGACTAAGAACCATGAGGTTGTGGGTTCAATCCCTGGCCTTGCTCAGTGGGTTGAGGATCCGGCATTGCTGTGAGCTGTGGTGTAGGTTGCAGACGCGGCTCGGATCCCGCATTGCTGTGGCTGTGGCGAAGGCCGGCAGCTACAGCTCCTGTTAGACCCCTAGCCTGGGAACCTCCACGTGCCACGGGTGTGGGCCTAGATAAGGCAAAAAGGCCAAAAAAAAAAAAACAAAAACTGGGAGGCTCTTGTGTACAGACGGCCAGCCAGGAAGCCTCAGTTTCCTCATTTCTGGTGGAAAGAAAAGTTCATACCTCATAAGGATTTTGTGAACATTAAATGAGGCAGCACACGCATAACCCAGCAGTGTCTTTGGCCTAAGAGTGCTGTCACTCATTAAGTGACAGGAAACAGCCACAAGGAGCAACGGCGGCAGCAGATGACTGTGGCCAGACCGTGCAAGGCCAGCTTCCCCAGTGACAACCCTGTGGTCACATGCTAAGGAAACTGGAGCAAGAAATCAGGACCAGGCCCAAGGGTGGTCTCTCCAGAGTCTCCTTTCCTCTTCCTCTGCCTGCTGCTCACTTCTGATGGAGACGGGCGAGACAGAAGGATGTAGAGTCCCCAACAGAATATGGGGCTTTCCAATACCCCAACATGAAGGGCGCTCGAGTCAGGTTTAGTTAGAAGATGAAAGAGATGTGACAGCACTTTATCCTGAGAAGATAAGCACGATGTAAGTGGCTGAGAACTCTGGGTTCGAATTACTGGGGTTGGACTTCAACACTTCGTGCCACACACAATCTGGGTAACTGGAAGTAACTAGAAGAGGGTGATAAACAGATTTTTTTTTTTTTTACCATAATGTAGGCTGAATTTAGGAAGAATAACAAAGGATGTAGTGGTACTCGAAAGCTGGTCACAGCAGAGAGCTGTCACCGGCATGGTCCCATAGGTCAAGGAGGAGGAGCCAGCAGAACCCTGAGAGACAGCTCTCCTAGAGATGGGGAAATCAGAACAAGCCCACCCAGGCCCCTGGGGGGCAGAGGAAGAGCGTGGGCAGCAGGGAGAGAACACAGCCTGAGACCCTCTGGGAACAGGGTGCAAAATGAGGTGTGGGGCCTGCTGGCCGTGGACTCACGTTGTTCCAAGACTATTTGTAGATTAGGAAACTGACATCAGAGGGGCTGGGCAATGTGGATGATCAGAGACACAGATGAAACCAGAACCCAGCACTTGCGTCCCTCAGACTGGGGCTGTGGCTTAAACGCCTGCTTGGAACCACTGCTAATACTCAAGCCCACGGCACTTCCCATGTACCAGGCGCCATTCTAGCTACCTTGCATATAATAACTCATTGAAATCCTTATAGCAACTCCATTGGGTGAATATTCTTATTACCCCTGCTTTTCAAAGGAGGAAACCGAGGCACAGAGAGGTAAAGCCACTTACAGAAGGTCACACTGGCTAGTCAGTGGCAGAACTGGGCTTTAAACCCTGAGAACTTCACCGCAGCTCTGTGAACTAACGGATGGCCTCTGATGGAGAACTGTCAGAAGGGCCCTTGGAGGGGACTGTCACTGTTACTGAGGTAGCAAGACTCGAGGTGACTTCTTATGTGCTGGAATGTGGCATTCACTGCCTGGTGCCTCCAGCTCACTTGCCGAGACAGGCCCCTCCAAGGGGCCCTCCCGTCTTCCCCAGCCAGCTGTCTCCGAGGGAGGTCTGGTGGGGGACAAGGGTGCATGGAGGACCCCACCAGCCTGCACCTTCCCTGGCCAGTCCAGCTGCCATGCGGAGTGCCATCTGTATACAATAAAGGCACCACACAGTCTCCGCCAGTGCAGTCGTTCAGGCAGTGTGTCCGGAGCACACTCTAGGCCCCTCACCTGTGCTCCCCACGAGGCTCACGGGACAGAGTGATGAATTCTTGGCGAGGAGGCAGCTCAAGCTCGGTTGCCAATGTCAAAATCTGATAAGTCAACTGGTGCTTTGCCCGGATCGTAAGAGCACATCACTGGACACAGCACAGACTCAGACCTCTGTTCCCCACCAAGGCTCCATCCAGGTGCCCTTTTCCACCGGGGCTCTGCCTCCCAACTGACGTGTCGAGGCTGACAACACGCTGAGCCTTCCACGTACCCACTCCCTACCCAAGCCCAGAGTCAGGGATTCTGCGTCACAGATGAGGAAGAAGATACAGTAGTTAGGCCACGTACCATGACAAGCCACGGAAGGGGAAGTCAGGCTTCAATAATGACAGGACATTTATTCATCCTTTTTTTTTTTTTTTTTTTTTGCTTTTTAGGACTGTTCCTGCAGCATATGGAAGTTCCCAGCCTAGGGGTCAAATTGGAGCTACGGTTGCTGGCCACAGCCACAGCCACAGCAATGCAGGATCTGAGCCCCACGTGCGACCTACACCACAGCTCATGGCAACACTGGATACTGTACCCACTGAGCGAGGCCAGGGATCGGACCTGTATCTTCATGGATACATTTCCACTGTACCACAATGGGAACTCCATCTTTTTCTTTTCTTTTTACATCACATCTGAGGCATATGGAACTTCCGGGTTAGGGTTCGAACAGGAGATCCAGCTGCAGACCTACACCGCGGTCACAGCAATGCCAGATCCCAGCCCCACCTGCATGGAGGCCATCGTAAAGCTGGAGGGGTGAGTAACAAAGACCACCTACCCTGAAGCGGTGGCGGGAGAGATGAGGAGGAGGCAGAATTGGGAGATGCTGGAGCTAGAATATCCACCCATCGCTGGAGGATGGACAGAAGAGGGGTGCAGGGCAAAAGTGAGAAGTTAAGGAATCCTCCCAGGTCTCCGCCTTGAGAAGCTTCACAGATGGAAGCTTCACCGGGTGGAAAAAGACTGCAAGAAGGGGACAGATTTAAGGGTAACTGGAGGGAGATTAGTGGGTTGTTTGGGACCTGCTGAGTTCAAATTACCCATCGGATATTCCTGGAGGTATAGGAAGGAAATGCGTCCTATTAGGGACTGAGTAATTGCATCCTGCCAAAATAGTTATATTAAAACCCTATCCCACAGTGTGATGATTTTAACAGATAGGGCCTTTGGGAGGTGATTAGGATTGGGTGGGGTCATGAGGCTGGCCTACCTGTTGAGGTCTTGGTAGAGAGAAAGTGACCACTATTCTAACACTCCACGCTCCTCTGAACCCTCAACTTGCCATATTCAGGACACCAACTGATCCCTCATTTTGTTTTTTCAGCATTCATCCATGTGTTGGAAGCTCCTGAAAAATATTCCTCTTCCTAAAATGCCTCCTCCCACCTGTCCCAAACCACTGGGAAAATAGAAAAATCCATGCACTTTAGATACAGAGAGAGCTGAGTTCAAAACTGCCCTTTGTTTTCAATAGCTGTGTGTAGGGAGTTTCCGATTTGGCTCAGTGGAAACAAATCTGACTCATATCCATGAGGACGCAGGTTAAGAATCCAACACAGTATCCATGAGGAGGTAGGCTCTATCCCTGGCTTTGCTCAGTGGGTTAAGGATCCGACGTTGCCGTGAGCTGTGGTGTAGGTTGCAGATGTGGCTCTGATCTGGCGTTGCTGTGGCTGTGGCGTAGGCCAGCGGCTACAGATCCTATTTGACCCCTAGCCTGGGTACCTCCATATGCTACAAGTGCGGCCCTAAAAAGACAAAAAAAAAAAAAAAAAAGGAAAGAAAGAAAAGAAAAAGCTGTGTGTAACAGAAATGAGTAAGACCTGTGGTGCTGAGCTGAACTGAGGAGGAAATGAGAACCCCCCCCGGAAACTGCCTCCTTCCTTAGGCTCAAGAAACAGGGTCTCCTCTTAGCTCAAGTCGCTCTAGGCCTTGAGAGTGTCTATAACCCAGGGAAGGAGAATTTGGGTTTATTTAATATTCTGTCAGAGAAGAGTTTATGGGGGTGAAGGGTGAAAGGACACCAGTTGAGGAGAGCTTGGGGAGTGAGGAAGGGGTCACAGAAAACAGTGTTTCTGCTGGTTTCATCTCAGGCCTGGATTTGCCCGCAGTCAGCCAGCAACACCGCGTGACCGCAGTTCTCTTCACTCCTTGGCCTCCAGGATCAGAGTCCAGCAGACTCTCCAGTGCCTGCCCTGGCACGTCCCCCAGGCTTCACCACCTCCGCCAGATTTGCAACGGCCATGCCTGCAACTTCCCCAGGGTCCCTCATGGAACCACAGGCCCTTTGCCCCCCAGCCAGGGGGATATTTGGCACTGCCTAGAGACATTTTTTTTTTGTCTTTTTGCCTTATCTAGAGCTGCACCCGCGGCATATGGAGGTTCCCAGGCTAGGGGTCTAACAGGAGCTGTAGCTGCCGGCCTGCGCCACAGCCACAGCAACGCGGGATCCGAGCCGCGTCTGCAACCTACACCACAGCTCACGGCAACGCCGGATCCTTAACCCACTGAGCAAGGCCAGGGATTGAACCCACAACCTCATGGCTCCTAGTGGGATTCGTTAACCACTGAGCCATGACCGGAACTCCTAGAGACATTTTCAAGAATTAATTTAAGTTTTATTTTACATTGGAGTCTAGTTGATTTACAACGTTGTGTTAGTTTTGGGTGTGCGGCCAAGCGATTCAGACATTTTTGCTTGTCACGCCTGGCAGGGTGGAGGGTGGCTACTGGCAGCTGGTAGGTACAGGCCAGGAATGCTGCCAAACCTGCTATGATCCCCAGGGGAGCCCCCACAACTGGCTATTTCCAGCTTGAAATGTCAGTAGGACCAAGGCTGAGAAACTTTCCCCAGCAGGATCACAACCCCACTCCGCATGGTGGCCACTAGCTTGTTGAGGCCCTTCAGTGACCTCCTTTCCTTCTGTCCCCCATTTCCCCACTGCTTCCCCGGGATCTATGGGGATCCTCTCCCAACGAGCCATTTGCACCCGAACCACCGTCACAGGGTGTGCTTCTGGGGGTCCCCTAACAGGACAGGCCTCGAGCTGTTTTGGGTCGAGGTAAGCAGGTAAAATCTATCTTCTATCTGCCCCTGCATAAAGAGTTTCCCACCCAAAGGAAAATATATTCTGAATATATTGATGGAGAAAAAGAGAAAAGACCAAACAACAAAGAGAATGCAAACGATGACCTCGTAGGACACGCTCTGGAGAGCGTTAAAAAGAGCAGAGACTGCATGTGGGCAGAGACCACCCCAGCGGGGTCCTCCGGAGGTGATTTTTAAGGGAGGTTCAAAGTGATGAGTAGGGCAAGCTGGCAGCAAGGACGAGAACGGGCTTTCTGAGGAGAGAACGCGGCCTGTGGTGCTCGCCGGATTCTAACCCCAGGTCACCACCCCCGGGGTTGCTTTTTTTCCCCGTCCAAGGCCAGGTTCATGGGGTAGCCCTGGGAATTGGAAGCACAACTGTGGAATGTTACAGGGCGAGCACACGGCCCAGGACGTCCCCTCCCTGCACACTTGCTCTTTGTGAGAGGGGACAAGATGACTGCAAATGTCTCCAACGTGAAGGGAAATCTTCGCCAGTGTCACGGCCAGGGGATTACATCTGCCTACAGTTACAGGATGTATCACTTGCAGAGAATTCCTTGCACAACATACTCAAAGAATGAAAAAAAAAAGTATTAAATAGCTGGTTAAATTCGATCTATATTTTTCATTCTATTTTTTTTTTCCTCCTGTGGTTTTTCACCAAAGTCCGCTTTGACGTGCCATTAAAAGAAAACCCTAAGTATATGAGCAATAGATTTAAAAAGAAAAAAAAAATTAATACATCGAACAACCCAATGTATACAATTTGGAAGAAGTAACCGGATCTTCTGCTCTGGCAGGCTGTAAACTGGGCTAGGGAGGGACATTGTTTTCCTTTTGGTCATTCTGCCAAGTTAAAAAGGAAGTTGGAGATTAGAACAAAATATTTAAATCAAAAATGAATCCTTCAATGAAAGTTGCTTGATCCCCTTTGCTACCACCCCCGGTCCCCCTTCCCCCTTATTGGAAGCATATTTCTCTTTGAAAAGAGGTAGTGTATTGTTGCTGAATAGAAGCGGGACAGCCCACTGGGGAGACGCATCAATCTCATCATTTTAAAAGTGGGAGATGAATGACCCAAGGCCTCTTCCCGATCAAATGCTGTTTCTGCACATTCTCAGAACAAACGGCACAGTTTTCCCCAGTGAGCAGGGAGTGCTCTCCCTGAAACTGGGTTTGCCTGTGCTAGCCACACATCCCGGCTCCGGGAAAAGGGTAAGAGTGACTATGTGATGGGCACATCTGAGTGATGCTAAGGCATCACACTCTTCTTTGAAATTCAAGCAAGACCTTGACTCTTCCTAATAGGGAAGATGCAGAACAGGCCTGGTATTGCAATTCAGTATTTCGATTCTTGAAATGTCCCTCAAAAGCACCACAAAAGATGGATAGCTTCGGTTCTACTGCAGAATCCAAGAAAGGAGAAGGAAGGCACGGAGCCACATCTGACATCCAAAGATCGAGTCTTCCAGTCTCTCCTCAAAAGAATTCCATTTTTGAAGGGGCCTAATAAATGTGGTCCTTTTCGTGCTGAGCCCACTTAAGACGTGTTTCAAAGAACAACGCAAAACAAATAATGTGGGGGGACTCTCTGACACCGGGCCCTTCTCATTAGAAACATGGTTCAAAAATTCATGGAGGAAAATGTTAGCAAGAATGTGATTCTGGAAGAGCCCAAGAAAACAGGGCAATCCAGGATAATCTTATTAGATCTGCTATCGTCTTTGTAATTGGCTGGGTTCTACACTTCAGTACTCATCCCATGATTCTATTGGCTTGCTCTTTGACATGCTAAATAAATGTCAGTAATGTAGCCTACCAGTATGAATCATTCAGTTTTAACAAATAAACAACAGAATCACCCAAGGTATAAAAACTTAAGAGTACACCGACGGCATTCATAACGACATGGCAATACATAATAACGGTTCCCCAAATAGAACAATTACAAAGAATCCATGTGTATCCTGACTTTCCCCCCAACCTCTCTGGCTTCACCATCCTGATCTTGCATGACGATGATCTGGGGTGACCACACATTCCTGACCTAACACCCAGCCAATATGTGTGCGAGTAACCTGGAAGCCTGGCTCTTTTCCATGCAAGCTCTAAATATTTTAGAAACTGGAAAACAGCATCATCATCAAATATTGTTGATAAACCCCCAAATGGGCATCTACCAGCACAAACCTTTGCCATGGTCCGCTTTGCTCCACTACAACAGATCCTCAGCGGGAGGCAGCCACTTAATTTTACCCGATTTGTGTGTGTGTTTCTTCTGCCTGATCTTCAATGATCTATGAGGACTGATAACAAAAAGAGAGCTCCTGTGCCTTACAGCCTCTCTTTTTTTTGAGACGTCAGCCCCAATGCCATCCTCATTCCTAGACCAACTGTATGTCTTCGTATCACATCTACCTCACCAGTTTGATAGTACTTGAGGGTACATGTTAAAAAAATCTGTATTGGAGTTCTTGCCATGGCTCAGCAGTAAACAAACCCGACTAGGATCCCTGAGGATGAGGGTTCTATCCCTGGCATCGCTCAGTGAGTTAAGGCTCCGGTGTTGCCATGAGCTGTGGTGTAGGTTACAGACGTGGGTCGGATCTGACTTTGCTGTGGCTGTGGCGTAGGACGGCAGCTGTAGCTCCGATTTGACCCCTAGCCTGGGAACCTCCATATGCCACCAGCGCGGCTCTAAAAAGCAAAAATAAAAAAAATCTGTACTGAACACAGACATGCCCCAGGGACTGAGCCAGATGTTTTTTTCCCCCTCTTCCCGTCTAATCCTCCTGACACCTTGCCCTCAGGGCTTATAATTCACTTCACTGTGCACAGGAGAAGTTGAGGCTCAGAAACATCAATCTGCTTGCCCAAGGTCCCTGGGAGTCAAATGCCTTCATCCCCTCAGCATCTTTGCTCAGGCTAACCCTGCCTGGGAGCCCTTCCCTGTCTGTGCTGCACCACCTGACCTGTGGGGTGGTTGTTCGGGTTGGTGGTGTCACCTCAGGTCAAAATCCTCATATTGTCTCCTTCTTGCCTCATCCGCAGTCATCTTGTCATCACTCCAAGCTGCCTGACTGCAACTGCCTCACTGGCTAATTGGGTTGCTTCCCTGACTATATATTCACATCTCTGATGCCCTGGAGCCCACGCACTGCCAACATGCTACTCCATGGACACCTCTTGGACCTCTCCACGCTCCCGAGAGTCTTGCTCCACCAAAAACTAGCTGTGTGAATCTGGGAAAGTCATTAAGCTTCGTGACAGTTTCTTCACATTTATAACAGACATCATAATCCCAGCCCTATCTCTGGAAGAAAACTCACTTGAAGAGCAAATTGGGACTCAAAAAAAATGGCCTTTTGGGGGCATAATTCCCATGCTAGATTTCTGTCTCTAAAATGGCCCTGAAATGTAAATTTTTATCCACATTTGCAAAATGTGGTATTTCTGGATCTGAATCCAAAGCTGGGTTTCTTACTCCAAAATTTCCCCCTCTACCCACAAAGAATGAAAGTTGGTCAATCAACTTTTCCCTGCAAAACCCGAGTTAATAGTTTGTGTTCCAGAAGATGTGGCCAAGAATTTTACTCAGTAATAAACTCTGCATTTGTGAAATCACCAATAAGGAAATTTCAATAAGGAGTCTTATTTTTAATACATAAAACCATATTTAATTAATCTAATCATATTTTTTTTTAAGATTAAGTCATTTTCACTGAGATAGCCAAAAGACACCCCCCCCACACACACACACATTTTGGAAGCATAAATTATTGAGAATCCTGGTGCCCAGACTGGTTCAGATCAGAATAAGCACCTCAAAACCTCCAAAGTCTCCTCTTTACCATCCAATAAAAATTCCAGCTCCTCAGCCTGGCTTCCCAATCCATGTCCTGCCTCTCAGCCTGCCTTTCCCACCCAACGTTCCTTTTCTCCTGCATGAACCATTTGCTCAAACCATTCTGGATTATTTGCTCTTCTTTTAAAAGTGTCTTCATTTTCCTTCCTCATTTTCCTTCAGGCGTCCCCCAACCCAGAATACCTCCCTTACGCCCCTCACCTAATCAAATCCATCTAGTTCAAATCTCCACTTCTTCCATGAAACCTGCCCTCACTTCAGCAGCCTGAATGGACCTCTCTACCGTCTGAGCACCTGTGGCAAGCTCACCTTCACAGCATGTGCTGCCGTATGACGCTTCTCCTAGTGTCATCTTGAACCATCATTAAACATCTTTCCTTTTCACATTTTAATGTTTGGTTCTCCCTTCTGCAGGTCTACCCCAGAGCCTTTCACATACAGTAGCTACGCATTAAAAACTTGGTATTTAAATGTAACCTACACACTTGCAAACCACTCTGATCAAAAGAAATAGACCTCATGCATAAAGCAATGGAGTTATAGAAATCTACCCCAATAGATATTTTTGGCTAAAAAGGAAGGAGGATCTTTCCACAGCCTCAATAGAAATCGTGCACGTGAATATGCGTTTGGGGTTCAGAAGAAGAGAGAGGCTTGTTAATTTTAAAGCCACATAGCATGTTTGGCTAAGACTATGACTCCATTTGTGTATTTCAACCACGTAAAATACACTCTGGGATTCTGGACTGAGAAAAATAGCCATATAAGGAGAAAACAAGACATTCCCTATAGCTGCCCTTGTAAAACACTCTATGATTTAACCCTCTGCTCGGACAGATCCAAGCTCCCGCACTTTACAACTGCCAACAATCAGATTCCTGGGAGGAGCTCAGCATGTGACCTGTACCACTGGGCACAGAAGATCGCAAACAAAACCTGACAGGTCACACACAGGGCAGCACGACCAAAGCTTTGTAGCCGGCTGCCTTTCTCTCTGCGGTGGGCCGTCCCAGTCGGAGCCGGAGCGGCAGAGCCCGAACTGAGATGAGCTCCAGCCCAGAGACAATGCTGAGGGGCTCATTAATCCTGCCTCCTTCAATAACACGGGGATCTGGGGTCTGCCTCCACTTTGCAGGTGGCAGTGCATAAATCCGCAGAGCCCTTCCGCCAAAGGGGTGGGGGGAGGAGACAGGGAGCAGGGAAAGGATAGGAGGGCTCCAGGAAGAGCAGTCAGAGGCAGGAGCAGATCAGTGCTGGCCCGCACCCCATGCAGTGCCCGTGGCCTGGCAGGCCTCTGCTCTGAGCGGAGAAGGGATACAGAGCAGGGACCCAGAGAGAGCCCTTCCTCTCACTCTTCATCTTGATTGCTGTCAGTATCAACTCTGTGAGATCTGGTTTTCTAGAGAGTAAAACTGAGATTCTGAGAGGTTCCCATGTCCCTCACGTGGGGCTATGATTAGAAGTAGATTTATGGGGAAATCCCGCTATGGCTCAATGGCAATGAACCCGACTAGTATCCATGAGGATGCAGGTTCTATCCCTGGCCTTGCTCAAAGGATTCGGCATTGCCATGAGCTGTGGTGTAGGTTGCAGATGCACCTCAGCTCTGGCGTGGCTGTGGCTGTGGCTGTGATGTAGGCTGGCAGCTACAGCTCCGACTGGACCCCTAGCCTGGGAACTTCCATTTGCCTCAGATTTATGCTGTTCCTGATGCTGTTTTTTTGTTTTTTTTTTTTTCTGCTCTCCAGTCCAATCTCCTACCTTCTAGCAACAGAAGAACACCCCCAAGACACTCTTCCTTGAGGACCAAGGAAGATGACTGCCCAGTTGGAGACGATGATCCCCAAGCTCCCCTGCGGCCGCGAGTGGTCCTATGACTAAGTTTCAGAGAGAGGAAGGTGAGTGGAGTGGGCAAATTCTGGGTCACCTCTTTAAAACAGAGCTGCTGGCCCTTCCCTTGGGCTGAAATGCAGATGTGGGAATGAAGATGAGGATAAGAACACAGAAGGAAGCTGGACAGCTTTATGAAGCAGTGCCATCCACCTGCCCAGCCCTGCCTGCCGACATCTGGACTGTTCTGTGAGAGAGAAATAAACAACCTCATCGGAGCCACTGTATTTCTCAGTGTCTTTGTGACAGCAGTTTAGCCTGTACTTTAACTAATGCATGTGACTTTCTGCTGCCTCAGCTGTGTTCAAAGAATCTTGAGGCCATACTAGCTTGCACTAATTTAAA
Organism: Catagonus wagneri; assembly: GCA_004024745.2. Classification (NCBI taxonomy): domain Eukaryota; kingdom Metazoa; phylum Chordata; class Mammalia; order Artiodactyla; family Tayassuidae; genus Catagonus; species Catagonus wagneri. The sequence goes on along the minus strand of PVHT020000022.1, from coordinate 19,145,343 downwards.
AAGCAGAAGGGAAAAAAAAATCATAGCCAAGTTACATAACAGTCAGCAGAATTCCTGTGCCAGAATCACCCCCCTCCCTGAGGCAAGGCTGGGAAGGGCCTCATCCACAGGACGGAATCCTGCACAGGTTACAGGACAGGTCAGAGAATCCGGACTCTTTCCAATAAAAGCATGTCCTGAGGAAAGTCTGCCTTCCCATATTCATTTCAGATAGAAGGACCCTTAATTTCTTAGAGCTGGAATCAGAAGCGCTGTCTAGAAGACAACTGTCACTAACATTCCAAAAATGACTTATTCAATCTTTCTTATTAATTTTTAAAGTTTGCTTTACCTATCTAAAGAGATATCTTAAAACATCTATTTGTGTATTTGACAATTTGTACTGGGGATGCAATTTGTGACTTATATTTGAAACTCCTTGATTCACATCAGAATTGTTCTTTGTTCTATTTTTATAATAATATTTATCTCATTGTGAATTTTGTCCTAAAGTCTGGTATAAATGTAATTCTACTAACTCCTTCTTTTGGCCTGATAGTTCTTTTGCCATCATTTGTCTTTGACTTTTTCTCTGTTCTTATATTTTAGATGAGTTCCTTATAAACCACACATTTTTTTTTCAACTGAATTAATAATCTCTGGGTTTTAACTGACACATGTAGTTCATTTACATTCATTTAGAATTCATTTCTGCCATCTTATGTGGGGCTTTGTATTTACCTTGCCATGTGTGATCTTTGCTTTCTTTTTTCCTGCCTTTTAATGGATTGATCAAGTTTTCTTTGTTCCTTCTTTTCCTAGTCTAATACTTGGTAATTATTCACCTGATTTTTATGTTTGTATATGCATACAATCCTTTTAGAGGTGACATTTACATCTTTATCACACACATTTGAAATTAAAAAGCATAAAATAAGTCAACATCTCTACTTACCTACCAATCTTCAGAGATCCGAACATCTCCCACCCTTCTTACATGGATTCATCCAATATTTCAGTTCTGCATTATGTGGTACCCTTAAAATTTTTCAATATTATTGTTATTTTCTATAGATGATGCTTGTTTAAATTTAGTACCCCTTCTTGGATCTCATTCATTCTCTTTTGGTTCAATTTTCTTCTACTTGAAATAAATCCTTTAGAAGCTTCTTCGTGAGAGTCACTGGTAACTAAAAAAAAAAAAAAATTTCATCTTTGTTGTTGAATAATAATTTAAGAGGATGAAGAAGTGACAGTTACTTTCTCTTGGCATTTTGGGTATATTATCTTATTAACTTTTGGTTTCTGCAGTTGCTGTTGAGAAGTCTATATTTATTTAATTATTTATTTATTTATTTATTTATTTATTAGCTTTTTAGGGCCACACCCGTGGCACATGGAGATTCCCAGGCTAGGGGTTGAATCAGAGTTACAGTGCCAGCCTACACCACAGCTACAGCAACATCAGATCCGAGCCGCGTCTGCGACCTGCACCACAGCTCATGGCAATACCGGATCCTTACCCCACTGAGTGAGGCCAGGGATCAAACCCGCAACCTTACGGGTCCTAGTCGGATTCCTTTCTACTGCGCTACGACGGGGACTCCTCTACTATCTAATTATATTTCCTTTGTAGGAAATATGCCTTTTCTCTGTGATTGTTTGAAAACTTTCTGGCTTTGGTGTTCTGCGTTTTCATGGCAGTGGAGTTAAGATTCGCATTTACCCTTATTTATTCAGCTCATGGCTTGCTGTAGCTACCTGGATCTTATCACCCTTATTTTTAACTATTATAGAAAACTCTCAGTCTTTTTTGTCTTTGTATATTTTACCTAATTTTCTATTCTCTTGAAACTCTCATTATTTCTCATTCTTTCTCCTGTATCTAATCCTTCTCTCATGTTTATGTCTCTGTGATGCATTCTGAATTGGAATTAGATTTCTCTTCCAGTACATTAAATTTCTCTTTAGCCATATCTAATCCATTAAAATTGGTGACTATAGTTATTACTTCTGGAATTTGTGTGTCTTTTTCAAATCTGTATTGTATTTGTACATTTACTATGTTTCAAATCCCTTACTTTATGTCTCTAATCATTTTAAACATACTTATATTTCCTATATAACAGATCTGCTTTCTGAAGTGACTGGGAATCAGATCTTAGGAAAGTTCAATCTGTTGGCTCTCTCCCATGCAGACTGCTTCCTAATTTGTTTTGTAATTTTGGAGGGTAAGCTTGTCTTCAGTGTCACTTTCCTCATGGAAATCCTCCGCTGAGGGTAAGGCTCAGTAGAATTTTATATTTGGTTCACGACTGTATGGCACTGCGGTCTAGAATCACACTTTTATGTTACTATCCCATCTCAAATATTCGTGGACCACATATATAACATACATGCACACCTCCAGTAAGGCACTGGGTCCTTGGTTCAGGATTCTTTTTTTTTTTTTTTTTGTCTTTTTGCCTTTATCTAGAGCCGCACCCGCTGCATATGGAGGTTCCCAGGCTAGGGGTCTAACAGGAGTTGTAGCTGCTGGCCTTCGCCACAGCCACAGCAACGCGGGATCCGAGCCGCGTCTGCAACCTACACCACAGCTCACGGCAACGCCGGATCCTTAACCCACTGAACAAGGCCAGGGATTGAACCTGCAACCTCACGGTTCTTAGTCGGATTCGTTAACCACTGAGCCACAATGGGAACTCCTGGTTCAGGATTCTTGATTCACAACTGAGAGACATTTCTTTGTACCCAGGTCTCTAGCTAAGAAAGACAAATGCCGTTTTGTCTCACCATGCTGATGGCTTCCTTGTCAAAGCTTGAATTTGGTCCATCATGGAGGCCATGAAATATAGGTCTCAGCAGTCACTATTACTTACCTTTCCAGTTCAAGTTCCCAAGACAACTAATGGCCTCTGTCTTTAGGTGAAATGTGGCTGGCTTATCTTGGATCAGAATTCACATCCAATGCAATCAGCCATAGACAGGGACAAGGTCTGATAACACTTAAGGAACTCCCTTTGGGGCTGTTTTTGGAGAGTGAACTTCTCTAACAAGAAGGCCTAGAGGAAAAGAGGAAATAATCATTGGAGGAAACAATTAACAGCTCTGTGACCAGTAGCTTTTCCTCTCAGACTTCTCTTATGTAAGGTCTGCTGTCATGGATTGGGTGGCCTCCACTGTGGGCATAAAATTTTTAAGGGTAAGAGTCTGAGCTGTTGTAACCAAGGAAGGCACTGACAGTGGCTCTCAGGAAAGATCAAGGTGGAACTTGTTTTCAGTTCAGACTAAACTTGGAAGTTGTTCTTCCTCGCAGCAGCTCACCTTGTGCCTGACACGGTATATATTCAATATTTGTTGGAATAAAACAGCAAACGTTTTCTCTGCCCTTCAGTAAGGAGATGATGCTGTGCACAGAGGCAATAGGTAGAAAGTATTCAAAGCGAGAGAGGAAGCCACAAGGCCATGCCAAGAGAAAGGCAAATCTTTCCAGAGAAATAAGTAAATCAAGGCAGGCAGTTAGCAAAGAAGCTAGAGGAAAGTAACCTCTTTAAAGCTCAGAATGTGCACTGGGCTTTGAATTAGCACATATACCAAGATGGAAAATGTTCTTCAGTTCATAAACAAGAGCACCATCACCTGCAGTGACATCTTCGACAGACCCTCTCAGCAGGGGCGGCTGTGAACTTGGGTATTACCTTAAGATAAAGCACATCCACCGAAAACAAAGGCAGTTCTCTTAGGCATGCCTGCATAAGGGATTTAAGGGGAAGGAACAGAAAACTATTTAAAAGGACATATCATGTCAGTTATACACTAAAATACGTGTAATTTAAATCATCCTGTGAGTTCCTTCGTAAAATGTTCTTTTTGGTCTTTGTTTTTAACACCTAGGTTAAAGGATCTCCTCCAAAGCTGTTCTAGATAGAGTCTTAGATTAGCTGAGAACTGTAGTCAAAGTTGGGGTGCTAAGAAAGCAGTTCCCCTTAGAGAATCCTGCCTTACCCAGGATTTCTTTCTCCTAAGCGTACTATTTACTAAATTCAGCCTACTAATGGCTCTAACATTTCTTTAGAAAAATTCTTAGGGGTGGTCACCTTGTTGAAAGATGGAGCTAGCAGGCCCGATCTGAAACAGTATTTGTTCACCAAGTATGCTATGCTTCTACTCAAACTGTGTGTTTATTACTCAAACTGTGGCTTGGGGAGGAGGGAGGTTAGACCCCATTCCACAAGCTAGCCTCTGGTCCCACAGAACCTTGAAACCAAATGGAGGACTCCACGTGTAAAACCTCTGGAGAATACAACACCTAGCACAAAAAAAGGAAGATTGCAGTGCAAAGCCAGGATCCAGGGAAGCTTTGTTAGGCAAAGCTGCTAGCTGTTTTGGCTTTCCAAAACACTCTATGCCCCCTGTCCCCCAGGCTGGGGGTCATCTCCATCACAACAGTGACGGGCTGACCCCTGCCCGTTCTGAGCTTCAGAACTCATGACAGGGGGCTTCCTGGATGAATTCAATAGAACTTAACTCCATCTCAGACCTGGAACATCTAATACCAATAATGACCTCAACCCTGAACCTAGGGGTGCATTCCCAACAGTAGCTCCTGCAGTTGTTCTCAGATGAAATCAAATTACTGTGGAAAAAAATGTGTGAGACCTCCCTTCCCACAGGGAGGGGGTGAAAAGGGCAGCTTCCTGGGTTACCGCTGCGGAAAAACACCATCTCACCAGCTTACAGGTGGTGTTAGTCAAGCGCAAGAATGTGTGGAATGGGTCAAATGTGTGTGTCGAATGTGTGTCAAATTACGTCGCCTCCCTCTTGAAACCGTTAAATCTTTGCATCTCATCGTAGAGGGGGCTCAGGGCCGGGAGGGTGGTGGGAACCCAGCAATGCTCCTGGAACCAAGCTCTGCCGTGGCGCAGAGGGAGTGCCCGAGCCCCGTGCATTTCACCTGCCTTCCCCAAGGACTGCTCTCCAGAAACGCTGCTGGGTGGCGGCTCCCCCTCTTCCAGCATTCCTGCAAATAGTTAAGATATGGGAGAAGCACTCAGACTTCAAATTTCTAGTAAGAATCTCAGGTGAAAAGACTCTACTGTGCGTAGACGGAGCGCTCAGAACGCTGGGCAGCTTTAGGCGGGCAAATACCATTGTCCTCCCCCCAACCCGGGAGCTCCCCGTGTGGGTGCCACAGAGAACCAGAGGGCACCCTTGCTGTAGGGTCCTGACTGGATGGCAGCCCAGGGTGTCGTGGGTCCCAGGACTCTTCCTGAGTCCTCACCTGGTTGTCTCTCTCTGGGTACTTGTGAGAAATAAATGAGGTGACAACATCAGAGGCATACTAAACCCATCTATCCCACGATGCCGTGGTACCCAAGATGCCGTCTATGTCCTAGCCCTGGGCGGCGGGCAGGCACATGTTCTTGCTCGGCCAGCTCCTAGTCCTTCTTGCTCTGATAACAGCACCTCCATCCTCTCCTGGAGAACCTCTCCGCTGTTGCTCATGGTTTGGGTGCCCTCCTCTGGCCAACGGCTGAGAACGTGACCTACACTAGACCAACTGGAACTGCCCGTCTGGGAACCTGGATCTGGGGCAGAAAGGCACCTGGACAGAAAACTTTCAGAGCTACTTAAAGCTGGGATCCAGGCCCTAGAGACTGTCTGCAGGGCCCTGTTTTGCCACAGCCCTGCAGCTGCCCTGACTCCCACCCCACCCTTCCTCAGGTTCTGGGAGCTACTCTCTTTCCTTACAATAGATTCCCTGTCTGCTTTCAGCGTGGACTTCCACACCTTGCAACAATATGTTTCAGTACCCCCTTCCCTGCACAGATGAAGAAAGCAATTCCCAGGTCCCGGGTCCTGGGAACTAATGCAGAAGCGGGATGAGAAGCCAGCCTCCAGACTGGCAGCCTGTGCCCACCTCCCGCCCCCTGCCCAGAAGTTCTCTTCTCAGGAGTTCCCTTAGTGGCTCAGTGGTTAACGAATCCTACTAAGAACCGTGAGGTTGCGGGTTTGATCCCTGGACTTGCTCAGTGGGTTAAGGATCCAGCGTTGCCCTGAGCTGTGGTGTAGGTTGCAGACACGGCTCTGATCCCGCGTTGCTGGGGCTGTGGCGAAGGCCAGCGGCTACAGCTCCTGTTAGACCCCTAGCCTGGGAACCTCCATATGCGGCAGGTGCAGCTCTAGATAAAGGCAAAAAGACAAAAAAAAAAAAAAAGTTCTCTTCTCAGCCTCTTGCGTTCCCCTCCCTCCCCGTCACTCTCTCGTGTTCCACGTTATCCCCGCTCACAAACCATCATCTCTTTCAACTCACAAGTCTCTTTTTCCCCTGGTGCCAGGCTACTTTCATAAATCTTTCACTTTAAAATAAATCTCAGTGTCTCGTTCACCACAGCATTTCTAAAATTCATTCCTCTGCCCCATTCCTCTGGCAACGCGCTCATTCCAGAGGAGGGCCCTTCCCACTTGAATGCTGGCAACACCCCGGCCTTCTGGCCTCCTCTCCTGCCACCTTCCTCTCTCCCAGAGAGAAAATGAGGTTTGGGCTGGGGTGGGTCAAAAGCCCATCCATGCATGCCACGCATAACATTCCCTTCCTCGGCACCGATGCATTCGGAGACAAAAAGGCCTTTGATAATGTGTCTCTGGGGGCCCGTTTGGCGCCACGTTGCGAACTGAGCGGCCTCGGCCAAGTTCCTCCTGCTGGGGAGTACCAGCGGGAACTGAGGGAGGGCGTGCTGGGTCTCTGGGCTGCCTCTCCAGCCCGGCCCTGCCAGTGGCCACATCCTCATCCAACCGAGGGGCTGAGGGCATGATCACAGTCCACGGTTATCTCTTCCACCCAAACGTGTTTCACCTAAATGAGCCTCTACAGAAATGGCCCTGTTTGGCAGCCAGGGACCGTACCCACCCCTCAGGAAGCGGTTACCTATTAGAATTCAGGGTACCTCTTACAGCTGGGAAACACATACTATGGGTTGTCCTCTGGGGGCCCATAAGGAATTCACACCTGTGATTAACTTCACTGGCTGTGCCATTTCTCTAAAGCCCTACACAGATCCAGTTGAGAGAGCAGCTCTCTGGCAGTGAACAACTTGCGTTTTTTTAGAAAGAAATCAAGGTATAATAGGTTCCAGTAATTTAGCGTATCACCATAAACACTGTGAGCGGAGCCAGGCTAAATTTCACCAACATGTACAAGGAAGACTGGGTATGCTGGTCCCTGTACGGACAATGTAACATCCATTACTGGATTTGTTCTGAACATTTTGAAAAGTTTTCCTGGTGTGAAAATTGAATTTGCTATTCACTAGAAGTTTCCCATGCTACTTAAAATTAGATTAGTCATTTACTTTTGTGTGGTATTCAGAAGGAGCATATTGTAGAAGAGAATGACCACATATGTGGAACATATGTGTGTGTGTGTGTGTGTGTGTTCCAGTTGGGAGAAATTACTTTTATAAATGTGGGCTGAGGAACCTATTTTTAAGTGAATTCTCTTAAACTTAAAATTCATTTTAAAGCTAAGCCCCCACCATCATAAAAAAAATAAAAAAGGAGAGAGAGAGAGAGAGAGGGGAGGGGGGAGAATGTGGGCGGAATTCAACAACTACTTTCATGGCCATGTTGCATTAGGCAAGTTCTCTAAATGATCTCTTAAAAGTCAAGGTTCTGGCCTCCAAACTAGACATGTTCTGTCTTTGTCTCCAAAGTATTCTTGTGCCCCTGAAAGTGGAGTCAGGAGCAGAAGTTTCCAGTATTTTCATTCTTTCCCTGCTTTGAAGTCCATTCGTCTTCCCTCCACCCTCTTGAAAAAAAAAATGTGTGTGTCCCCAAAATGGAGAGCTAGGAGCTAGCACCTGGGGACGAGCTTGCATGGAACAGGAATGGCAGGAAAGGCAAGGTAAGCCATGGCCACAAACCATGGTCGGCATCTCAGGAAGGGAAGTGAGTCAGTTCTCTGACTTCTGCGTTGATGAACCCAGAGCCTCTGTCACCCTCTTCCCTCCCTATGGGTGCATGTCTGACCAAGCAGGCGGCCTCCCAGGGTGAGGCAGGCTAGACGGTTGATCTTTTGCCCTTCACCATGCAAACTGCTGTCCTCGAACATCAAATGTTGTTTGTTCATACTCTTAATCTAAACTCACTTTCACGGAGTTCCCATCATGGCACAGCAGAAACGAAACTGACTAGGAACCATAAGTTTGCGGGTCCGATCCCTGGCCTCGCTCTGTGGGTTAAGGATCCGGCAGCCTGTGCAATTGCCATGAGCTGTGGTGTAGGTCACAGATGAGGTTCAGATCTAGAGTTGCAATGGCTCTGGCATAGGCCAGGGGCTACAGCTCCGATTCGTTTCCTAGCCTGGGAACCTCCATATGCCATGAGTGAAGCCCTAAAAAGACAAAAAAAATAAATAAATAAACTCACTTTCAAAATATATGCTATTTCCAGAAAGGAAAAATTGAATGATATGGGTCTACAGTAGCCTCTAAAGTCGTTTTTTTTTTAAATGACTTCAGAACAAATGAAGTTGCTATATGTATGTATATGCCAAAGACAGACGGCTGGCCAAAAAGCACATGAAAAGATGCTCAACATCACTAATTATTAGAGAAATGTAAATCAAAACTGCAATGAGGTATCACCTCACGCCAATCAGAACGGCCATCGTCAAAAAATCTGCAAACAATAAATGCTGGGAAGGGTGTGGAGAAAAGGGAACCCCCCTACACAGTTGGTGGGAATGTAAGGTGGTGCAACCACTGCGGAGAATGGTATAGAGGTCTCTTAAAAAACTAAAAATAGAACTACCATATGAACCAGCAATCCCACACTTGGGCATATATCCGGAGAAAACCGTAATTTGAAATGATACATACACCCCAGTGTTCAGTGCAGCACTATTTACTATAGCCAAGACATGGGAGCAACCTAAATGCCCATCAACAGAGGAATGAATAAAGAAAATGTGGGAAGCTGCTGTTGTGGCTTGGCAGTAACAAGTCCAACTAGTATCCATGAGGATGCAGGTTCGATCCCTGGCCTTGATCAGTGGGTTAAGGATCTGGCATTGCCGTGAGCTGTGGTGTAAATCGCAGACGTGGCTTGGATTTCTGCATTAATGTGGCTGTGGTGCAGGCCAGCAGCTGTAGCTCTGATTCCACCCCTAGCCAGTGAACTTCCATATGCTGCAGGTTTGGACCTAAAAAGCAAAAAAAAAGAAGAAGAAAAAGAAGAAGAAGATGTGGTACATATGAGATCACTAATATGTGGACTCTAATACAAATGATATGAAATAACTGTTCACAAAACAGAAAGAAAGAGACTCAACGATTTTAAAACCAAACTTGTGATAAAACCAAAGAGAAAAGGCTGAGGGAAGGGATAAACTGGGAGTTTGGGATTAACATATACACACTGCTATGTCTAAAACAGATAAGAAACAAGGACCTGCAGTACAGCACAGGGAAATTTACTCAGTACTCTGCAGTGACCCATCTGGGAAAAGAATATGAAAAAGAATGGATATACGTATATGCATAACTGATTCACTTTGCTGTACACCTGAAATTAACACAACTATGTAAGTCAACTACACTCCAATAAATTTTTTTTAAAACCTACATAAAAAAATGTAAGGAAAGGACTATAACCATGTACAGATGTAAAGATGGCTTTAATCTATCTGGGGAAAAATAGTTCTTAAATAAAAGGAAAAAAAATGTATATATCTAAATAAGAATCTGTGTACTTGAATGAATGCAGCTGAATGGACTGAATTGATCTATTCATCCAGAAATTCCATCCATATGAAAACACACACAAGTAAAATGACTAACAAAGGGAAGGGGGAGGGAGGGCGATGGACTGGGACTTTGGGATTAGCAGATGCAAACTATTGCATTTAGAATGGATAAGCATTGAGCTCCTGCCGCATAGCACAGGGAACTATATCTAATCACTTGTGATGGAACGTGATGGAGGATAATGTGAGAAAAAGAATATATATATAGCTGGGTCACTTCACTGTATGGCATAAATTGACAGAACATTGTAACAAATCAACCATAATAAAAAGAATCTAAAAAAAAAAGGAAGTCCTATTGATGATGATGACGACACTACTACCTCCACCACTACAAGCTATCCGGGTGTAACCTAAAGGAGCTTATGGTCTGATTAAACAAACACACACTCTATACACTGAGACCTCAGGATCTTACTGATACTTCTCTCTTCTTTACTCTGTACAGCAACTTGTTTCCTAGGTCTTTCTTTTCCTAAATCTCATGTTTACCTTCCTATCTTGTCCTCTCCAGTCCTGGCTGCCTCACCTCTATTTCAGGCCCTCTTGTTTCTTTCCCAGAGGACAGCAATAGCCTCCTTTCAGGCACAGGATGTTGCCTGTTAAGAGTCCACTAACTAAGGTGGGCAGGGCTGACAAGGGCATAGCACTCACTCATCTGATAGCCCAACTCCCTCAACCATAACAGACCACACTAATCAATCCCAGTGCTCTTCCCCTGAGCCCAGATGTGACTACAGGGCCCCTCAGAGCACATTCCTCCAAGGTCACTACCAATTTATCAGAATTCTCTTGGAAACAGAATCTATTTACCAGCCCTGATGGAGGTCTTTTAAAACAAAATTTTTCAACCAGGACTGAGCAACAGCATCACAGGTGCCTGAACAGCGCCTAAGATCTAAAACAGAATCCGTGAGCATGAGCATGGGCATTGCAAAATGCACTATGTATGCTTTTTGATGTGGGGTCTTCATTAAGGGCTAAGTAAAATTAACCTAAACTGGAAAGTTTTTGCCTCCTTCAAATCTTCTCTCTCCTCTCCTTTACCACCTGCGGCCTTATAACCTTCACTGGTTCCTGTTCCACAACTACGAATCATGAACTTTCCCTGGCCAGCTCCTGACAATTTCTGTTTAGACACCAGGTACATTAGACTAAGACTAATACCAAGACAGGTATACCTACGAGGAGCAGATGTCAGGATGGGATTAGACGTGTAAACCTTCACTATGACCTATGAGAGAAAAGGCAAAAGGAGCCAGCAGAGGCTGGGAGAAATGTCAGGCTGCAGTGCTGATCTGACCCCTAGAAAGGGAGAGAAAAGAGACGGAAGGAAGGTTTGATGCAAGCATCTTGGACTATAGTACAGTATTAAGGTGAGTTTAGCAAGGTCTTCAGGAAGTCCTGGAGCCAAAGGCACCTGACAGAGGTGGCATCTTGGCATCCCTGCTGTGCTGAGTCACTGGGTGGGAGTGGACCACGGCAAGCGTGGCTTCGACATGGATGCAGCAGATTCAGAGCCCAGCAGCCAAGGCCTTGGCCGATTAAGGACTCCCTGCAGTTGGAGATCTGAGAGGGGCATTCTCACGGCTGCCACATCAGCAGCTGGGACTGCTGGATTTAACAAATAAACATACAGGATGCCAACGCTCAGGGGTTGGGGGAATGGGGGGAATGGGAAGATACTGGCCAAAGGATATAAAATTTCAGTTGTAAGATTAACAAATTGGGGGATCTAATGTGCCACAAGATGATTATAGATAATTATAAGATGATTATAGATAATAATAAAATATACTGCATCAAGCACTTGAATGGCGCTGAGATGGACCTCAAATGTTTTCATTACACAAAAGAAATGCTAACTATGTGGTCGGATGGTGGTGGAAGCTAAACACTATGGTGGTAAAATCATTTTGCTGTAAACGTATCAAATCAACAGTCACACACCTTAAAATTACACAATGTTATGTGTCAATTCTATCACAATAAAGTTGGAAGAAAATACAGTACATCAAGTTCAATTTGAATTTCAGATAAACAAATCAAATAATTTTGAGTCTAAGAATGTGCCAGACATGGATATCTGGTATTTTGTTTACCTTGGGTTTTACCTGTGACAGTTCTTATCTTTGGAAATTGACCTGAAAGAAATTGGTACAGTCCTAAGTCCTTCCCCTGTCCGTCTCTCTCCTCCCTAGTCATCTATTTTCCCCTCCCAAATACTCTAGATGGTCTTCTGGAAACACTATTCTGGTCATGCCAGCCCCCATCCAAGGAAATTCCAAGAGCTCCCATTACTTTCAGAATGAACCTCAAAGCTCCTCAGGCTGCCATTCAGCACGGTTTTGCAATACGGATTCCCAATGACCTTTATAGCCCCTGGGCTCCAATAAGACCAGGCCTTGTAGTTATCAAGACACTCTCTATACAGTTCCAGGCGTCCTGCCTTTGCTCACACTAGTCCCTCCTCCCTGGAATTTCCTTCCCAGAGAAGCCTTCCCCCCAAGTCTCCACATTTCTGACTTTGACCTGTGAGGCAGGGCTAGCTCTGGTCCTGCTTTCTCCTTGAACAGAAAAGCCATGGACACCATCACCCAATCCCTTCCACCTAGTGACACATGAAGAAGCCAAAATAACATAGAGGGATATAACCTGATACTCCCTGAACAGAGTGGATATGTACAGAGTGGATTTCAGCGAACAACATTTCCCAATTCTACGTGTGGCGTTAATATCAATAGCTCTTGTACAGCCAGCAGAGTAAGTCTTGCTTTTAGGCCCCGTGCAGATGTTTAATTAATCAGGGCCGCCGTCCTTGTTTGCCCTTGACTGGGTTTCCCTGATGATTACCCACCGGAAAATTCAGACCTTTAATGCAAACAATGTCCTGATTAATGTTTGGTGCTGTGCACCAGGTTAGGGGAGCAGGTCCTTCATTAGTGAGCCAGCCTGGACTGCAGACGTTCAGTTCTGAAAACTCAAAGCTCATTTCATACACAACTGTCTTTCCATTTTCTTGTGTGTCAAACCTTTCCTTAACTCCCTTTTCTCCCTCCCAACTTTGATTTGGGGGAAGGAAGTTTGCACCAGCTGAATATAAAATATTAAATTATTCTGACTTCAGCATAGTTTTGAGGTTGACCTGAGCCGTGAAAATGCCCTCCACCCAGCCTCACTGTGGCCGCTCCACAGTCCTGAGCTTGGGTGTGCCTGCCTTCTGCTGATGGCACAGGTATTCATTCATTCATTCAATCATTCATTCACTCAGTGCCTTTCTCTCTCCCTCATTAGAAAAGGGGAGGAAATCAGATGATGAAATGAAAACCTTTAAATAAAATATCATTCACACAAAGGAAAAGAATTTTCCTCTGGGTCATTATCAGTGGAAACCCAGTGAAAAGATAATAAGCACAAGATTCCTGATTAATTAAACATTTGTGCTCATTGAATGCAATTATTCTGGGGAAAATCAACTCCGGGACATCTGTTTACTCAACCTTGGGCTGAAAAACCACCCAACCACCTCTGCATGCATCTCCAGGCACAGTGTCAAGGCATGGAACTCATAGCTCATAAGACTGAGGAACGTACCTGCTAATTTCCTAGGGTGGAAACGTATGACCACACTACGTGAGCAATAAATTATGAAAGCTGAGTAGACTCATAGAGGGTTTATAGGGGAAATCAAAAGTGACAATACGTTAATATAATACATATTTACCAATATACATAATCATTTTATGCTACAGACCAATTAAGTATAGATGATAAACATTTTCATGAGAGCTTCAATTATTATGGCTTTTCACCCAGTAAAACCACATTTCTAGCTTATTCCTTTTCACGTAGTGCCTTAGTCTGTTTGGGCTGTTATGATAAAATACCACAGACTGGGGGAGCTTACAAATGATAGAAATCTACTTCTTGTTCTAGAGACTGGAAGTCCGAGATCAGGGTGCCAGTACGGTCAGGTGAGGGCCCTCTAATGGGTTGCAGGCTGCCAATTTTCTGCTGTGGCCTCACGTGGTGGAAGAATGTCCCTGGAGCCTCTTTTATAGGAGCACTAATCCCATTCATGAAGGTTCTGCCCTCATAAACTCATCACCTCCCAAAGGCCTCCTTTCCTAATACCACCACCTCAGAGGTTAGGATTTTAACATATGAATTTGCATGGGATACATATATTCAGACCACAATACCCAGTCAGGTTTCCAGTTTCAATGATTTTCCTAATACCACTAAACCCCTTAATTGTCATCACTATCTTATCTCCCTCCCCTGGCAGTTGGGGTCATGGAATATCTCTCCTCAGTTTTGTGGGAGCCCAGGAATGGGCACAAGTCAATGCTTCTCCCCTCATCAGTTGATGAGAAAAACCACAAGTTGCAAATGGAAGAGGATCAAGGTCCAAGAGTAGGTTAAACAGAAAGCGAAAGTGAGGTCTGGGAGGAGACCCAGAGCAGTGAGGGAGCCAGGGTTCAAGAACCCACTGGATGGACTCCAGGTGCTTTCCTGTGAAGCTCCCGCCACAATCCCAGTGGCTCCAGGGAAGGACAGCCTGGATTCTCAGCTAGAGAATCTACATTAGATGTGGACAAATGAGCACAAATGCTTGAAAAACTGCTAACACATGCCTGATTCTTCCTGTCCATCCAACACCACGTGTGTCTGCTGAAACTCTGGTCTGGCGGGCCAGGGTTTGGGTGCCTCCAGATCTACCTAGCAGAGGACTCAAAAACCATTAGGTTCCTCTCTTAGGGGAGAGATGGGTTATTACACCCACTCTTCTGAGTGAATTAATCACAGTGTCTTAGGAGTCACTGCAGGAAAGCTGTGAATATGGGACCTGGTTGATAATCTCTATATGGCTATAACCTGTGAAGAAGAGGGTGGCTGGACAAGCATTATGATGAAAGTCCTTGCAAGCATCTTCTAAAATCAGGATGCCCACCAAGGGATGAAATGAAAACGCAAACAGTGCTCCCCACTCCTCCCACCCCAAACAAGCAAACAAAAAGAAAAAACACAAGAAGTGACTTGGAAATCGATTGAGGCAGAAGATCTTTTTTAAAAAAAGAGTAAAGTTGGTGCAGAGGGTGATCCTGGGCAGGGCACAGAAATGGTCATTTTATGAGGCCATCTATGGAGTGTCAGATTCTAATGGACAAGACATTGCAACTTGCTGGGCCTCCCAGGACTCTGCCTGAGTGGTCCTGAATCTCAGGTGCCATATGTGTAGATAGTCCTTTTCTGTATATGCGCTTGCCTATTGTTTCTGTTTGTTGTGTCCAAGATGCATGGCCAGAACTTCCTTTGATCACACGACTTCCTGAAATGGAACTACCTCTTGATATGTGCTCTAGTTTCCAGAATACAAGAATTGTTCAGGGTACTGGCTGCCTGATAGACAGCAAAAGATAATATCGAACTTGTGAAAAGAGAGTGTCCCACAGTCCCTGTTTCGCACAGTTCCTGTTTCGGACCTGTACTCCTCAGGCCATCTCAATAACCCTTGCTGCCAGTGGGTCTGAGGATGCGCTCTGAGGCAGTCCCTGCATGCCTTGGGGCAGCCATAGCTATGGGTTGATAGCAACCCACAGCTCTTACTCCCATATAGGACCATGCCTTTCACAGGGGCCCCAGCTTCTGGGAGGGAGGCAGAAAGGATATGATGTTAGGATTATGCTCCTCCTAATTCCAAATAATATCCTTGTAGAGTGGGTGCTCTAGGTTTGAGTGTGTGAGTCTGGGCCAGTTTGAGATCGGACAGGAACAAGCAAGGCATCGTATTGGTTTCCTATCATCCCTGTAGCAAATGACCATAAACATAGTAGCTTAAAACAACATCAATTTATACTTACAGTCCGGGAGGTTGGAAGTCTGAAATAAGTCTCATCAAGCTAAAATCAAGACCTAGTCAGGGCTGCATTCCTTTATGTGAGCTCTAGGGAAGAATTTCTTTCTGGCCTTTTCAATTTTCTAGAGGATGCCTGAACATTTTGACTCATGGCCTCTTCTTCTTTATTCAAAATATATCACTCCAAACTCTGTCCCCTTTGTTACCTCTCCCTTTTCTATCTTTGACCCCTTCGTCTCCCTCTTATAAGGACCCTTGTGATTACACTGGGGACATCCAGATAACACTGGACCTATCATCTCAAGATTCTCAACCACATCAGCGAAGTCCCTTTTCCCATGGAAAACAGCAACACGGTCACAGGTTCCAGAGATGTGAATGTGGACATCCTGGCAGAGGCAGGAGGGAAAGCGTTATTCTGTCTACCACAAATGTACTTGAACCCCGGGACGCCTTGGTTAGGACTGACTGGGTGAATTCCTTGCCGATCTTGAGATGATCAGTTACTGGATCATACGGAGTAAACGGTGTTTTAGATGTTGAATAAGCAGTTGGTAATGCCCAATGAACCCTGGGAATTCACAAACATCTTTGCCTGATCTGGCGGTCTCCCAGCTGGAAAGGGCTGACTCCTTGGGGAACTTCATGCAAATGGCCTGGCTGGGCTGACTGAACACGGCCCATGAGTTTCATCTCTAGTCTCACAAATTTATGTCTTTGGACAAGACCAGAGGTTGTGTTGCCCCCAAGTCATGAGGAATAAATTAGGGCAGTAACTCTAAAGTAAGTGTGTCAAGGTTCACTGTTTCTCAGGATGTTAATCACTTTGCTGTACTAAAAATGGCTCAATGGTCAAATTCAAACAAGTTTAAGAAAAACAAAAAAGTTCCAACTTAATTACATCTATTGAAGTCGAAGAGATATTTTTTTCTTTTTATGGCTGCACTTACAGCATAAGGACGTTCCCTGGCCAGGGGTCGAATCAGAGCTGCTACTGCCAGCCTACGCCACAGCCATAGCAATGCCAGATCCTCATCCACTTAGTGAGGGAGGGGATTGAACCTGCATCCTCATGGATTCTAGTCGGAATCTTAACCCAGTGAGCCACAACAGGAACTCTAAAGATATATATATATATATATATAGATAGATATATAGATATATATATATATATATATTCTAATTTGAGGAACTGTCAGAGCTTTTAATATACTAGCAAGCATTTGAAACCACCAAAGGCGGATGTAGAACATAACCTATGCCCAAATGCTTTAATTTCAAAATCCCTTGGTAGCAGGGCACCTCTTTATGTCTTCTAGAGCTTGGGTTCTATGGAATAGGAGTGGGGAAACACTGAGCCAGGAAGATTAACTATTTAGATGATGATGCTCTCTTCAGAGTTTGATCAGGCTTCAGGTAACTCAGTGTATGGAAGTTAACTTCCTACTCATCAACTTCCTGGATGTGGGTGAGATGCCAGGCCTCGGGGTTTCAGAAGCAGAACACCTTGGAAGGCTGGCATCTTCTTTACAGAGAACATAGGGACCTAGAAAGAGCAAGGAAGGGCCTGAAGAAGATTTCCCATAAATCCATGCCTTTTTATTTGCAAATGATGTCAATTTCAGGTTCAGTAAGTAGCATTATACCCACCTCGTGGGTATACAGAGCAATTATTTTTTATGTCTGAAAACATACCCTGGTAGAGCCATATATTTCTAGGAACCCACACATGGGACAACAAACCCCCTCTGGGGATGCCTAGGTGAATATAAGGGACAGACATGGCAAAGGGGTGAGGCAGGTTCCACTGGTCACTTGCCTCCTCTTCACAGACCCAGTAGGCAAGGGTGCTGCATCCCATGGCTGAGTGGGGGGCCTCCTGGCCACTGTTACCCAAACTTTGGTTCTCCCCCCTGCCTCTGCAGACGTTAACATGACATTTCCATCCTGTCACTTTTAACAGGTAAAAGAGATGGTGGCTATAAAAACATATGGGAGGTCTCCAGACCCCTTTAACCTCCCTTGAGACTTTCTTGGAACCAAGACAGCGAATTCAGCACCATCCCAAGTGAGTAGTATTTTCCTTGCTTCAATGTCGGTTAGGATATGAGTTTTCCATACATACTCCACGGCTCACAGCTGGACTGCCCACCACCTCCCTCGAGTTCCAGCCACTCTGCTGATTGCCCCTGGTCCACTGCATTGTCCTAACCAGCTGTCTATCTCCCCCTGCATCCAGACGGGCTAGCGGTGGAAGGCTCTGGATTCCCTCCTGCATCAGTCAGGAGAAGTTCCTTATGCTGCAGTAACAAACAACCTCAACTTTCAGTGGTTTAAAGCACAAGTGTATTCCCACATGTTCATCTCTCATCAGCAGGGGGCTCCACTCCACAATGACCTTGCCAGGGGCTCAGGCTAACCGTCCCTACACCACCTAGAGCATAGCTGTCCACACGGGAGGAAGGGAGGAAACGGGTAAACCCTGTACTGACTCCCAAAGACTCACAGTGCATTCGTAGTATTTTTCATAGCAGCTATCATTTACTGAATACTTAACCCTGGATCAAACATTTCACAACCATTTAATCTCAAACACAAAATACTTATGTGATATGTATTTTCTCCATTTTTAAAATAAGGGACACCTAAGCCTTAGAGAAATTAAGTAACTTATTGTCAATATAGCAAGTGGCAAAAATTGGCTTTGATTCCTAGTACAGCTAGATCCCAAATTTCTGCCTTCCTCACTGGAGAAGTTTCTCAGAATTCTTAATTATTTACTTACATTTAGTTCTTACTTCTTATATATTTACTTCCTCTATTTATGTGAAAAGACAAAAATACAGCAAATCATAGTTATATATTTAAAGAACTGTCTTATTGAATGGGGAAAATTTAAGTACAAAAAAATGTATAAAATAGCAAGAAGCATAAAATAATTAGTGTAGTATTTACATTTATCTTTATTAGTCATCTGCTGGTGAAACTGATAGCATATTTTCCTACTCTTGCTTATAAAAAGAACTTCATTTTTTAGTATTTTCCTTTCTAGCTCCAAACTTCTCTTGACAAGTCTCTCAATATTTACATTTTAAGAGACATTTTTAGTGTCAGAGTCCATTGATGACAACTTTGCTGCCCAGAAACTGCTAATCAGTGACACTGCACTTTCCATTTGAGGTCCTTGAATTCATGCTCAGAACCAACAGAATGAATTCACACATTTGCAATGCCTAATGACTTGATCCATTCAGCTATATATTTGTCAAAATATTTACAGTAACAGAGTATTTTCAATGTTTTATAGAGATAATGAAAATATTTAAAATCCAGACTGTTTTGGAAAATATAGAATATTGGTAATTATAGATTGTAACCAATGGTGCTAAAAAAAGAAAAGAAAAGAATTTCCTCCTGCTATTTATATCTTCTCGGTATAAATCAACTAATCAACTAACAGCACTGCCTGGGTAAAGTTTCTTTAATCATCCCTCACCCCTCCCATCTCTCCCTCCCTCCCTCTCCCTCTCTCACCCCTACCAAACCTTGTCTAACCAGGCTATCCTTGTAGCTCAACTTGTCTTTGCCTATGGGAAAACCAGAAATAATGACTGAAATGTCTGATGCCTTTCTGCCTTCTTACAACAGAATTTCAGGCCCCTTCCATAAGGAATTATGCTCTAATTGGACTGACCCTTTATCCATCTACCCACAAATGTAACCGAATTTCCTTTCAGCAGGCTCTGGATGGGAACCATCAATTCACCAACATCTGAAAGGTGTTTATTCTAGAGACTTGCCTCTGGTTCTTAGGCACCTCTGGAAAGAAGAGATCAGAATTCAGGATCCTTCCCCTAGGTGTGCAAGGCAATGTGGTACAATTTCAAAAAGCCATGGACCAGGAGTCAACTTCCAAATCAAAGGCTTTGGAGAGGGACCTTGAAAGGAAACTGTTAAGGTTTTGCTTTTGCAACAGATTTGTTCCCACTTTCTTAAATTAATCCACTACGGCTTTAGATTTAGCCAGTCTTCTGAACAGCCCTAGACATAAAGGCCTATTACCCATGGGCAAGAGTGTTCAAAATTTCTCTTGGCTGCAAATTAAAGGACAAAAAGGTGGGACTAGAAAGGGATTTCTCTGGAGATGAACACTGGTAGCCGTGGGTGACGTCTTCTGAGTTCACATCACCTGTGAAGAAGGGCTACTCTAGGATTTCTAAGGACCCAGTTGCTCATAACCCTCTGCAGCTGCCCTGGATATCAGCATCTTTCTGAAGAGCATGGTAAGAAGAAAAAGTAGAACCAGAAGTGAGCTGAGTGAAATGAGGAGGTGACGGGGTCTCTGAAAAACTCCACAGAGTACCGTTCACATTACCTCCTGCGTGCAAAGGGATCCCTGGGGCTCTGCAGCCCTAGCAGGTAAGCTGAGGGTATGATGGAGTCTGACTTCTTACTGATTGTGCTTAAATGATTAGAGTTCATTCAACGAGGAAACAAGGGGCTTAAGAAGTTAATGTGTGAATAAGGTCCAATATTATAGGTAGAGGAAAGAATACAACTTGAATGACTATGTTGTCATTACTATAGCATAAAAACTTCTCTCTTTGTAACACTTAACTATGCATATGTGCACAAAGAAACCCACTTTAAACCTTTGGACTCCCCTGCAGTTTGGGAACCAATAGTCACCTACCACCCTTCATGACTTTCTCCTCGCCTTCAGTTAGACTAAGGGTAAGGCTATAAGCTTCCTAGAAATAACGACAATCTGTCTTTCTTGTCACTAGGAGCTTCTTTTACAAGATAGCCTAGAAAGAGTTAGAAAATAACGATTCATTTTAAGAGGCAATACAATAGGCTAAGAAACACTGTAGACATACTGAACAAGGTCGTGCTGGATATGAGAGATTAGTGCCTAACGTCCATCCTGCCCTCCTCATGGGTCTTTTTGCAGCGCAGAAGCTGGAAATCTCAAAACTACACTTACAGGACTCCCTTGCCACTAGAGTTCCAGATGCGACTGAAAGTGGAAGATAGAAATGAGACAAGGCTGTGGCATGGGATCCTTCTGCCATTTCCACGGGCAAACACACGGGTGGGTCCTCTGGTTTTCCTGTTTCTTCTGCAGAGCGTGTAACAAAATAAATCTCCTCGGTAAACTAGATCAGGTGAACTCTATTTCTAGCTACTGAACCTACTGATCCCAAATTCACCCAACCTCAGTTACAAGCAAAAGCAATAAAAATTGTCTCTTAAAGCAGCTAAATATACTTTCATGGTGCTATTTAATACTTGTTATGGTAGCTTGTCCCAGCATAGGTATTCTCAACATTGCGGGTTACAGAACAAGTAAGTATAAGCTTTTAGGAAAGCAATTAAGAAGTAAGAATAAACTTTAAAAAGTCTATATCCCAGGAATCCTTCTTCTTAGAATCCTAATGGTAAAATATAAAATTGCTGTATGTCCACTGCAGTATTATTGATCATGCTTTAAACGTGCAAACAAGCAAGAGTTCCCGTCGTGGCTCAGTGGTTAATGACTCCAACCAGTACCCATGAGGAAGTGGGTTCGATTCCTGGTCTTGCTCAGTAGGTTAAGGATCCAGCATTGCCAGGAGCTGTGGTGTAGGTCAAAGATGTGGCTTGGATCCCGAATTGCTGTGGCTGTGGAGTAGGCCAGCAGCTACAGCTCTGATCTGACCCTTAACCTGGGAACCTTCATGTGCTGCGGGCACAGCCCTAAAAAGACAAAAGATCAAAAAAAAAAAAGTGGAAACAAGCTAAAACTACAATCACAGGGAACGTAAAATAATCACGTGTTATCTATGTAGCTTGGCCATAGCAACATGAGGGTATATTTAAGTGACTCTATTAAATTTTAAATTGAAGTATCAAAATTCTTGTGCAGTATAATAAAAAACTATGACAATAAAACATGCAAATGTGCATAGAAATATAATATCAATATACCAAAGTGGAAAAATTATTTCTAGGTGGCGAGTCTGGGCAGCCTTTTTGAAATTTCTTTCATTTTCTGTTTTCCCCCTTAACTTCTTTAATTAAAATGTACATTTCTTAAATAGAAAAATAAACTTTAAGAAAGTTATCTCTAATGCACCAGCATAAAGCCTTTTGTGGTTAAGTTTCCACTGCTCAAATTCATTATTCCCCCTCCCCCATCATCCAATATTTATCAAGCAGGCCCTTTAATGTCACCAGATTCTACTGCCATGCATTGATTTTTATGATATTACGGGAAAATTGCTAGGTGCATAGAAAGGAATCTGTGCACGGCGTCTGCATGCACATCATATATCATTCTGGATTGCCAGATAGCAAAGGAAAAACACCATAAACACTAATTTTTACTCCTAGATGGCTTGGTAATTTGCTAAATTTCCTTGTAATTGCTTCTAATTATTCATTACATTAGAGTAGAAGGGGGTGGCTATAAATTTTCAATGAAAACAAAATTTAAATACAATGCATTCAAAATGTCTCCGCAGACCCAGGTGGCAACCTGTTTTCTTTATTAGGGAAATCCGACAGACACTAACAGCACATGCCACTTCTCAATGTGACAGAGGAGACTGAGCCAAGGAAGCAACACCACGAGCGTGATGCTGGCTCTGGGAGGATGCTGCAGAGTGGCTCACCACCCTCATTCAGGTATGAAAGCATTTGGGGACTAGCCTCTTTTGTGGTAGGGAGTTTTCATTAATCCCCTGCACCCTCCCCTGAGAGATGTTGGCATTTCCTGGTAACTCAGAGCAAGGCTGGTCATTAATTCAATCAGTCAGTCAGTCTTTCTTTCATTCACAAAATCCATATAGAGCACCTGTGCTGGGTGAGGCAGCTGCTCCGAAGGACAGGGGTGAGGGAAGGCAAGCTACAGGACAAGATCATAATCCAGGGTGGTGGGCTGTGCCTCCCAAGTGGCCCGTTCATGGCCCAATCCCGATGCTACTCAAGTTCAACCTGAAAAGGGATCTGAACAGCTTCAGGGAGGAGGTGGCAACTGAATTGGACCTTCAAGGATAATAAAGTTGACAGTGCAGGTAGCTGCTGTGGAAAATAGTACATACAGCAGGTCATCAAAAAGTTAAGCCTAGGCTTACTGTATGATCCAGCAATTCCACTTTTGGGTACATACCCTAAAGAAAGGAAAGCAGGGGCACAAGCAGATATTTGCACGTCCATGTTCACAGCAGCATTATTCACAACAACCAAAAGGCGGAAACAACCCAAGTGTCCAGTGATGGCAGAGGGATCAAGAATGGGATAGATCCACATGATGGGATATTATCCAGGCTTAAAAAAGTAATGAAATTCTGACACATGTTACAACATGGATGAACCTTAAAGACCATGAACTGAAATGAGCCAGATACAAAAGGATAAATATTGTGTGGTTCCACTTACTTGAGGTACCTGGAAGAATTCAATTCATAGAAACAGAAAATAGAGTGGTGGTTGGAGGTAGGGCGGACAGGAAGTGAAGAATTCTTGTTTCAGTCATAGGCAAGATGCAAAAGTACTGGACATGGATGGTGCTGGTGGTGGCCCAGCAGTGAGAATGAACTTAGTGCCATTGAACTGAACATTTTAAAATGGTTTAAATGGTCGCTTTTATGGTATACATATTTTGCCACAATCTTTAAAAGTATTCACAAAATTTGATAGTATGGAGAAGAGGAAAGGCACAGAGGTAGAAGGGACAGGCTCCAGTCAGGGGGCCGGGGGCCGGGGGCAGGGGGGCAGGGTGCGGAGACCAATTTGGCTGAAAGATACTGGATGCAAAAAGTAGACAATAACAATAATAATTGTAGACTCCTTAAGCATAATCTTTAAATAGTTTTTTTTTTTTTTTATTATGCACTGGGCCCTGTACGGTTTTTTTTTTTTTGTTGGTTTGTTTGTTTTGCTAGCATCATCTCATTGTCTTCTCAATAATCCATAAAGTAGGTATCTTTATTGTTCCAAAGTCAGAGCTGAGAAATCTGTGGCTAAGAGAAGGCAAATAATTTGCCCTGTAAGCATCAGAGCCAGACCCTGACTGTGTCTATCTGTCCCCAGAGCCCACCCTGCATGTTTTTGCCTCCCATTGGCAATGTGTGAGAAGTGGGTTGGACCTTTGAACACCAAGTTAAGGTGTTCAAACAGAAGGGACAGAGGAAAGCATTCTGAGCAGCAGAACGATGTAAAGAGAACTCTTTGGGAATATTAATCTGTCAGGAAGAGATAGGAAGCTAAAGTGAATCTTGGGATTTTCCAAAGAACAAATGATGACAATCTGACCGGAAAGGCTGCGATGGGAAGAGGAGGCTGGACAGAGACAGAAGTGTGTGAACAGACTATGTATGGAAGGTAAGATCATTGATATTATTCTGTGGTTTTTAACATGGGGAAGATAGAGTAACTATGAGAAATGGGACACCCAGGGAAGGAAACAGGACTGGGACAGAAGAGAGTCTACTGGGGGCATGTGGAGTTGAAAATGCCAGCAGATCTCATTGGTGAAGATGTTCCTCAGACTGTTGGAGAATGGAGCTGTCAGACGTTAGTTTCAGAAGCTCAAGCACTCAGGCAGGAAAGCTATGCCATGAGGGTTGCACCACATTCAAGCATTTAGGAGTTTTCAAGACACTGATTGGCTTCCTGTCCGCTCACCCCCAAGCACAACAACCCTATCCATCACCCATGAACAGACAACCAAGGAATATCAGACACTTGAGGAGATCACAAACATGAATAAGAAAGACCAAGATGGAGTTCCCGTCATGGCTCAGCAGTAACAAATCCGACTGGTATCTCTGAGGATATGGGTTTGATCCCTGGCCTTGCTCAGTGGGTTAAGGATCTGGCATTGCTGTGGCTGTGGTGTATGATGGTAGCTGCAGCTCCAGTTCGACCCCTGGCCTGGGAACTTCCATATGCCACAGGCACAGCCCTAAAGAGACAAAAAAGAAAGACCGAGATGACCAAACACAAACAAATGACCCCAGAGGAACTACAGATAATTGAGTGAACCGATATCACTGTCACTGGTGTCCTGCAAGACATCTAAGACAAAACTGTACCCATGAAATGAGACCATGGTGTTGTGAAAAAGGAACAACCACTGATCTACAAAGAATTCTTTGAAATAAAAATGATCAGTGTCATAGTAACAACATTTCAATAAAACATTGGAGTTAAAATCAAGGAAATACAGCAGGTTAAGGACCCTGCATTGTCACTGCAGTGGCTCAGGTCACTGCTGTGGCTTAGGTTTGATCCCTGGCCCAGGAACTTCCACATGCCATGGGCACAGCCAAAAAAAAAAAAAAAGAAAAAAAAAAGAAAAGAAAATTCAAGGCAATAGTCCAGAAATCTGATGAAGTAGTGAAAAAGACCTAAGACAGAATAAAAGAGACCCAGTTTACCAGTTCATGAGGGCCAACCTCTGACCAATAAAAGACATAATACAGCAATAAAAGCTCATAAGTCTATATGTCAAAGGAGTCCACTGAGTTCCTGGCACAAGGAATAAAAGAACCACATCCAGATGCACCCTTTAAAGCCTCCATACCAACAATACGATGGCCTTCAAATCTTCCAGAGCAAAAAAGACAGAACACCTTCATAGATGCTGTGGGTCTGGAAGCAAAGAGCCAGGAGGTGGTGGGGTTGGGGCAAACATGAGACACCCTCCCTGTGAAGACGCCCATCTTGGGCAGCACAGAAAGCCTCCGGGAGCCTGAATTGAATTCCCTCCGTGCTCGCCCTAACTGCCAGGTGGGAACTTGCTCTTTGCAGAGCAGGCCACATGGTCTGACACTGTCAGCAGGACAGAGTGATCAGGGAATGAAAGGAGAGTCTCTCACTGCTGCCCCAGGCCCCGCAGAGAAGGAGGGAACACTGACTCTGCTCTGCTCTGAGTCATTAGCAGGGTGTCTCGGTGTCTGTGACAAGGCCGGCAACCCTGGAGAAGATGAGGAACCAAGACAACCTTCTGACTGATGGGTGTGGAGATGAAAACCCCCCGTGAGGAGGGAAACACTTGTGTTTCAACTGTGCTTCTCCCACTATTCTAATTTCCTGTTCACCTGCCTCCTCCATTCTCTCTAAGCTTTGGGAGAGCAAGGTCTGGGTTCTACTGAGCAGTTTGGATCCTGCACTTACCCAGTACTGGAGCAGAGCTCAGTAAATGCTGAGTGGCTGTCTGGACAGATGAAGGAATAGATAAATTTCTCCTTTTGTTCCATAGAAAAGGTGGCAATGGCTGCTGGCTGGCCATGCCCCTGAAAAGTAGGCACATTCTGCTCCATTATTAAAAGAAACTCTGAATAATTGGGTTTCATTGTCACTCCTAACAACAGAGGAGACCATTTTGCCTGTCATTCTGCAAAAAAAAATTGTGAATAACAAGTTCCTATGGATTATTAAAACTTCACCTCTTAAGAGAATTACACTGCAAAATATTTAAACACAGCAGTTTTCATACTACTTATCTTCCTCGGGCGGCGTTTTCATTCCTGCTTCCAGGGCTGTCTTTCTGTGGCTGTTCCTTCTTGTCTTTGCTGAAATTGTCTTCTTTGCCTGTGGTTTTTTTTTTTTTTTTGGTCTTTTTCTCTTTTTAGGGCCACACCCATGGCATATGGAGGTTCCCAGGCGAGGGGTCCAATAGGAGCTGTAGCTGCCCGCCTACACCACAGCCACAGCAACGCAGGATCTGAGCCGTGTCTGTGACCTACACTACAGCTCATGGCAACACCAGATCCTTAACCCACTGTGGGAGGCCAGGGATCGAACCCGCATCTTCATGGGTGCTAGTCGGGTTCGTTAACAGCTGAGCAACAGCGGGAACTGCTGCCTGTGGTTTTAAAGCCCACTGTGAGGGCTCCCGCTCAGATGCATGCTCTTTATCTCTCTTTGAAGCCCCACGTGGGGACCCCTCTAACTCACTTCCACCCATTTCCCAGAGATCCTAAAATCCCACTCATCAACCTCATTTAAAGCCCAAATGCTGTCTCTGAACCTTCCCCTAAAGGGCATCATATACACAGAAGGCCAGTGCCCTTCAAACCACAGGCAAATACTTACCTCACATGATTCATGTTATTGGCCTCTGGCAGGAGCTTAAGTCTCCTCCCCTCACCTCCTCTTTTTCTACCCGTGGATCCAGGTTAAGTTATTTCAGACCACAGTTGCTATTCCTTATTTTCATGCCCAATGCCCGTGTTCCCCGGAGGGCTGCTCAAGGTCACCTCCCCAGTAGTAAGAAGGGACTCTCCCTTGCTTCTCTTACTGTGTGTATGACATTGCCACAGCCACTGTTTACATGTTACACTAAATATTATCTTCCTGTATTTTTCCCTGCTAAAGTCCACATATTCGTAGGCATGATTTAGCAATAGATAATGAGAAAAAGAGGCTGTCTCCAGCTGGGTCTCACAGAGTTACAGCATTTGGTGAGGGAGGTGGGGAGGGAATGGAGAGGGAGGATCATCGTGGTCCTATCTCTGGGTCTTAGTTTTGCACAGCCTGAAGATGACTGGCTCATCCAAAAATGACTAGATGGTTCACAGTAACCAAACTTACAAGAGACTGATGTATAAATCAGAAAGCCAATGCATCAATTTATAATGGTAGCTAGAACTTTCTTTCTATCAAAGTTCATATCTACTTTTGAGGTGCTCAGTTTCCAGGACCCAGTTGCCTAGAGAACCAAGGTAGGAATCAGACAATTGACAGAAGAGGAGCTGAATAATCCTGTGTGCCATTTTATTTCTGAAAGGACTGATGGATTATCCTTCAGTTAATAGGAAGTTTATCTCATCAATGGCTAGATGATGTGAGTCCATTAAACCCAGAGCTTTTCTCCCATGGAAAAAAACTAGACAGCATGCTCAAACTCAAGCTGCCCATTCAATTTCCCCACACACCCTGCCCATAGCACCACTGTCATGATTAACACAGTAAATGAATCCTAGAGGGCTGTTTTCCTTTTATATGTGTGTGTGTGGCGGCGGGGAGAGATGAGGAGAAGGGGTGGTAAAGTAGAGGATTGACGGTGATCTTTGATTCAATCACCTCAATTCAAAGTTTGGCTGATGTCTTTGTACTACACCATTATAAAGGTCATACTGCATATCACTGTGTTTAGAACCATTGATATACTTTCTATACCTCTGTGGTGGTTTTCAAAAATAAAAAACCAAAAAAGCTCCCAATTACCATATCCAGAATTCTAGCCCTGTTTCAGCCATTATCTTGCTGTGTGGCCTTTAGCAAGTCATACACTTTTCTGATTCTCCTGAATAACATCTATTCAGGGAGATGGAACCAAGTGATTTCTAAGGTTCATTCCAGCTTCGTAATTTAAGAATTTTATGCCTGAGATCAGTGTCCCTCTTTTTAAAAATCAAATGATCACATAACACAATTGCTTTCTCATATGTCCTGGGCATGTAGTAAATGAAAATTTGCACTGAAACTGTTTGCAGAAGTGAGAAAAACAGCAATGAGATGATGCCTAAGTGTCAAGAACCATCTAAGAGGAGAAGTTCCTGGGCTCAACTGCATGTCTTACTTGGGTTCCAAGCTGACAACTTTTACCTACCTGACAAGCTGTTGGGGGTGGAGGATGGAGGAGTAAATTTTATGAGTATCAAAAGTGGCTTTGAAACACTTGGATGAAATGTACCATATATGGACTAAATACTCTAATTGGGCCTTTTCTGTCTCATTGTTTGCCAGTGAAACTAATCCTGCTGATCTCTAGATAATAGGGGAATTTGAAGTAGAATTCCACGCTCAGATAAAAATCCAAGTATTTACCCTTGATCATTAATAAGTGTTTGAGAATTGGGGTGTCTTCTCTTCCCTTAACTATAAACAATCTCTTTGCAGGCAGTTCACACCCACATAAAACCCACTTTGCTAAAATGTTTACTGAGGAGCAGGATTCCTGTAGAAGGGAGCCGAAGAGGTGAGGGCTGTGTGCAAACACACAGCGGGGAGTCTGGATGGGTTTACAGTAAGCGCAAGCGCCCCGCTGGGACTGCAGCCTTTTACCTCTCACCAGGGGGAGGGATGAAGGGGGGTGTCTGCCATTGACCAGGTGCTGCAGCCCCAGAAATCAATTCAACACTAATGAGGGCTGCAGCTGGGAACAGAGAGGAGCAAGTGAGAGTTTGCAGGTAGCTAAGCTATCTGCAGGCACAACAGAAGCACAGGAAATGGCAACTACCACGCCTGTCCACTTCACCTTTAGGACACCGCACACTCCAAGCTGGGTAATAGGAGCCAGTAGTGAAGGCCTAAAGTAGAGGGTTACTTATGGGCTGCTTTCCTGGTTGAAATGGAGGTGTCTTTTTTTTTTTTTCTTTTGGAAGTTCCCAGGCTAGGGGTCACATCGGAGCGACAGCCACCAGCTTACGCCACAGCCACAGCCAAGTCAGATTGAAGCCACGTCTGTGACATACACCACAGCTCAGGGCAATGCCAGATCCTTAACCCACTGAGAGAGGCCAGGCCAGGGATTGAACCCGTGTTCTCATGGATACTAGTTGGGTTCGTTATCACTAAGTCACAAAATTCAGGAACTCCTGAAACGGAGAAGCTCAACTAATTCATCAGCTCAAGGCACAACCAGCACCAGAGATGGCAAAGAAGGGAAAGAAAGAGGCTTTTCTAAGACTACATCGCTTGAGAACATTCAAAAATTCAGCCAGGAAAAGGAAGTGTGACATGCCTACAGCCACTGCTCCTCTCTTGTACCAAAGATCAAGAATTCTTGGTGCGGGGGAGAAACCTTGCCCAAGGCAGTACTTTCCTTGCTTGACCTGGTACTGGCTTTGTATTGTGTTCCATTCTGTTTTAATTTCAAAGGTCTCTGCTGAGTTATCAGGGCTGCACATTGTGCAACTCCAGGTGCCGATCACAGCGTGGCAGTTCCCAGCTGCTCCCCCATTCCCCAAATGCCCATGGCTTCTTTACCCTCAGCCACATCTCTGCTACCTGGCTTTACACTGAGATGCAGAACATCCAGGTTTCTCTGTAAAGCTGGGAAAGGGTGTGTGGACTAGAGAATGACGGTGTTCTGTTCTTGAGGCTTGAAGTTGCAGGAGGTGGTCGATCTCCTTTCCCCAGGAGCCCTTCACCTTTGGAAGAGTCTAGCCTTGGAAGGAGAGGCTGTCCAACTGCATCCAAAGTTGAAGCCAAACTTGACGTATTCATATGTATGCGTGTGTGTGTGTGTGTGTGTGTGTGTGTGTGTGTATGTGTGTAGTTTTATTGGGATATAACTCATGTATCATACAATTTACCCACGGAGGGTATACAATTCAATGGTTTTTAGTGTATTCACATATATGTGCAACCATCACCATAATCAATTTTTAGAATTTCTCATCAACTAAAAAGGACATCCTGTATTTTGTAGTAGACACTCTCCCTCTGCTCACCCCATGCAACAAATCTGTCTCTCTAGAATTGCCTATTTTGGACATTTCATATAAATGGAATCATATAATATGTCGTCTTTTGTGGCTGGCTTCTTTCACTTAATATACTGTTTTCAAAGTTCTGGTACGTTGAAGTTCGAATCAGTATTTCACTCATTTTTATGGCAAAATAATCTCCTACTTCGTGGATATACTGGATTTTATTCATCCATTCATCAGTTAAGAGACATTTGGGCTGTTTCCATTTTTTACTATTATGAATAATACTACTATAAACATTCCAAGATTTTATGTGGACATATGTTGTCATTTTAGTACATGTTGAAGAGTGGAATTGCTGGATCACAAGATAACTAAATGTTTAACCATTTGAGAAACTGCCAGACTGCTTTCAAAAGTGGTTGCACCATTTTACGTTCCCACTAGTCATGTGTGAGAGTTCCAATTTCCCTACGTTCTCACCAAGACTTATTGTTATCAGCCTTTTTAAAAAATTATGCCTATCTGAGTGGCTATGAAGTGGTATCTCATTGTGACTTTGGTTTGCAAGATGTTGAACATCTTTTTATGTGTTTACAGGCTCTGTATATGTTTTCTTCAGAGAAATGTCTGTGCAGATCTTTTCTTCATTTTTTAATTGAGGCATCCATCTTATTTTTGAGTTGTAAGAGTTCTTACATATTTTGGATACTAGTTCCTTATTGCAAGTATAATTTGCAACTATTTTTCCATTCTATGGATTATCTTTTTACATCTTTAATAGTATCCTTTGACATGCAAAAGTTTTTTTAATTTTGAAGAAATCCAATTTACCATTTTTTCTTTTGTTGTTCATGTTTGGTGTCATATTTAATGTTCCACTGCCAAATCTGAGGTCACCAAGACTTACCCAGGGCTTTCTAAGAGTTTTACAGTTTATGGCTCTGAAACTTAGGTTTTTTAATCTACTTAAGAGTTACTTTTTATAGTATATGATGTGAGATAAGGGTCCAGCCTCACTCTTCTGCATGTGGCTATCCAGTTGTCCCAGCTTCACTTTTTGAAAAGACTATTCTTTCCCCATCTAACTGTCTTAGAACCCTTATCACAGGTCTCTTCTTATGATCCCTTCTAGGTCTGCGACATAGATGTCCCCATGCCCTTAACCTACAGGAGTCATCCCTCCCTCTCATCGAGGTATAGCCAGAGTACCTAGCTTTCACGAACTCAGAAATGTCCTTTTATAAATCAGGTTTCCCCCAAGTCTTCCTGAGAGCCCCTAGGACACGCTTAGGTGTCCCATGGTTCTGTCCTAATGCTCACTTGTCCTGAAATGCAGCCGTCTCTCTCTCTGCTCCCCAGTTCTTGACATTTTGTCAAGGCTTCTAATTGCTGCCCTTTCCCTTGGATTTCTGGGCCCCCAAAATGGTCAGAAGCCTCATTCTTAAGTGCCAGAGCACAGCTAAGACTATACAGTAACATCTAACACAATTTTACTGACGGCCTGGGGTAAACAGAAAGAAACCACAACACAAGAGACAATAACACACAGTCAGATATTAGGTGTTGCTGTCCTAGGTTCCATCTTGCCGTCCACAATGTATCCACTGGGAATCTTCCACTTTTGGCCTCTACTTATCACTCTAGGGCCAGTATCGGCAGACCTCCCCCAGATAAGCATGTCCTTCACCAGACCCCAGCTCTCCCTTTGCCTGGAGGAGAAGAAAGTCTTTTCTTCCTCCAGGTAACCATCAATACAATTTTGCAAAGATTTAACTTTGCTCATAGCAAGAACTTTTTTTTTTTATGTATATATTCTTAGGGAGAACAGTTTATACCCTCTTAATCTTAAATACTCCACCCCAGAAAAATATCTGGCTTTAACTTTGCCGAACTAAAGAGCTCACAAAAATGTCATTCCGGGTGGGAAGTTAGTGTCTACTTCTACTTAAAACAGAAATTTCTGGCCACATTGAAATTGTGGATACTCATTTTCCTGTTCCTATTCTGGCCATCAAACAGGACATCAGGCCATCAAACAGGATATCAGCTATTAGGGTACAGTCTCTGGGAACTTTGTTACTGAACCTGGTGTAATACAGTTGCTTTTCCTTGGCTATATTGTTGATGCTCCAATTAGAAATATTCTCAAATAATCTTTTTAAAAAGAAGAGTTATTTCCAATTTGGGCTTCAGGAAAATGTATTCTTATCTCTCATATGCTATCTTTAAGCTTTCTGATCAGCTGTCTCATGGTTCTTTCTGGTAAGTAAACGAGAATCACTTAGCAGTTCTACTATTGTCCTACCAAAGCAGAGAGGCACTGACATATAACAACAGTCAACATGGTAGAAGATGAGGAAAACCCCGAATGCCCTTAACATGACGTGACTATAAGTGACATGCATTTGTGTGATTTTTTAGTTCAGATAAACTTCTGAGTTATTTGGACCAATATTATTTAGAAGGAAAATGGAACTAATTTTTAACAAAAGATATTTTATGTGGCCTGCTATAAAAATAAATGTGAGGAAAAAAATAAATCTTGAAAGTAGACCGTTAATGGTAATAATCTCCTAGATCTAAAAAATGCTTCACAGGCAAACTGAATGCTGGCGACTCTTAAAAATAAATAATTTTCTTTCTACTCCAAAACAAGGATTCATTCTCCTCATTTCTTCATTATTAAAACTCAGAAAAAAATAAAAGTATTTCCTACTCTGAGTAATTTATATCCTCGTGTCCCAAATTCCTCTAACAGAGAATCGAGCAGAGGGTAGAAACCTAAACAAGAAGCTGTTGATTTAAATCGAGTGGAAATGTGACTGTTCTCAGGCTTGCCTGTGTGTGAGCTTTGTGGAGGGGAGATTTTGCCTTCCCCAGAACCTAGCCCACCTCCTCTACAGAATAGGCCTTCACCCACTTCCTGTGGCTGCATGTGATGCAAATGTTTCTCATTACTCAAACTCTATATCATAATTCTATAATGTTCAATAAAATAAAAACTTCTTGGACTGAACATTTTTAATACCCAGATTGCTTGCAAGATACTGCAGGCTGGCTAGGATTTTTCAGGGATATCGTGCCGATGTGCCCCTGGGAAATGAACAAGTGGGCGGCAAAGCCTGTGCAGCCAGCAGAAGGGTCTCTCCCTGGAATTAGTGGAGGTGGAAGCGGGGAAGTTTGGCTCTCTCATTCCTCCTCAGCAACCCCAGAGACCCCATCACTGGGGCTGCAGCATATAGCAATGTCCTCCATGGCCCTTTTCCTTTCCAGGCTCCTTTGGTTTCCCCAGTCCCAGTATTATTTGCATTCAAGCGATATTTCCTAAACCTTGGCTCTGCAGTAGGTTGTGAGCAGCCCGAGATCCAAGTGCAAGCTCACAACAGTGTTCATTCAGGATTCTAAGGCCAATGGTCTACCAAAAGAGCTCTGCTCAAGTGGGCAAGAAGCACTGAAAAAAAGACGGGTTTGTAATCAGTGGTATAACATGGTATTGAAAGCCATGGACTGGGACGGGTTTGCCTAAAAAGAATCCAGGATGAAAAGACAGTGGTTCAGGATAAGGCACCCGGGAATATGCAGATCTAACTGCTTCCCAGTATCCATCCTGCCCTTCTTCTTTAGTAATAGGGCCCTGGTTATTCAATTAAAAGACATTATTTTCCAGCATCTGCTACAGCTGGGAGGTCAACAGAATATAAAACAAGACGTTGCGTGGGGCTTATAAGAAGCCTCTTTAATGACTCCCCTAGAAGATACAACACTTTGCCTTTTCTCCTTTCCTTTAGATGTTTCCTGGTATATGGATGTGATGGCTGCCATCCTGGACCACGAGGTGATCTTGAGGATGCTAGGATGCTGAAATAGAAAGACAGATACTGAATTCCTGTATGGCCTACTTTTGAGCTTCTTTTTTTGTAAGAGAATTATCCTTCTAAATTATTATTATCATTATTATTATTATTGTTATTATCATTATTACTACTTAGTTTTTTAGGGCCACATCTGTGGCATATGGAAATTGCCAGGCTAGGGGTAGAATCGGAGCTGCAGCTGCTGGCCTAAACCTCAGCCACAGCAATGCAGGATCCAAGCCATGTCTGTGACCTACACCACAGCTCATGGCAACGCTGGATCCTTAATCCACTGCGTGAGGCCAGGGATGCAACCTGTGTCCTCATGGACACTAGTTAGGTTTGTAACCAGCTGAGCCACAATGAGAACTCCTAAATTATTTAAGCTACTATTATTTTTCTGTTTTGGTTTTTTGTTAAGTACATCCAAACTCAATCCTAATTGGAAAAATAAGGCAGGAAATGATGAGTTACGAATGAAGAAAATGAGGAGTTCCCGTTGTAGCTCAGTGGGTTACCAACCCAACAAGTATCCATGAGGATGTACGTTCAATCCCTGGCCTCACTCAGTGGGTTAAGGATCCGGTATTGCCATGAGCTGAGGTGTAGGTTGCAGATGCAGCTCGGATCCCATGTTGCAGTGGCTGTGGCATAGCCCAGCAGCTGCAGCTCCAATTTGACCCCTAGCCTGGTAATTTCCATATGCTGGTGTGGCCCTAAAAAGAAAAAAAAATGAAGAAAATAGGTAGTCACTGAGGTAGGTGGGAAAACAAATATAATGTCATAGAAGCCATGGGGACAAAAGTATTCCATGAAGAAGTGAATGGTCAAAAGTACCAAATCCTCCTGAGAGAGCAAATAAGGTAACGTTTAAAAGCATTTCTGAATATCTATTAGGCTTAGTGTCCTAGAAGTCATGGGTGACTTTTATGAGACTGTACAGGTTCCTGACTGGGATGAAATCCCATTTGGAGTGGGTTGGGTGATGAGAGGTAAGGAGATAGAGACCACAGGTACAGACAGACGTTTAAAAAATATGGCTGAAAAGAGAGGCCAAAGATAGAACGGAAGCTGGAAGGGGTTGTGAATGGGGCCAAGAAAGGATATTTCTCAGACAAGAGTGACCTGATAAAGTCCTATGAAGAGTCAGATAATAAGGAGAGGTTAAATATATTTAGAGGGAGAGGAGTTTCAATCTTTGTCCAGACCTGGTGCCATGGTCCCTCACTTACAAACACCTCCTCACAAGTACCCTCAACTTCCTTTCTTATTCCCCCTTGTGTTTGGGGAAAACCCTGTTCCAGAATGAACTCAAAAATTCCTTTTTTTTTTTTTTTTTTGCTTTTTAGGACTGCAGGTATGGCATATGGAGGTTCCCAGGCTAGGGGTCGAATTGGAGCTACAGCTGCTGGCCTACACCACAGCCATAGCAATGCAGGATCCGAGCCATGTCTGTGACCTACACCACAGCTCATGGCAATGCCAGATCCCTAATCCACTAAGTGACACCAGGAATCAAACCTACATCCTCATGGATCCTAGTTGGGTTTGTTTCATCAGCACCACATGCGGAACTCTGCCAACTTTTTTTAAAGTATATTTATTGAAGTATAGTTGATTTACAGTGGTGTGTATTAATTTCTGCTGTACAGCAAAGTGATTTAGTTGTATATATATATATATATATATATATATATATATATATACACACACATATATATATATACACATACACTCTTTTCAAATATTTTTTCCAATTATGATTTATCATGAGAGATTGAATATAATTCTCTGTGCCATACAGTAGGATCTTGTTGTTTATCCCTTGTAAGTGTAATAGCTTACATACATGTGCTAACCCCAACCTCCCATTCCAACCCTCCCTCAACCCCCTCCCCCTTGGCAACCACGGGTCTGCTCTTCTTGTAATTATATTTGTTTCATAGATAACATTCATTTGTGTCATATTTTAGGTTCCACATATAAATGACATCATATGGTATTTGTCTTTCTTTTTCTGAGTTACTTAGTATGATAATCGATAATTGCATCCATGTTGCTGTAAATGGCATTATTCCATTCTTTTTTATGGCTGAGTAGTATTCCATTTTCTTAATCCATTCATCTGTCAATGGACATTTATGTTGTATCCATGTCTTGGCTATGGTGAATAGTGCTGCAATGAACACAGGAGTGCATGTATCTTTTTAAATTACAGTTTTGTCGGAATATATGCCCAGGAGTGGGATTGCTGGATCATATGGTAGTTAGCTTTCTGAGAAACCTCCATTCTGTTCTCCACAGTGGCTGCACCAACTTAACATTCCTACCAGTAGTGCAGGAGGGTTTCCTTTTTTCTCTATCCTCTATAGCATTTACTTGTAGACATTTTAATGATAGACATTCTGACTGGTGTGAGGTGAAACTTCATTGTAGTTTTGATTTGCATTTCTCTAATACTTAGCGATTTTGAACATATTTTTTCATGTGCTTATTGTCCATTTGTATGTATTCTTTGGAGAAATGACTATTTAGGTATTCTCCCCATTTTTTGATTGGGTTCTTCGCTTTTTGTTGTTGAGCTGTTTGTATATTTTGGAAATTAAGCCCTTTTCAGTCACATCATTCACAAATATTTTCTCCCATTCTGTAGATCTTTTCATTTTGTATATGGTTTCCTTTGCTGTACAGAAGCTTGCAAGTGTGATTAGGTCCCTTTTGTTTATTTTTGTTTTTATTTCTATTACTTTGGGAGATTGACCTAAGAAAAACACTGGTATGATTTAGGTCAGAGAATGTTTTGCCTATGATCTATTTTAGGAGTTTTATGGTGTCATGTCTTATGTCTTTGAGCCAGTTTGAGTTTATTTTTGTATATGGTGAGAGTGTATTCTAATTTCATTGATTTACATGCAGCTATCCAGTTATCCCAACACCACTTGCCAAAGACACTATTTCCCACTGCATATTCTTGCCTCCTTTGTCAAAGATTAATTGGCCATAAGTGTCTGGGCTTATTTCTGGGCTCTCTCTTCTGTTCCATTGATCTATTTGTCTGTTTTTGTGCCAGTACCATGCTGTTTTGATTACTCTAGCTTTGTAGTATTGTATGAAGTCTGGGAGGGTTATGCCTCCATCTTTGCTCTTTTTCTTCAGGATTGCTTTGAAAATTCTAGGTCTTTTATGGTTCCATGTAAATATCAGGATTATTTGTTCTAGTTCTGTCAAAAATGTCATGGGTAATTTGATAGAGATCATACTAAATTTGTAGATGGCCATTTTAACAATACTAATTCTTCCTACTCAAGAGCATGGGGTATCTTTCCATTTATTTAAATCATCTTTATTTTCCTTTATTAATGTTCTCAGCATACATGTCATTCACCTCCCTGGTCAGGTTTATTCCTAAGTATTTTATTTTTGAGCCCAACAATCTACATGATTTCACCTGAACAACCACTGGAGAAAATCACACAGTGAGTTGACAGCTACATCTAAGAAGCATTCTTTCCCACTCAGAGGAGGGCTTCACATCTTTCCTCTCCTCAAAATCTCCACAGTTCTTTCCCTACCCTCAGGTGGCCGATGGTCTGACCTCAACTTTAATAGAAAACGAAGGGCATTAAAGATGATTTTTTTAAAAAAACTCCACTTGAAATGCCTAGAAGTATTAAACAGTTTGTTTTTCACCTACACCTCCTTAACAGAGACATCTCATTTAGGCAATTAGGGAGATGCTCATTGACAGAAGGAGGGTTGTTACAAGAGGAAAAGTCATTTTTCAGTTTTCAAATTTATTTTATAGACAACAATCTGAAGCGAAAAGGCTTTGGGTTTTTAAGTTCACAAACTCTTTGAGTTTTACAGATTTTAGCCACAAGATATAGGGAAATGTGTGTACACATTTTGGATTTCACAATGATGGGGGTTGTAAGTGGAAGCGGGGTGTGTGCATGTGACTCCTGCAAAATGAAGAATTATCCTGCCCCCACAGCTGAAAGCATCCCCATCCTGGTACTTCCTTGCCCAGTTCTGAATCTGTAAGGGACTGAGAAAGGTATGGTTATCAGGGGCTCAAATCCCTCAGTAATGAGGATTTGGGTGATGTCACCAGATGAGTCACTGAGACTAACAGAGGTGACAGCTGAGGGCCGGGGAAATTTTGGATAGACTGCAGAGGAGAGAGAGTGAGGATCACTTGCAGCCCTGAGACCAAGGGCAGCAACAGGGACTATACTTTGTCCTTCTAACCCCCTACTTATAAATTCCCCTCCCAATGAGAAGCCTGTTGGCAACCTGGAAGAGCTGCTCCCTGAACGCAGATGAAGTGGATCTGGACTCTAGAAGCTGAGGAGGTAGCGCCCTCTGCTCTGTGTCTGAGAAAGAACTTGCTGTTCTGAGGCAAAAAGTGCTGGAACTAAGAGCCTCCAGCTTCAGCACCTTTGGGATCCTTAACAGTGCAGGGGCCGAGTTGCTCTGGGTAGCCCCCAGCCAACTGCTGAGCATGATGGGGGGTGGGGGACAAGGGTCTTGCCATCTCTGCCCAAAGCAGATTTCCTCTAGTGGGCAACTTTGCTCTAGAGCACCACGCTGGACTGGCTGTGTGATCTGCTTGAGGTGGGAGTCTCTCCCAGCCTAAGCCTTCTTCTCTTCTTTGCCTTCGCTAGGTGTCAGATCAGCACCACAGTTGTCAGGATTCCTGCCCAGTCCTGCTCCCCTGCCCTGGATCTTTCATAGGCTTTACTCCCCAACACACTTCTTGCACTCCCAACTCTGTTGCAGTGCCTGCTTCCCAAACCACCCAGACAGACACTGATGGTTAAAGAATACGAGACCCAGGACACAAACGGACAATCCTTTTATCCTATACCAGTTCAGGACTAAGCCTTGTGGATTATTCTTTCTCAATGCATGATGTATCGGTTTTATGTTCCATTTTTTTTTCTTTTTGTCATTTTGTGTTTTAGGGCTGCATTGGTGGCATATGGAGGTTCCCAGGCTAGGGGTTGAATCAGAGCTGTAGTTGCCGGCCTACACCAGACCCACAGCAATGCGGGATCTGAGCCACGTCTGTGACTACACCACAGCTCACCGCAATGCTCAGATCCCTGAGCAAGACCAGGGATCGAACCTGAGTCCTCATGGATGCTAGCCGGGTTCATTAACCATTGAGCCATGACGGGAACTCCATCTTATCTTCCATTTTTAATGTGTAATTTGAGCCTTTACTACAATTTGCCTTATAATTATTTACTTAAGTCATACCTATTTTTAAAATAATTCAATGCAGAATTCAAGCTATACAGAACTAAAATTATCATTTTTTTATTTTTATTTTTTCCTTTTATTTTTGGGCCACAGGTGCAGCCTATGGAAGTTCCCAGGCTAGGGGTCAAATAGGAGCTACAGCTGCTGGCCTCCACCATAGCCACAGCAATGCCAAATATGGGCTGTGTCTGTGACCTACATCGCAGCTCACACCAATGCCGGATCCTTTAACCCACTGAGCGAAACCAAGGATCAAACCCGTATCCTCATGGATCCTAGTTGGGTTATTTACCGCTGAGCCACGATGGCAACTCCTAAAATTATCCTTTTAGATTCTAGCCCTAATTCCCAGAGTTAACCACTAATTTGTATATCCTTCCAAATTGCATTTATTTCAATATACAAACAGGATTATAGTAAACACTGCTATGTAACCTGTGGGATATTTTTAATTTGAAACTATTATTTTGGACGTAGGAACATCTTTCCATATCAATCTATGTAACCATATTCTTTTAACCAATTACTATATTTAGTTAGTAAGTCATGTTACTACAGAATAGTTACTTCTAGGATTTCCCTATTATAAATAACGCTGCAGTGAATCTCCTTGTATTTAGGTAACTGATGCTCCTGTCTGACCATTTTTTATTGGCATGTTAATCTTCATACTGATTTGTAGGAGTTCTTTAAATATTAAAGAAATCGGCTCATATTCTGATATGTGTAACAAATATTTTTCTTCAGTTTGTTGCAGTATTTTCTTTTGACATTGCTTGCAGTATTTTTTTATATAAAATGTAAAATGTGTATGTAGTCAAATTTATGACTGTTTTCTGTTACAGATTTTAGGTTTGGAGTTGTGCCTAGAATGACCTTTTCTATACCAATATCATGAAAAACAAATCACCTGTGTATATTTCTAGTTAAGTATTAAAATCTTTTATTTTCTGGAGTTTATTTCTGCATAACTGATCGAGTTTTATTTTTTCCCAAATGGCTGCCAGTAATTTTATTTTATTTTATTTTACTTATTTATTTCGGCTTTTCAGGGCCACATCCGTGGCTGATGGAAGTTCCCAGGCTAGGGGTCAAATTGGAGCTGTAGCTGCTGGCCTCTACCACAGCCACAGCAATGCGGGATCTGATCACATCTGCCGACTTACACCACACCTCAAGGCAATGACAGATCCTTAACCCACTGAGCAAGGCCAGGGATAGAACCCGCATCCTCATGGACCCTAGTTGGGTTCGTTAACTGCTGAGCCACAAAGGGAACTCCTGCCAGTAATTTTAAATGCCATGTATTAAATGATTCATCTTTCCCCTCAGATTTGAAATGCCACCTTTACCACACTCCAAATTCCTATAATATTTCTGCATTACCATGCTCCCCAGCTGCTTAGGGTGCTTGCAGAATTCGTGTTAGTCACCATAAGTGAAAAAAAAAAATGAGATAAACAGGAAAATGGAAAAACTGACCTAAATGTAAATGAACAGGAGAGTTCTCCCAGGTCCTCATCACGTTTATAGAGCGCTCTAAAGTGGAAAGAGGGGGACTGCATCTTCAGGCCAGCAAGCAAGAGGGCACAGATCGGAGCAATCTGGGTTCTTGCTGCCCTCTTCCTGTGAAATCCTTCCCATTAGAGTTCTTGGAGTGTATGAAAGCATGGTAGTTTTTAATGAGCGCATAACTCCAGCAAAGCTTTCACTTCAAAGCCTGTTGCTATTAGATCTGCTGCATTAGTGAAGTAAGTAGGGGATCAGTTGCACATGAGAACTTTGAGTGTCTTATGGCCTCCCTCTGCTGCAAGACAGCCTTTCTGAAGGTGATTGCAGACGGACGTGGCCCCACATCTTTGAAGTATGCTCAATGCAGAATCAATTCAGGAACTCACAGATACTAGTTATCAGCTTGTGTTTATTCACTTCGCAGAGAAGGGTTTAATTAATGTAATACATATTGGTCAATGCTTTGCTTTTAAACTTTACCTTTGGCCCACCAACAGATCAATATGTATTTTAATCTTCTTCTGTTTTAGAACTGGTTTTAAGACTCACGGCAGAGGCCCAGATTTCACAGTCATTAATTGCTATTATCAGCCCCTTTCATTTCCTAAACATCAGCAGTTTCCTGAAATTCTGCTTTCAGTCCTCTACTAAGTTATCCTTTCGTGTTCATCACTTGGTTCTGTAGGGTCTTTCAACCAAGTACAGAGTTTACAACTAGCTAATAATGGGAAGAAAAAGAATGGCCTGAAATTCTCCATTGATTAACAATTCTACCTGCCTTCATCACCAACTGCACACAAAACTCAAGAAGTTGTCTGGCTACTTCTTGATGGAGGCTATCAAGTACTTTGAAGGCTTCAGGTGGGCTGGCCACAAAGTAGAGGAGGTGTATTCTTTTGCTCTTTTAAATAAGTATTGAATTATCCTTTTTGGGTGGATAATTACTCTACATGTCACAATATAACTTCTTTCTTCCTAAACTGTCAGTATTTTCCAGTGTATCAAAGATTGGGACATCAGGAGGACCTGCCATTCCCACCTAATTCAGGCAAGTCACTTCATTTCTGTGGATGTAAATACCCTCATCTGTAAGAGGGAATCACAGCAGGAACTTTCTGGAAATTATGAGATAAGCTGAATAATGTATTTGCACAGTGCCTGCTACCAAGACACATCCGAATAAGGGAACTGTCCCTGTTACAGTGTTGGTATTATTGGTGTCTTGTTGACTCAATAAAGGGCATTAACTGAGTGGACAGGATACTCTTAATAAATGGTCAGCCTTGTTCCCACCCAAAAATGCATGTCTTATTCAGCTTAGGAAGAATGGGAATTGACATCATTCATCAAACAGTCTTTCTACTTAGTGTGTCGCAATATTTCAAGACTATTTCCATTTGCCACATTATAGAATCTCCCTTCTTGTACTGCTCTTTGTATACAAAATTCCTTTGCTATTTTATAGAGTTTATTCTAAACATAAAATTATACATGTTCACTGTAGAAAATTATAAAAAGATAAGAAAATATGATTAAGAGAAAAACAATTATAAAGAAAACAAAAGTTATTCGTAATTCTGCTTCTGGTAGCATTTTGGTATGTTTTCAATGAAATACATACATACCAATGTTTCTATATACTTTATGTATACATGTAGAAACAAATCAAAAGCAGTTTGCATACAGAAGTAAACTTACTTGAAAATAAGCTTGGTTCTGAAATGGAAATCCATTTTTTAAAAGTCTATAGTGAAATTAAATATAGCACAACATTTGTTGCTGTTGGCTAAAATCAGTCCCATTTTGCTCTGTTGTGTAGCTTAATTCACATCTACAGAAGACCGTGAATGGAAAGTCTATACAATGGGTTGCTTCTATATACAGTTTTACGCCCTATCTTTTTGATCAAATACCAAATGAGA
Source organism: Catagonus wagneri (assembly GCA_004024745.2). Taxonomy (NCBI): domain Eukaryota; kingdom Metazoa; phylum Chordata; class Mammalia; order Artiodactyla; family Tayassuidae; genus Catagonus; species Catagonus wagneri. Next base: position 19,102,711 of record PVHT020000022.1, on the reverse strand, counting down.
ACTTTTCATGAGATATTTGCATGAGAACAATGCAATAAATATTCTATGAATCTGTGATTCTCAATACTGCAGAACAGATTGCTGTATGGATACAAACTTTACTTGACAATCTCTTATTTTGCACAGAGAAATCTTAGTGTGTATCTCTGGTTATTTCCTTAGGAAAGACTCGCAGAAGTTGGATCAAAGGTAATGAATTTATTTAAGGATTATGATATATTTGACCAAATGCTTTCCAGCATGATTGTACTTAGGTACACACTACCCACAGTGGCACTATTATTGGCCCAAACTTATAATCATTTAAAAAAAATCCTCTCTGGTTATACAGGCATGAAGATGTATTCCCTTCCATCTACTGAGATATGCTTGCTAAGCCCTGGATGTCTATACTTCCTTTAACCATTGCAGGCCTTAGAGCTCCAAATTACCCGTAGTAGCTCACATTTGTGCCAGGGCCATGGCTTCACTGGCATTACCTTCTTTCTTGTCTTGTTGCCCACCTGGGCTCTAACATTTGAAGCCGTAATGATTAGTTTTACATGATGTGAGACTACACTGCCGTCTCCTCTGACACCAAGGACTATAAATTCCCCTGTGCTCTACTCTGCCACAGGTTAGAAGGGGTTATTTATGTTGCTTCAACAGTTCTGGATGAAAAGACGGATTCCAAGCTGAGTCTTTGGTTTCCCTACTTCAAATTCCCTCCTTATGTTGCAGGTGTCACAGAATTGCTTAGTTTCCAAAGGGCAACACACACGCACGCGCACAGACACACAGTTTTAGTTCTTGCCTTCCTACCTAGGGGTGAATACACATACATGAAGGGATTATTATAGACTGTTCTCATCTCAGGCAATCGAGTCCATCCCAATGAGCAGATTATTATAACTCCTTAACACAATTACCCAGCACCAGTCAAAGAGATTTTCCCAAATAGTATTCAACACAACTGTTTATCCAGTAACAATTGCCTGTGGGACTTTGGGAGCAGAACCGAAGATCCTTTAAAAGGTGCTGCTTTCCTAGATGTTCTTTACATACTTCAGAGACTCCCCTCTCTCCCTCTTCCTCCCTCCCTCTTTCTCTCTCTCTCTCTCACACACACACTTATGACAAAATCAGTAATACGAGGTGCATAAAATTTAAAAAAATATTGTCTATTACAGTCTCAAATATTAAGTAATGAATCTGAAAAATAAGAAAATAGTAATAATATCATTTCTTAAGAAAGAAAAGCCAGATGTTACTTGGAAATTAAAGATACAAGAAAGAAAATGAAGACAACTCCCATTAACCTGGAAAGTATTATATTCCAAGGACTCTGTGGTTGAATTCACCAGGGGACAGACAGCTGGGGAAAACAGAGCAGACATGATGACACAACCTCAAGCAGTATTCATTATTTAAGGGGAAGAAGGAAAGGGGTCAGAAAAGAACCTGTCAAAGAAGAGGAGGCCAACCAAGATCATGCATCTATGTGGAAGCTGAAATCAGAGCTTCACGAAGCAGAAGCAAGTGCATGGTTAAGAGCTGCACAAGAGTCAAGGACAAACTTAACAGAATTAGGTGGGACTTATGAGTTAGGAGGTGACCTTCAAGGGACAATGAAAGTTCATGTTTCCTGAGTGACTTTTCTGGAGAGGCCCAGTATTTCCTCCTAACCTCACACCACTTTCTCATACAATCAGTCTACCATGTCCCTCTGTCTCTTCCTGTTGCCTCTTCTGAGCAGGTAACAGCCTACAGGGCTCTCTCTCTGGATACCGATGGCTCCAGGGAGGTGGACCACAAAGAATCAAGAGTTTTAGGCTAAACTCTTTTAGGTTCTAAAACTGGAAAATGATGTGAACTGGAGCTATGGTGGTCGTGCCTGGGTCGGTTTGGAAATAGAGCTGAGAGCCAGTTAGCAAGGGAGAGGAGAGGAAGCAGAGGTGCAGAGAACAACTGTGGTGAGAGAGCAGGGAGCCTCATAAACAGAAGAGAAAGAGGGACTCTGCCTCCTCTGGAAGCTGGCTGCAGTCCTTGCCCTGGGGGCCCATGAATAGCCTGCTTTCCTTCCAATGACTTTAAGCGGGATTTGGTGCCACATAATCTAATTAGCCCTACTGGAGACAGTGACTACTCTGTACCATTTAGCTGTGTGCTAAATATCCTCTCACAGAATGCTCACAAGAGCCCAGCAAAATAGGTGTCATTATCTCCCCTTTCCCTGAGAAAAATCTAAAGTTCATGAGGTTAAATGACATGCCTAAGGTCACACAGCTGCTGGAGGAATTTGGTTCTAAATTCTCAGATCACTCCTCTGGACCATAAACATGATATAAGCTCAATTACTGCTGATTGAGAAGTCCGCAGAAGTGCATAAAGACTGTATCTGTGCTCTAATCTCTTCCTGTACACTAAGTTATAATTGGAACACCTTAATTTGCTTTACTCATGGATCAGCATTCAGAATGCTCCATGAGAGAGGAAGTGTGTCAGAGAGAGACAGAAGCTTCGAAAAGAAGTTTGCATTCTCCTGGTTCATAAAATACACTACAACTACAATATGAACTTTATCAGAAGTTCTTAGAGACTCTAACAGAAGTATAAGCCTTTTCAGTTATTAAAAGCATTGAAAGCTTTTTATGGCGCATGAAAAAGACAAACTCCTCCCTTTCAAATTATTCTACTTTATAGTACAATTCCTTTAGCTGGGAGGACAACTTCAGACACTTTTTTTCAAATAACCCCAACCATTTAAAATGTACCTTTAAGAAGTCATGCTGAGAGTATAGGGAAAAGAGACAGACGGAGTCAGAAAAGGCGGGTGGGGAAGGGGAGAGAAGGAAGAAGAAAAGGTAAGACATTGTTTCTGAAGTAGGAAGAATTTCCCAGTTCTTCTGGCCTACTTTAAAAATGAGCTGGGTATTTCTATCCACAAAGAACACTTAACATCATTTAGGTAGCCACAACTTAAACATCTTCTCCTTGTCCACTCCAGTCAGATCTTTCCACCTATTTGTCATCCCCAATGCACAAAACTCACTTTAAATAGACACTTTCCGTGAAAGCAAGGATGCTGTCTTAGCACAGGCTGCTATAACAAAAAAACTGAAGATTGGGTAGATTCAAAAACACCTATTTATCACAGTTTGGAAGGCTGAGAAGACCAAGATCAAGGTACCAAGGTTCCAGCCAATTCAGTTCTTAGTGAGGATCTTATTCCTGACTTGAAGACAGCTACCTCCTCATTGTGTCCTCACAAGGTGGAAAGAAAATGACCTCTCTTTCTCTTTTCTCCTTATGAAGCCACTAATTCCATCATTGGGGCCCTACCCTCATGACCCCATCGAACCCTAAGTATCTCCCTAAGGCCCCATCTCCAAAAGATCACCCTAGACACTGGGGTCCAGGGTTTTGATGTACGATTTTGAGGGAACACAATTCAATCTGCAGCAGAACTTTGAACTATTAAAAGAATTTTTTGAACCATTAAATGAAATAAAACACAATGGAATATTACTCAGCCATTAAAAGGAATGAAATAACAATAGTTACAGCAACATGGGTGGACCTAGAAATTATCATGCGAAGTGAAACCAGTCAGATAATTAGCAACATCCAATGCTACCGCTTACATGTGGAAACTAAAAAGACACAATGAACTTCTTTGCAGAACAGATAATGACTCACAGACTTTGGAAAATCTATGGTTTCCAAAGAAGAAAATCTGGGGGGTGAGGGGATGCACCGAGGGTTTGTGACGGAAATTCCGTCAAATTGAGTTGTGATGATTTTTGTACACCTATAATTGTAGTAAAATTCATTAAGCAATGGAAAAAAAATTAAATGATACCACCTGAAAAAGAAAAAAAAAATACATGAAATAAAACAAACATGTGAGCAACCTCCAGAATATCAGCCATGATATTGTAGGATACAAATATCTACCCAAGTAGAATGAGATGAGAACACCTAAATACATGCCAAGGAGCTCCTATACTTTGGGAAGGTTGGAGAAAAAGTCTTTGAAGAGGAATCTAAAACCATGAGAAATGATTTTTAAGAAAATAGTTTCAATAAACCTTCACTGAGAATCCAAATTGGAAAATGTGGGCATGAGGGGAGCAGAGGTCTTAGGTGTAGGCTACTGTCTCAGGAATAGAATCCAGATGCTGAGGGTGCCTGGAGGGGGAGGTCGGCTTCAAATTCTCTCTGGGCCATGTGCTAAGGAGACCAATGGGACTGAGGTTAGTCCAAGAATTCTGACATAAGATCAGTTTAAAAATCGGCCCTGGAACCTTTGAAATCTTGAATATAACATGTAGTTTCACAAATTCAGTTGTTCCTTGAACTTGCTTTTGGGGGATGAATATACATGTTTTTGGAAAACCTCTTCCATAGACCGGTTGGTTCTGCAAAAGTAAAGCCAAGATCCTAATCTGAAATAAAATATTTCCAGAAAACATTAACTGCTCTATAGAATTCTATAAAAAACTCTATTATGTGTGCAGTTGTCTCTCAGCAGTCTGTGGCTAGGAAGTAGGTTGGGAGGAAAGCTAAGATTATTTTTCCCACTCTTTCTAGAACTCACTTATATGGGTAGAGTACTTGGACTCTGAGTGAAGAAGACACACTACAGAGCACATTCATTGTCAAGAAGTAGCTGGCCTCTTACCGCCTCACATTGGTCAGGATAGCCATCATCAAAAATCTACAAATAACAAATGATGGAGAGGATGTAGAGAAAAGGGAATTCTCCCACAATGTAAGTGAGAATGTAAGTTGGTGCAGCCACTATGGAAAACAGTTATGGAGGTTCCTTAGAAAACTAAGGATAGAATTTACCATATGATACAGCAATCCCACTCTCTGGGCATAAATCTAGAGAAAACTATAATGTGAAAAGATACATGCACCCCTACCTTCATAGCAGCAATATTCACAATAGCCAAGACATGGAAACAACCTAAATGTCCAAGAACGGATGAATGGATGAAGATGTGTTACATATATACAATGGAATACTACTCAGCCATAAGGAAGAACAAAATAATACCATTCGCAACAACATGGATGGAATTAGAGATTATACTCCTAAGTGAAGTAAGTGAGAAAGAGAAAGAAACGCCATGTGATTTCACTTATAAGTGGAATCTAAAATATGACGCAAATGAGCCTATCTACAAAACAAAAACAGACTCACAGATGTAGAAAACAGACTTATGGTTGTCAAAGGGGATGGGGAGAGGAGGGAGCTTGGGGATAGCAGATGAAAAATACTATACAGAGAATGGACAAGGTCTTTCTCTACAGCACAGTGAAATATATTCACTATCCTATGATAAACCATAATGGAAAAGAATTCAAAACAGAATGTGGGAGTTCCCGTTGTGGCTCAGTGGGTAATGAATCCGACTAGGAACCATGAGGTTGCTCAGTGGGTTAAAGATCCGGCATTGCTGTGAGCTGTGGGGTAGGTTGCAGATGCGGCTCAAGTCCCATGTTGCTGTGGCTGTGGCGAAGGCCGGCGGCTACAGCTCCTGTTAGACTCCTAGCCTGGGAACATCCATATGCCGCGGGTGCGGCCCTAGATAAGGCAAAAAGGCAAAAAAAAAAACAAAAAACAATGTTTATATAAGTATAACTGAATTACTTTGCTGTACAGCAGAAATTAACACATTATTATAAACCAACTATACTTCATTAAAAAGAAGAAAGATGGCCTCTGAAACATGGCAGCAGACCAAGGAGAGTCACTCTGTGGAAGGGCTTTTCCTAAGAACACTGGAGTCTTACATCTATTTCCATTTTAAGATTTTTCTTTTCTATGATAAAATTCCCTTCAGTTATTCTTAAGTACTCATTAACATTTTGCTAAACACTACAGCCTGGTCTTAGTAAAGAGATTCAATTAATAATAAAAATTATTAAAATAATAAGTTTTATGTTATCTATACATAACCACAATTATAGAAATGATTTTTAATATTTTTTTAATTTTACACAAAGAAAAGCCCAGGCCCAGATAGCTTCACTAGTGAATTCTATTAAATGTACAAAGAAAAACTGATATCAACCCTTCCTAAACTCTTCCAAAAAACGGAACAGGAGGAAGAATTTTCCAATTCATTTTCTATGAGCCCAGTATTAACCTAAACAAACAAAAAAACCTTCAGACCAATATCCATTATAGACAGAGATAAGATCTTCAACAAATCCTAGCACATGGAATCCAGCAACAACAACAAAAAAAGGTTTATATATCACATTATGGCCAAGTAAGATTGATCCCAGGGATGAAAGTTTGGTTTAATATGTGAGATTTAATCAATGGAACACATCATATTAATAAAGGACAAAAACCACAAGATCATATCAGCAAATGTATAAAAATCTTTTGATAAAAAACTAATCCTAAAATTCAGATGGAAACACAAGGGCTACAAAATAGCCAAAGCAATCTTTAAAAGAAAAATAAAGTTGGAGGACTCACATGTCTCAATTTCCAAAACTTAACTTCAAAGCTATGGTAATCAAGACAGTGAGGTTCTGGCTAAGAATAGACACGTAGATCAATGGCATAGAACAGAGAGTCCAGAAATAAGTCCTTTTACTTACAGTCAAATGATTTTTGAAAAGACTGTCAAGACAACTCAATGGAGAAAGAGCAGTCTTTTAATAAATGGTGCTGGGACAACTGAATTTCACATGAAAAATAATACCTAATACTACATACAGTAATTAACTCAAAATGATCATTGACCTAAATGTAAGAGCCAAACTATAAAACTCTTAGAAGAAACTGTAGAATAAGTCTTTGTGAACTTGGGTAGGGCAGTGGTTTCTTAGATATGACATGAGGAGCACATGAAAAAAGAAAAAAATAGGCAAAATTGGATATAACCAAAATTTTAAAATAATCCAATAATTCAACTTCTGGGTATTGATCCGTAGGGAACCATCATTAACTGCTGGCAGGAATGTTAAGTTGGTGAAGTCACTATGGAAACAGAATGGAGGTTCTTCAAAAAATTAAAAAGAGAACTACAATTTGATCTAATAATTCAACTTCTGGGTACTGATCTGAAGAAAATGAAAACACTAGCTTGAAAAGATATATGTATCCTTATGATCACTGCACCATTATTTACAGTAGTCAAGGTATGCAAACAACCTAAGTGTCCATCTATAGAAGGATAGATACAGAGGATGTGCAGCCATAACAAAGAATGAAATCTTAGCATTTGCAACAACATGGATGGATCTAGAGGGTATTATGCTAAGTGAAATAAGTTAGAGAAATGCAATTACCTTATGATTTCACTTATATGTGGAATCTAAAAGACAAAACAAATGAAGCAAAATAGAAACAGAGTCATGGATACAGAAAGCAAACCAGTGGTTGCCAGAGAGGAAGGAGGGTTGGGGAGGTGTGAGATGAAATAGCTGAAGGAGATTAACAGGTATGAACTTCCAGTAATAAAATAAATAAGTCAGGGGGTGCAATTTACAGCACAGGAAATATAGTCAATAATATTACAATAACTTTGTATGGTGACAGATGGCAACTAGACTCACCATGGTGGCCATTTTAAAGCATATGTAAATATCGAATCACTATGAGGTATACTTGAAACTCTTATGATACTGTACGTCAATTGTACTTTAATTAAAAAAAGAATAAAAAGATGGAGTTCCTGTCATGGCTCAGAGGTTAGCGAACCCGACTAACATCCATGAGGACGCGGTTTCAATCCCTGGCCTCACTGAAGGGGTCGAGGATCCTGCGTTGCTGTTGCGCTGTGGTGTAGGTCGCAGACAAGGCCCAAATCCCAAGTTGCTCTGGCAAAGACGTGGATTAACTGGAAACTTCATACTTCGCTGGTAGGAATGTAAAATGCTGTAATCACTTTGGAAGAGTGTGAAAATTCCTCAAAAGCTTAAACTTAGAGTTATTATACAACCCAGTCATTCTACTTCTAGGTATTTACACAAGAAAATGAAAACATATGCCCATACAAAAACTTCTATATGAATGTTCACAGCAGTATTCCTCATAATAATTCCAAAGTAGAAACAAATCAAATGTCAGTTAACTGATGAGTAGATAAAGAAAATGTCCATACAATGTCCATCCATACAATGGAGTATTACTATACCTAAAAAATGAGTTAAGTGCTGATACATATGCCAATATAAATAAAACTTGAAAACACCATGCTAAATAAAAGAAGCCAGGTTAAAAAAGTCAATACATATGACTCTGTTTACATGAAATGTCCAGAATGGGCATATTCATAGAGATAGGACATAGATTATAGCTGCCAGGGCCTAGGACTCATGAGGACTGGAGAGTGACTGCCAATGGGTATGGAGCTCTTCTCTGGTGAGATGAAAATGTTCTGTAATTAGAAAGTGGTAATGGTTACACATCCTTGGAATACACTGAAAACTATGGAGGGAACTGTATGATCTGTGAATTACATTCCAGTAAGGCTATAATTTTTTTCAAAGACAAGCATGTGATCTAAGTGTTTGAAGCCTTATTTGAATTACGTAGGTAAATTCAGTCCATGTGTGATTGTCAACTGCAAAAGTTATTTAGTGATAAAGGGACACAGACTTTCTACTCTTTTTTGTTTGTGTTTTTGTTTTACAGCCACACATGTGGCATATGGAAGTTCCTGAGGCCTACACCAGAGACACGGCAACACTAAATCCAAGCTGCATCTGTGACCTATGACGCAGCCTGTGGCAACACCGGATCCTTAACTCACTGAGCGAGGCCAGGGATCGAACCCACATCCTCACAGTGTCAAGTCCTTAACCTGCAGAGCCACAACAGGAACTCTAGGCTTCCTGTTCTGATTAACTTGATATTCAGGGAAAACTGTGTCAGACTCCCTCAAGAGTTTCTCTTATGGAGAACAGGGATTCTTTTTCTTTCTCCCTATAGAATAAAGAGTATGAAGTCCTACAGATTATTAAGTGGCTTTGGAGCTGATCACGGCATCCACGTGCCAGGACTGTTACATGCAGCCATACAGGTTGCATCCTCGTCATAGAGACGATGCTGTGGTTGGTGCCCTATGAAGGTGTACTTGCTGGCAGTCCTCTGTGTCCTTCAAGGAGTCTTGGACCCAGGCACACTTCAGTAAGAACATCACCACCATTAACTACCTGAAGGCACAATTTAAATTCTGACTATAAATGTGAACTCTACTTCACAGGAATTTCTCTCTAGTTTCCACATTATAGATTTAGAATTTCTCCCCAGCCCAGAGGAAAACTTAAGTTTAATCACAGGTAGGGCTTCTGTAACCATAAATGCATTCACAGTGAATTCAATAGTCAGCTGTACATCAAGGTCACTAGAATGAATTGTTGCCTTTATACCTCAGGTCCTAAGTGATTTTCAGGGAGTAGTCAGGTTCCAGAGCTGTCCATGCACAGTTTTACTATGAAAGCCTCTTACTTTCAGACCAGAAGTAAGCTTAGAAAAAGTAAAGAGAAATATATTTTGCTTATTTCTGGAAAAAAAGGCAAAAATGAGATATCCTAGTCTATATTTATGAGAAATATAATTTGCTTATTTCTGGAAAAAAGGCAAGAATGAGATATCCTAGTCTATATTTATTTCCTGTATGCTGCTCTTGACAAGGCATTCAATATGATTCCGTTCTCTCTTACATATATACCCCCAAACACAGAAGGGATCTATAGAAAACGTGTAGTTCCCCATATATTCTTGTCTTTCATGAATATTTATGAATATCTGGTAGCTATTAACCTGTCAGCTGAGTCTCCTTCAGATCTAAATAAGACTTTTTATTTTACATAGTTTCCTACTGCAGCACAACATTTCTGGAGCCGCTTCACTGGAAGGACTCTGTCAACAATCAGCATTTCACTGGCATTAACATGCAATAAAAGACTTATGAAGCATGACTCAATTAAAGCACCCAAAAAAAAACAAACCCCCCCCCAAAAAAAAAATGTCTTCAGATAACATTAACACAGTAGTTTTCAAAACCTATGTGGGGCTTCCTCTGCATGACTAGCATTAAGGTCAGTAAGTGGAAAAAAACTATGCCTGAGCTTCTAACAAACCCATACACAAGGTAATTTGGAGGAAAGAACAAAACTCTGTTTTGATTTATCTCCTCATGCTGTATCCAGATATTTTACAATTTACACAGTAGGCAATATCAATTAGGTCTCACTACTATGAAGATTAAGAACAAATTTTTCCATTTGAGATGTTAACGGAAATTTAATTTGCACAGAAAATACAGTTTGGGAGATCTATTTGGGACTCAGCTCTACTTAAAACAAACAAACCAAAAAGGCTTCTGCAGGGAGTGGTTCAGAGAAAATACATAAGCACCCACGGTGGGAACTCCTAGGACATCTGATAACTGGGTATGACAATCAACACATTCCACAGCCGGAAAAGAGACACACTACATTGCTAATGTTCAAGAGAAAAGATGGCACTCTTCTACCAATATGTAAACATACGTAATACTTGTGGCTCATTTAACCAGGAGGGATGGGTGTGTTCCCTACAAAACCTGAAGTTTTTTTTGTTTGTTTGCTTTTGTTTTTGCTATGCTTGAAACACATTAACATTCTTGGTTTAAGTCTTTAATATTTTGATTTCATCATATGAACACAATCTTTCTGTTAAAATTGCCCTTGTTGAACTACATCATTTTTTAAAAAACTATATGATTTCACCAAAGCAAATATAAAACATATTCAAATATTATACAATAAAAATTATTGAAGATTTCGCTGTTTGTGGCAATTACTAAAATTCTTGCACTTCAATTGTAATAAAAAGCATGGATAAATGACTAGGGACATATGTTGACCTATGGTTAAATAGTAAAGAAAGACGATCCGGCACATTTACAGTATGATTTATAAATTACAAATCATTATTTTAAGCTAAGATTAACATAAGTAATTGGAAGTTTGAATTTCTTTTGTAAGAAAGCTATAAAAATATGCCAAGAGTGGAAATCAAATAAAAAGACTTTTAAGATAAATCTGATACATTTAAAAGCATGATACCTTATTAAAACTGTGCACATTAAAATATACATTGAAATCATAAGTTAACTTAAAATTATCAACAATGATGGTAATGGAACATGATGATTAAATGCCCCAATTGTGCCATCACTAGTTATTATATTCAGAAGCCAGGAGTATAAAATAGAAATAAAAAAAAAAACGGGGATTTCAAATTATGAAGCAACTGATCAAGATAAAATAAAAGAAAAATGATTTTTTTGTTAGAAAACATTAAAAGATTAATATACTAGCCTTTCAACAACACACTGAAAGGTCACTGATCGTATTAGTTTCCCACAGCTGCTGTAACAAACTCGTGGTTTAAAACAACACAAGTTAATTCTCTTACCTTTCTGGACCCTTGAGAGGAGAATCTGTTTCTTGGCCTTTTTTACCTTCTCACAGCCCCTGAATCCTTAGCTCACAGCCCAGTCCTCCATCCTCAAAGTGTGTTGCTCCAATCTCTGCCTCCATTATCACATCACCTTTCCCTTCTGCAGTCAAATCAGCCTCTGTCTCCCTCTCCTATAAGGACATTTGTGACTGCATTTAGGGCCCACCCAGCTTATCCAGAGTAATGCCCCATCTCAAGACTCTTAACCACATCTGCAGAGACCCTATGCCATATAAAGTAACATCACCAGTTCCAAGGATTAGGACAGGGATATCTTTGGGGTGATCACTCAGTCTACTACATCAGTCCAAAAAATATATTTTAAAATCCCCATCTCCACCCTAGGAGTTACCCACGTCAATGCTTTTTTGACCAGCTTTACTCACCAGATGTCATTACATTCCATTGGGAAGTTCCAGATTGGTCAGGCTGGCTTTCTCCAATATCCTTCAGCCGAGGGTCTGTGCTGAGAGGGTCCATGTAGTCTCGGAGCCCAAGCTAGAGACAATGAGCAAGGTAACACAGAGCGCTGGTTCCTTTGAGACATCGGTACAAACATCACTATTCTTCCCATCACAAGTCACACAGATGGGTGGATTTGTTTTGTTTTGTCTAGATTTCAAACCAAAACACACTTATGAAAATTATTCCTAACAAGTTAGGAATATATTTTAAAACTTTTTGTCTTCCTTAAAAACTGCTAATTACTTCTGGAAGTCTAGGAAGGCCCAGCAAAGTGGAAATGACATGGGCTTACTAATTACTGGTTTCTGTGAGATTTTAGGCAGTCAAACACTTAACATTTTAGATGCTCGGCTATTCACCTACAAGATGAATACATAAGAGGTTTATTGTGAGAATAGTAGAGTTTTGCTATAATAGCTAGCATAGAATAGTTGCTTAAAAATAATCGGTTACTTTTCAACTTTTATATTAGAAAACTTTACTACAAAAACTGCATAGTAAAAACAAGATCAATTTACTATTGTTCAGTCTTGTGTATGGAATGAATTCAGATATAACTGGTAAATAAAGTAACATGAAATAGTAATGATCTCATTTAGCACTTGATAGCAGCACATATAAATGTGAAATAAATAGTGCTGCCAAGTTTAATAAGAGTCAGACATTTGGTAAATTAAAGTTATCTTTCTACTATTTAAGAGGTTTTTACTTATGCCATTAAATTATCATAGAATTGGCAATTCTTCCAATTTCCTGCATCTCTCTGCATTTGTGTATGTCATTCTAAAATGTTTGTGTCAAAAATGGTGGGAAAGCTTCAATAAGTAAGTGTGACTTAGGTATCAAAATAGTAAGAATCCCTTTGATAGTGATGGATAATACAGATATTTTTCTAGATCATGGAAGGTAAGAAAACCCATATACTAAGGTGTAAAGTAAAATTTCCTTTCCTCTCCAAAAATATTTGAAGTCCTTCTGCTAAGAAAAGTCTACTTTATACATCATTCTTAAGAACGTAAGGAAGCTGATAGAGCAACCGTCCTCGCCAATACAACACAGATCTCAAATATGCAGCAATTGGTCACTGAGGTGCTCAGAAGCAGTCCAGAGTTTCTCAGATCTCCATAGGATATGTCATTAAATCTTCTCCTCCTGCTGAGTCTGACTTCTGGGAAAAAAAAGCATACGGTATAAAAATTACTGCATTTGGTAGTGAATACTAATGATCGTGCCGAAGGTTCATCCTTCAGTCTCTATAGCCTTTAACATCTAGTTGGTTATAAATGTGACATGCTTTGATTTGATTTAATAATTTTTTTGAATTCATACTTCCGAATGCATTGTATAAAATGTATCTGTAAAATCAGATACTCAAATATATGCAGAGACATAATACATTTATTTCAGGTGTTATCCCATTAACAGATGGTAAAATTAAGGCAGGAAGACCAAGGTCTGTTCAAGGCAGAGTTTACAGAGGTGTTTATCCCCCTTAAATTACTAGAATCTGGAAACAGATTCAACACACACACACTCCCCAGACATGTAAGTGATATCAGGTAACACTCTCCCTACAGCGTGAGAATTGGAAGCTCACTCAATGATGTCACTTGAACTAAAAAGCTGTTTTGATTTCTATATGGACAGTATCTCAATCACTGTATAGGATGGCAGAAGAAAGTGTTTTGAAATGTGCCGAAACTGTCCTATGATCTGTAAAAAAAACAGTCAATAGCGTTTTCTGTGTTATAATAAATTTGCAAGTTGACTTTCATACATGTTACATTACATTACACAGGGCATATTCTTTGATATTCAAAATCCAGACTGGTTCGTAAAAAGAATTGCAAGGAAAAAATTAAGAGAAATTTCGTTAAAGATGTAATTTTACTTCACAGAAACAGCTTTCTGAAGATGTATATGAAGCTTATATTGGTCCAGCACTATTAGAAACAGTATTATGCTACAAAGTGTGACAATAACAGTGCTGTGTTATCTCAGATGGTATAAATCACTTGGTTAATTTGGCTAATAATATAAATAGTATACCAACTTCATGTACCAAGGCCAATAAAAAATTCTTAGAGGTTGAGTATATTTGAATTAAATGTCATTGTAAAGTTAAGACAATATAAATTCCATAATACATACAGTTATTTTCTAATGTATCCAAACGAAGAACTCCATAATAAAAGATAATATAAAACATGGATTTTATATCAAAACTCTTTGTCAAAAAGTACAGTTCACTTCAGAAGTTACTATCACTGGGGAGTTAAGTAATTAAGACAAAAACAAATACATATTACAAATATTCTTTTGTTCTTCACTTACCATGATGCAAACTGCAAGGATTTAACCTTTAAGGGTTAAAGAGTTTAATCAATGTCAATGTCTGATCTTCTGAAGGCGATAAAGAACAGTCTGTCTAGCGATACCCAGCAGAACATCACTTTGTCAAGCCACAAAGCGCCCAAAAGCTTGTCAAGTAAGTTACCAGAAACCTCTTTGTGGTTAGAACTCAGCTCCTTCCTGCTTGACCTATTATTTGATATTTGACCACTTGGTTGCAAGACACTTGCTCTTTCTAGCTGAAATGTCACTGGGGCATCTTGTCAGCTCCCCGACATCTCGGCCTGACATACAATTTTACTTTTGTGTGCTACAAGGCAGAAAATGCAGGGCAATGGCCTTGTTTTAAATTCTGTCAGCATCAAAGATGGGCGTCACTCTTGGGTCCTACCAACAACAAAAACAAAAAAGGAGTCTCTTTTGAAGGTCAAAACAGTCATTACCTTGAAGTTTTCTAGCTTATACTAAATATATTACCTGCTGTACTGGTGCGGGAACTGTCCTTAAAAAGTGCCTAAACACACCACAGAAATCTTCCCAGCACAACTGCTCTACTTCCTCATCTAATGCAGACTTGATAAAAGGATGAGTTTTCAATGTCTGCAGGGACCAGATTCAGCAGTTAACTTAACTTGTTCAAATGGGCAAGTGGTATCATGTAGCTTTACAAGGAGCGACCTGACCTTCTCACATTGACCAGGAGTGACATTATTGTGCAGGAGGAGAAGCAGTCACATCATTTCTGTTTTGCACAACCTGCTTAAAGTTTGCAACTAAATGCTTGTCTTCAGTTGAGCTGACAAGAGAGAAGAGGGGGCTCAGTGAACCATGGCAGGGCTGCCATGAAATGACAGGAATCATTGGCATACATTTCAAATAGCTCTCTCAATCCTATTAAAGTATTGCAGTCCTGCTTTAAAATAGACAAGTATGAAACAACTTTGATAGATAGAGACTAAAATGGCTTATTGATTTTTTTAAGTCTGAAGGAAATTACCCAAAATGTGTCATTCTTTAACATTTAAAAATATGTTACATAAAAATGAGCAACGGTGATAATAAATAAAACTTAGAGGGGGAAAAAGTTGGTTATTCCATTATTCAAGGAGACTCAGATCCCTGCACACATCAAGATATCACACAGTTTTTAAAAACCCACTACCACTTGTGCTGAAACAAAATTCAACTGATAAGAAAATCCCCCTTCAAGACAATTTTAATTGTACTGTTAACTCTCCTTGCACCCTTTTTATTTTATAAAGTCATAATCCAATCTGAGTTGGTCTCTTGGTGGCAGCAGACAGAGTCATTGGAGAGGAGTGAGATGATGTCAGGGGCGTGGGATTTATAAGTGTCTCCTTTAAGAAAGTGTAAGTTGTATCAAGTTCAGCTTTCAATGGCAAAAAATCCCCAGCATCAATTGTGTCAGCAGGAAGAGCAGTTCTTGAAGGAATGGAGAGGTTTGAATGGTCTCGTGATCCTGTCTATGATATTAAAGAAAAATAAATAAATAACATAGAATTGAAAACTTTTATTAAACAGACTCTAAAACCATAAACAGAGAAGTGGACTAAGAATCACTGAAATATGAAATGGGGTAGAAACTGCCATTTAAATAATCTATATGTAATACATAAATATTCAATTATTTTCCAAATTGTGACTGAACCTCTTATTTGTTCTATGTTATAAATTTTTGTCAGAACATCAGGAGTCTGCCTAAATACTAGACAGTAAAACTCTATATAAAACTTTTATAAAGTTATCAAATCAAAGTCAATACAATCAGGCATTTTTACCTCTGTGTATATTCACTGGCAAATGACAGAAACCAATGCTAATAATGCTTATTTCATTATGCTTTACAATATATGCTCTATAAATGGGAGATTAAACTGCTTAGAAAATGAACTATGAATATTTTATGTTTTTTAAGTTATCAGTCTGACTTATATAATTGAACAATATAGCACAAAAAAAAAGTCAATCCTAGTGCCCTCTAGCAAACAGCACACTAACATATAAAATGTCAGTGAGATGAATGTTTTGTTTTGACCTTTTATAATTTTGCCACCACCCTGTTTTAATAAAAACTGTTCTATTATAAGTACTTGGAAATCATATGTCAAAATACGGAACTGAAACATGAAAACAATTTATCCCATATTTTAAAACATTACATCTAGAAACTATTGGAAATCAAACCTAAGAAATCCACAACCTCAAAGTACTTGAAAACAGAATATTTTGATGAAACTATACCCTTAAGCCTTAAGTAGCATCAGTAATTAGTAGTTAACATTTAAAATAAATGAAACCTGACATATAAAGCAGATAGGTATTATCTTATAGCATTTGCAGATAGTAGGAAAATAGTGATCAATTGTACGACAGAATTTTCCAGATTCCCAGAAAATAAATACATGTTGCTGAGATAATAAATATAGTCATAAGTGTCTCCACTAAAAACCGCATTTCATATTAGAGTTTTTTTAGAAAAATATCTTCATAGTAGATTCTCTTACAGTTTTGACAACAAAATAGTGTGAACTCTAAGGATCTGCTTTATTATGTCATGTTATACAAAACCGTTTCTTCATGTGAAAACAAGAGGGAAGCTATCTCGAGCTTTAGGAACATATCAGAAATTCAACTGTTGTATGCGTTACCATTTTTGTGGATTTTTTAAAACTACAACTGGAGAAAAATCAATGGTTGTATCTAATACCTAGTTCAGCAATTTTCTTTGATCTCTTTTCTTTTGATTTCTTGATACTCCACTGCAAGCCTACAGCTGACGGAAATCATCTCTTTTCATGCTGGAAGTTGGAAAAAAATGGCCACTTGAATGGCTTTATGAAGGAAAGGTTAGCTTATCCTTGTGGAAGGAAAAGAAATTCTGAGATCACGTGCTGACCCTGATCAGCACCAGTGATAAGGTTTCACTTGCAGAACCTTAATGCTGGGCCTGGGCATATCAGCTCAGAACAAGAACAAAGGCATTTCATTACACCAGAGGCTGCAGCTGTATATTCTACACTTTTCCTGCTGCTAGAACCACCTTTGGTTTTTGTTTTTGTTTTTTTGGTTTTTTTAGCTGTGTGTCTGGGTTGGCAGTGTTATTTCTAGATTGGCTTTGTTGCTGTAAAGTCTACGATGCCATCTACTAACTGATTTTGCCAGACCTGGGGGTAAGAGGATAATGGAAGAGCAGGAGATGGTGGGGCCTGATTCTCTTCTTAATAAGATTCAGAGCAATCACACTATTTATTATGATAAAAGAATATTATCAGGCAAGGCTTCGGAAGTTTGCTGTTACATCTTTATACTTCAAGTTCTAAGAAAACTATATATGAAAAGAGAAGAGTGTGCAGAATCAGATCAAGGAAGGTCAGCTATTCTCTGAGGGTATTTTCCTCTTGATGTTTTAGACTAGAGAAATGTAACTGCGCCAAACTGACCAATCACTCCTGTTTGGCAGTGTTAGACATATATACATAATTTACTCAACTCTGTATTCTGTACTTGAAGTTGCCTTTTCTGTTCTTATGAGTCCATCAACCTAACACATTACATAGTGGGAAGATCATCCTTTAAGGAAGGTCTCTAACTTAATATGTTCAATGGATCTTGTCATTCTACAAAGGGGCCCCTCTTTTGCCTTTTCTCTTCTTACTTTTTAATATGTCCACTTTCCACCATGTTGTCTGAAAGCATTTTTTTTATCTAATGCAATATGTTTTGACTAAATAACCATGAAATGAGGTATTTAGTATTTCTCTAGTATTTCAATTCAGTCTTACTTTTTGCATATTATCTTCTAACCTTAAATCCTAAACATGGGAAATAACCTAAAAGAAAAGAGATTTCCTTAAAGACTTACACCACTCAAAAGGTATGTCCTCCATCAAATAAAGGGACTTAACTTTTGTGTAAATGAAAATAATTGTTTTTTTCTGTTATTGAGGTCACTTGCTATAATTCATACACTGCTAGAAAATAATCTCATGAAATGTGATAAAATTTGATTGAAAGTCACTTAATAGCTTAAAAACAACACAGCAAAAATTCTAGTGAAAACTTGATTTGAAAATGAGATGTTAAAACAAAAAATAAACATGAATTATTTTTCTTGTTACAAATAATATTCAGAAACATAGAGTACTTTTAATATAATACAGAGAGTGAGATACAGTTAAATAACTTTATCAGGGACCATTAAAACTTAATATTCACCATCTGATCTTATACTTTAAATCTGTGGTCACTTAAGCTACTTTCGCTACACTTCTGAGATTTTCTGGTACTCTGTCTTGTAAGTCCAAATTTAAGCAATTTTAAAAAAAGAAATTAGCTACCTGAAATAAAAGCTAGGTGTCATGTGAGTCTTTATGGAAGCACTTTTATTTACTCAATAAGCTGTAAATGATTCCATCTTAACTGTTACAGTCCATCAGATAAATATATATTCACAATACAAAATGTGTCTACTAAATTTCTGCATTTAAAAAATCTTATGAAACATAGTAATTAAGACACATCCATTAACCATTTTTCAAGGCTTTAATATCTTAGTTGTTGAAAAAAACACTGAGTGTTTTTCCACAACAAAAATAAATAAAGTGCTAGTATAATATTAAGATAATGACTCAATAAATTGTCTATAAATCAAAGCCACTTTGCAGACCAAGGCTTCCGAAACAATGACACTAAGCCATTTGTTTCTTGTGCAGCATTTATGATCAAGTTAAGTCTTCTGGAATCTGGTATTATAAAAAATGAGAGGTGATGTGATGCAGTAAGCCTGAATAGCATTGCGAGGAGATTACGCTAGGCACATAATATAGTGAAAAGAATACTAGACTGGAAATCAGAAGACTATGGTTTTTCCTTCCAGTTCTGCTACAACCCAGCTGGGTCATTTGGGCAAGTGAATTAATCCTTCCAGACCTCATTTCCCTTGCTTTTAAAATGAGGAACTAGACCCTTTCCAGCTCTTACGTTCTAGAGGTCCACCATGACTCCAACCCAGATGACATATGCTATATGGTTAATGCCTAACTTTTGTCAGTGACGTTAACCCAGAAATCAGAGTTTCCCAAACATAAGACTTAAGATGTCGAAGGGATACAGATGGGCCATTCTTAAGAGGAAGGGATACATATTGGACATAGTTCTTTAAAAAAAAAAAAAAAAAAAGACAAATAGATAACAAAATTAGCCACCGTTTAGGTGATATGGCTACATTCAATTAAATTCTGTGATATGTTTTTATTACTTTGATCTCCATGATGATGTTTTAAGCTCTGTAAATCATTGACTGATTTTAAGTAGCGTGTGCAGCTTCACATAAGCTGATGAAGGAATCAAAGTACCCACAAGAGGGCCTTACAATGAGGATCCCTTGCCATTTCTACTGAAGCTCCTAATATGTTCTTACCACTGGAGCTTCAATACTCAGAATCACAGAGTTTTCTTCCTCCCAAATACTTCAAGTTAGTTAACCAAATTTTACCTATTTTTCAGTTCTGTTGTGCTGGCATCATAGGACACCTCAGTTTACACAAACAGAGCTGGCAATAATTGCGTATATAGTTTTCTCTTGTGGAATGCTCAGTTATATACCTGAGATCTCTTTCTATCTAGCTATACTCACATATAGGTACCTGGTAAATATATCTACACATAAATACTTGCTATATGCATATGTGTATATATATATATAAACATACATACATACACATATGTAAATATGTGCCTGCTACCACATCATCAAATATTCATTCCATGTACTTATCAATTCTAACTTTTAGTTACCAATACCAAATCTGCAGAAACATGTTATGCGTTCATCTCTCTGTGAGTCATTAAATCTTAGTACAGACTAGTTTGGCTCTTTAGCTCAGTGACATCAGGATAGGCCAGGCAGGAGTATGTGAGTCAGTCAAGCACTGTAATGGAGTCTCCAGACAAAGAGAAAACAACCTAAGAGGAATCTAAGAGGTCTGGGTTCCTAGAGACTAAGAAGGAAGGGTGATCCCTGAGCTGGAAACAAATCAAGGCAAGTAGAAGATGTCAATAACCAGCTTGATTCACATCAAAACATTTGAGTCCTCAAGCAGAGACTCAGCAGTGGTTCAAGAGCTGAAGTTCTCAAGTCAGCCCGGTTCAGTCTGAACCTCAAATACGTGGTTAATGTGGTAGATTAATTGGATTAAAGGCCTCGAGTCTTCAGGTTTCCTGACAGGCACATCCTTTGTCATGTGACGTTACAGCTGTCTGCAGTCTGGTTCACAAACTCCTTGCTTCCCTATTCAGCCTCACCTAGCATTTTCTCACTTTATAATCTGGTTACATGGAATTTGTGAGTCGGTAAATATGATTTCCCACAGTTTATACCTGCCCCCAGTGTGTCCACTGTCCGTGATATAATTCTACCCTTTGTGGGGTGAAATGCCTTCCCCACATTTCAGGCACTGTCAAGGTTTCCCTCTTTGTAGGGTTTTTCCATATCCTTGCCTCACCCTTCCTCAGCTACAGTTAGCTGCAATATTCAATCACACTTTTACATTCTGTCATGAGCATTTATTTTTCTATTTTTGCTTATCTGTGTAGTTTTATCTCCCCTATAGAACTATGCTCAGTTAATGCAATGGGTTCATGACTTTGTTTTCCTAGCACTTAGCAGAGCACCTGGAAATAAATGACTTCTAATTGGTAACCGAATGAACAAGTCACTCATGTTATTACCTCATGGTTTTGGTTTTATATTTGGTTATTTCATGCATATACAGATTATATCACAATTAAATGTAGTACGGTATAGTGGAAAAAATATGAACTTTGAAGCAGAAGAGAACTCAGGTTCCAAACTTGAGTCTGTCGGGTATTAACTATGTGATCTCAGACAACTATGTGAGCCTCAACTATGTGAGCCTGTGTCCTTTCTGTAACATAGACTTACATGTAACATGTAACATGAATAACCCCTTGCAGCGCTGTTATAAGGATTAAATGAAATTATATATATATATATAAACATATAACATACAGAAGCTCTCCTTTGCCTCTCATTCTATTCTTCTCAAGAGATAATTGAGAAGATAATTGATAATTGATACTCTTCTCAAATTTTTAATTATGGTAGCATGTAGTGAACATATAAGTCAGGCACTGTGCTAGGTTTAGTTTTATAAGCATTATCTCAATTCTCACAACCACTCAATGAGACAAATACTATTACTACTCTCATTTTATGGTTGAAGAACTAGGGCTCACAAGAGTGGCATAAATCGCTCCATGTTGCACAGCTTGATAAGTGGTGAAAACCAACGTAACTTGATCCATGATCCTTCTCGCCCTATGCTTGGCCACTACCTTACCATGGACCCAAAGAAGATACAGCCCCAGGTTTATCTATATCCAGAGCTGTTTCATAAAGACAGTAAGGGATCAACAAATCTCTGTGAAACAGGAAAATAAAAGCATATAGATTACAGTAGAGGTTAAAAATAGATGTTTATATTTTTTGATAATTTTCTTATAGTCCAACATTTGAATATCAATGGTACTGAAGTAAACAGATTTTATAACATTTACATAAAATAAAAGTTCTAGCCCTTTCACCAAAGAATTTTATGTGTTGTTATATTCAGAGATAAAACTCAGCACTGAAGTTTTAAATTACACTAGAACATTTAAACTTTAATTTGAAATTACTTTAAAAATGTCTTCTGGCTGACAAGATAACAATTCCCATTTTCTTCTCTTGGATGTTTAGATTTCCTGACATGACTGAGGTTGGAAAAAAGAATCAAAGAATTTTCCCAGATGGCTTTGAGCTTTCTTTTCCTACTTTCCTTCACACCCCTGTACTCCCAGTCTTCTCCTTTCCTGGTGAGTCTAATACACCTGATGGTAGAGAATACCAGAAATGGCCAGAAAATGCAAACGACACCATTTTCCCCCCTGTATCTTAGAAGCAAACATATTTAAACAACCCAGAGAAATTCTGAAATGTAAATATATATTCACATAACTCAAGTATATTTTTAAAAAGGTACAAAAGCTGCATAAAAACTTAAGCATACTATACAGAAAAATGCCATTGCAAAACTGAAATAAGATGATAAAAATATAAGCAGCACTTATGATAGCCATAAACTGACTACAAAAGGCTCACGTAAATCAAGAAAAGAAGAGCCTAATTAGAAAACAGGTTCAAGACAGTTTATTTATTAATATTTTGTTCGACTATAACAGAAAACCCAAAATGTTGGCGGCTTAAATAAGGTAGTTTATTTCTGCCTGATATGAGAAATCCAGATTGGTTCCATCTTGGGCTCCAAAACCTCAGTATGTGGCTTCTATCTCAGGGTTCAAAACAGCTGCTCAAGCTCCAGCTATTATGTCAGCATTCTAGCCAGAAGAAAGAAGGAAAGGAGCAAAGGTACCATTTGGATTTAAAGACATTTCCCCAAAGCAGAATACTTTTGCATACTTCCCAGTAATCAATGGCTAACTTAGTTCTAGGGGAGTCTGAGAAATGTAGCTTTTGTTCCCTCACCCCTGAATGGTCTGTGTAATATTGAGAGGGTTCTATTACTAAGAAAGAAAGAGGAAACAGGTATCAGGAAACCACTGGCAGCCTCTGCCTCAGATACATACTGGCTGTTTGGTGCAGGATGGGAAAATATAGTAAGAAATAAACACATGAAAAAGAGCTAAACTTCCATTTATAATTAAAGAAATGCAACACAAAACATGACAATGAGGGGTTTCCACTGTGGGTTAAGGATCCAGAGTTGCTACAGCTGTGGTGTAGGTTGCAGCTGCAGTTCAGATTAGATCCCTAGCCCAGGAACTTCCAAATGCTGTGAGGGGTAGCCAAAAAAAAAAAACCAAACCAAAACATGACAATGAAAGATTAGTTTTCACCTATCAGATGGCCAAAAATTAGATGTCTGATGATACCCACTTCTGAGAAGAGAGGGAAACAGCTAAGTTCCTACCATGTAGGCAGAGATGTGAGCTGGTACAAGCTTTCTGGAAGACAGAATTTTAATTGTACCTCCCTTTGATCCAGCAATAGCATTCCTAGGCATTTCTTCTATGGCTATACTCACAAAAGTTAACCAAGACGGACATACAGATCAATTCATTGAAGCATTTTTTTCTCCTTCTAGTGACAATACTAGATCCTTAACCAGTTGCACCACCAGGGGACTCCCCGTCGACGCATTTTTTAGAAAAACATTTTTTCCATGAAACTAAAGGGTCCATCAACCAACTGTTAAGTAAAGTATGACACGAGAGACAAACAATTTTGAAAAATGAGGTAAATATGAAAGTACTGATGTAGAAACATGTTGCGAGTGAAAAAAGAAGTTCAAAATAGTGTGTGTGTGCGTGTGTGTGTAGAGAAGAGAAAAACCATTTGTATTTAAAAAATGGGTATAAAAACAGATACATGCATATACATGTGAATATTTTTTCTGAAAAGGGAATCACAAGAAACTGTTATTTCTCTGTAGAAAAGAAATTGGAGTGTGCATTACAAGGAAAAAGCTTTGAACATTAAAAATTTTCTTTCCATGTTTTTCTAATCTTTAAAATTACTAAATATATGAATTGGCATTTCACAAAAGTCAAAATAAACTGATTAACAAATAAATTGTGAAATAGTAACCCCAATAGTAATAAAAATGGAAAGAAAAGTGAGATGTTTATTGCCAATCAAAACTGAATTTAAAAAATTATGACACTAAATATTAGTGAAGGCATTATAAAACAGGCACTCATAAATTGACAGATTATATAAATTGATAGAACCATTTGGACTATAACTTGGCAACTGTCTTAATTAATAGTTAAAACCAACTGATCCAACAATTCCATTTATAATTAGGTTCCTAATATAATAAAAAATAAAATCATAAATAATCCAATATTCAACAAAGAAGTACATTTAAGTAAACAATAACCATTCAATGAAATATTACGTGTCTACATAATTTATGGTTATAAACTTCTGGATAACATGAACAAATTCTTAGGCTTGACCAGGGATCAGAAACCTTTTTCTGTAAAGGGTCAGATAAATATTTTATGCTTTGTAGGCCATATGCTCTCTGTTGTAACTATTAAACTCTACTATTTTAAGTCCCAAAGCAGCCATAGACAATATATGCAAATGAATTAATACAGATATCTTCTAATAAAACTGTACTTATGACCACTGAAATTTGAACTTAACGTAATTTTCACATCATGAAATATTATTCTTCTTCTGATTCACTTTTTCAAATATTTAAAAATGTAAAAACTACTCTTAGTTCACAGGCTACTCAAAAACAGGTGGCAAGTAGATTTGGCCCACAGGCTGTACTTTGCTCACCCCTGGGTGCGACTATTTAAGTGAAGAGGAGATAAACAAAATTACATATGATATTTATGTAAGGTACTGGGATTGTAGGAATTTTTTCCCTTGACTTCTGTGTTTTCCAATTATCTACAATATGCATGCCTTACTTTTAAAACTAAAAGCTTTTATTAAAAACCACTAATTTTATATACACTGAAACCCATATTTTAGTATAGGCATGACTCTTAACTGTGTGGTCAAAATGAAATATAACTGGTTTGTTAAAGGTCTCAACGGGTAAGTCTTGAATCAAGTGTTTTGCAAGTTTTGAAATGATTTTACTTTAGCTAAGAACACTTTCTTATTTTAATATTTTCAGTTATCTAACTCATATCCACAAATTGACATGAAGTAAACACACAGACAAATCATTTAATGGAGGAACGGTGTGCCTCTACTCTGCACAAATGTTGCTTCTTATAGAGAGTGGCTACTTACAACTTGTGTGCCTTCATTTCACTGCAAATAGCACTTTCAGCTGCCAAATTACAACTTCTGTGGTCAAAATGTACACATGTCACACTCTCTCTGGGAACTATTAGGCAAAACTTTTCTGACCACTTTTTCATTACTGAAGAATTTCCTCTTAAAATTATAAGCCTTTTCATTCAATGTCAAAAATTTAGTAATAATCTGGACGCTATAAACTTAAGACTTTTTAGCAGCATGTTTTTCTCTGAGTGGAATTACTGACCATGCACTCAGGTAAAGAGCAACAGAAGAAGGAAAAATTATCTAATATTTAAAGTTGTTTGAAAGAGATGATTTTCCTAAATCTTACTAACATCCTAAGTATCTGTTAGTTATACATTTCAATAAAATTAGTAAACTCACATTTTAAATGTTAAAACCCATTTTTTTTCTATGCCCTTCCCTTTCACTGCTGGTTTAAACCAGGTTCCCTCATTATTTCACTATATATATCGCATCTAAAATCACTAGCAATTCTTCACGAGATATTGAAAACAATCATTATTCCCTGCTGACAATCCAAGGTTCAAGTCCTATATTCCCCTGGGCTGTTGACCCCTTTCTAGAGGAACTGGTTATCTTCAGTTAAAAGGATATAGCCTCTCTATTTCTCAGTGAGAGAGGGGCACTTCAGATGTTAAGATAACTCATGTGATCTGGGGTTCACATCTGTGGAATGCCTTCAAATCACAACAAGCACTAGGGAGCATGTTCCAAGACAAACCACTTAGTTGGCAATGACATTTCCTTTACAAGATAGGCAGGAATGCTACTTCTGATAGAACTAGGCCACTTCCAGCCGTCTCTAACCAAACCCATCTCCAGGGAGAACATCTTACAGAACTGTGAGAATAACGCAGCAACCACAAAATTCCAAAATAATATAGCTATAGATTATATTTCAAGAATCTACTTCTTACATGACCAATTCCATATGACAGACTTTCCCCAGGATGCATAATGCATAAAGTGTATCTAAACCCACATTTTCCATCTGTATCTAGTCATTAATTCTTTTACTAGGTATCTATTAAAAGAATAAAATTGGAGAATTAACTAAAAGTGCCTATAAAGGGTCAGACTCTGTTCTGAGTACTCTGATACAGCAATGAATTTCTCTGCCCTCAGCGAGCTCATGCCTTCCTAACTGCATCCTGAGCCAGCATGTAGATTCCAAATTGCTCAATCCCATGTAACCACACAAATGCTGTTTCCACAGTGTTGAATTTTGATGGACAATGCCACTGAGAGTTTGCCAGCCTCAGTATTTTGTGGATACAAACAAAGCCCCAGTAATGAGTCACATACCCCTGGTTCTTCCCTGACCTGCCCACACACAACCTCAAGTGCCCTGGTACAGTCCCCATCAAAACTTACTGGGTGTCTGCAATTCCTCCACCAGGCCCTGCCCCCAACATATTAGAGGGCCTCACTGTGCCATATGCCTCTACACCTCTGCCCTATGCCCCCCCTTCTCTCTGTGTCCTCTGAAAACTCTCCTCTGGCAACTCTGACTGGAACTTACAGTCTCACATGGTCTGTTATGAAACACTACTTTCAGCTTCCGCCTGTAGGTATCTTTTTCTAAGAGTCCGAATGCCAGTCCCTAGGCCTGCATGGAGGAGAAGGACTTGCCCGTTCTCTGTTTCCCATCACCTTCTCTGGGCACCTGCCCCAAAATCTCTACCAGCCCCTCAACAACTGCCAAAGCCCTCACGCTCATCAATTCCCGAAGAGCCTGTGCACCCACCACGCTCCACAAAGGCCCTCAGTTGTTTGAAACACAGTTCAGGTTCAAAGTAGCGGATCCACAGGATAATGACTTGGACGGAGGTTTCAAAGCTCTTTACTAAAATTTTCCATCAGTTACTTAAGTGCCTCTTCACTTTCTCTAGCCTATAAAGGCACTTTTAATTTTTACAAACAAGTCAACCCTCCAGACTTATCTGTATTTCCTGCTTACCTCTATTGTATATATTTGCTTATTACTTGAGAATATTCAATTCTGCTCTTGAAGACAAGAGGAAAAATAGGATAGATGAACTCATAATAAGAGATAAGCATAGAGAATGAATGAGCCGGCAGTGTGTGAGAGCAGAATCCACATGATAAGGACAGATAGTAAGTTAGCACCCTGTAGGACAGACTACCTACAGATAGGGAAGGAAAGGGAGAAACAGTCCATCTGCAAGCTAATGTCATCCTCAAATTGGCCCCAGAACTACAGATAAAACCCAAAGCTGTACAGCAGCCTGAGTGGCCAACCACAGCTACTGGCCGGGAGTATGTGCCCACATTTCTCCTAGAAGACAAGCATGGTAAGCGGCTCCAGGCACCTCTGTCACCCATCCCCCTGTTTAAAACCTCCACCCTGATCCTCATGACCTCACAAAGAGCAGAGGAGGCTGATGCAGTCAAGAGAGAGGCCGTAGGAACACCGTACAAGCCAGGCATCAGGTCGTCCGGTCCATCCCCCTGCTGGCTCTCTACCTTCTCAATCCTACTGTGTTTTTAAGTTGATTTGATAAACCATGTGATCTGAGGATCTTGGTTTGGTCTGTGAAACCTCGTGTTCTGTGACCTCTGGGATAACCTACCTGGTCAAGTACACTGAGGCTACCACTGCGTCAAGGTAATTTTCCAAAACACACCTTTGCTCCCTAGTACTAATCAAAACACTGATCTGGAAGCAAGCCCTGCTTTGTCTTATCTCAGAGACTATTTTTCAGGCTGCTTTTTGATTTAAAGGAGGCTGCTTCCCATGATTTTACAGTTTTTCACGTCTCATCTCAGCCATCACCTTGCCCCCAAGCCTTCCCTGCCGTCTCTCCCCTCACGTGTGGGTTATATGCCCTTCTCTGCGTTACTGTCACATCCCACACATACTGCTTTATAACGGCATCACAATCTGCTGTTTGCTTAAACCCACGCTGGTCAATACGGTAGCCACTGGCCTCATGTAATTACTCAATTTTAAATTAATTACAATTTAATAGAAAATTAAATTAAAATTAAAATTTTAGTCCCTCGGTTGCACTAGCCACACTCCATGTGTTATCACAGCAAGTCCCATGGTCAATGCTGGCTAAGAGTTTCCTTGGAGGTACAGGCTATTTTGTTTGTTTCTATATCACCAGTGTCTTGACTAGCGACCAGCATATCAAAGGTACTCCATGTGTAGTTTACTGTTGACTGGACTCCTTCTAATCTATATTCCAAAGAAAGCCAAAGAGAAGGCATGTTTGGATATTAAATTTTTCTTTCTCTCAAAAATATTTTTCTTTCACAAATTTTAATTTTCACACTTTAATTCTCACTTTTTCTGGTTCTTCTTTGCTAAAGTGTCCAAAGTTCCAGAAGGAACCTCGCTGTTCCTTTCTGTGTTTATCTTCCTCAACCTTTTGGTGAATGTCACTGTGGCATTTCACCTTAAGCCGCTCTGAAAAAGAAGGAAAGAAGCCTGTGGCGAAAGACAAGAGGACAGTTACCTTGGCGAGTGTCCATTCTCAAGACACCCAGGCAGGAATGCTCCCTCTCTGAAGCTAGAGAAAACACATTTCTCTAGCAGAGAAAATGCATTGCTTAGTCTCCTGCTTTAATTTTCAATTTTTATATTCCCTTGAGAAAACGATTCTACTATAAGCTAAATTTGGAGGCAATCTAATTGTTTGATGTAAACCTTCAAAGTTCCCTTTGAGCTGAATGTCTACCTGCTTGGGCAGAAAAGGGGAAAAGAAGGAATTTACATTCACTTTGCTAAACATTAGCATCTTTTGTTCAATCATTTGAATGCAGGACAGTTCCAGGAAACAGCTTAGAGAACAAGAGTTGACACATACAGTGTAAAATCTTTTAAGGTGCTTGGATTCAATGAGGGAGAAAGTGAGACGGAACCATATTTCAGCTCCCTAACTGTGCTCCAGTCTGCGGGAACTTTGTGACAGGTCTCTGTCTCTCAGCTACACTTGACTGGCTTCTGCTGACATTCAGCTGTCAGACAGCAACCCTCTACCAGGCCCCTAACATGCTCCACAGCTTCACCCAATTAACTCGCTTTCACTTGACACGGCAGCAAAAAGCTTCATAATAGGTGGTCAAGGTGCACAGTGTCTGCCTGCCCTCGAACTGCTCACACACAGCAAGATGTTTAACTGCTTTCTTCTTGCCGGTGTGCTCAGAACCTGGATGACGACAATTTAGTCATTCCATCTACTGAACTGGACGAAATCTAGGAAATATCGCAGCGAGGCACTAAGCTGCTCAAAAACAGACCTAGAGATGACTAAAGTTAAATTTCAGATCTGCTTCTCAGGCCCTCTGAGGGGAAGATTTGATTTTTAGACTATAGAGAGCTAATATCGACTAACAATCATATATGGCTAGTTTTTCCACTATATTGTTAATAACAGGATTGTATAAAAGATGCCATGGGATAGAAAAAGAGCATTTGACAAGTAAGAGCAGGAAGGTCCAGGCATAATTCAAGAGCATGGAATCAGGCTTTGCTCATAAAAATGTACTTTTTTGAACAAACTGAGTAATTTTTCTATAAATTTTTGTCATGCTTCTTAACCTTTCAGATGAAATACATTGTACTTGAAAATATGTCTAAGAAATAAAAACTTCACTTATTTTGAAAATGATCTGAGCAATTTATACATTTTATCTCATCTCCCAATACATTCAGACCTAAGCATACAACCAGTTTTCATTTATTTGCACCCTGAAGATCTAAAAATTATTTTTTAATGTTACATAAAGAAAAATAATAGTAATATACCCTGGACTGCCCTTGGTTTCCTAGATTTATAAACCATGGGATGAAGAGGCCACCAAAAAAGTCACTTTATGATAAGATTCTCTTTTTATTGACATCCAAATGCAGATCCCTGTAGCTATTACTAAGATAAAGTTATGATTTCCATTCCAAGTATGCTCTCAGTAACCAAAGTTGAAAAATCTAATTAAAGGAAAGGGGAATTCTAGCCTCCAGCACAATGAACTAATCCTGGTAGAGATCCGTCACTGCTTTACACCAAGCAAAGTAGAGTTGAAGCATACCTGGTTATTCTGTATAAATCTGAGAAGACTTTCTAAGCTTTTGAAGTCAAGGCTGTAAGTACCAATGCTTTTGTGACATGCCTTCAAACTGAAGGAAATATTTCTCTACATAAAAAGCATATTTGTTGTTTTAAACACTGCTCAGTTCTTATCAGAAGCTCAAGGCAGGGGGAGATCTTAACTGAATTGGTGAGCAAATAGGAAATCACCTGCATCCATTTTATTCACGAAGTCATGTCAATTTTCCCATCTATATCTGGCTAAAATCGAATCCTCCTCCATCTCATTACTACCCTCATACAGATAATTCTCACTTCTCACTTGGACTTCTTTAATATGACTTCTCACAATTCATTACCAGTATTCACATACATGTCTTCTCACAAAACCCTTCAGATCCTCAAAGTCCCTTATCTTATCCGATTAAGGATGCAATAGAATACAACGCTTAAGAGTAAGGACTCTGGAGTCACACTGCCTAGGTTCAAATCTTGGACTTTACGCTTGACAGTTTCTTCATCTGAAAGGAAGCGACAATAGGCCATCTTAGATAGGCCACCTTTTGAGGGTTAAATTAACATGCATCCAGAGCTCAGCATAGTGGCTGGCACACAGTAAGCATTCAACAAATACTGATTGTTGTTATTACATCCTTAGCACTGGGCAAAAGTATACAGCACACAGTAAGTAATAAAATACATAGTAAAGAAATAATGAGGAATTTTTATTATTGCTTCATTTCAGGATGATGTAGATAATAAAAAATTTTCATGAAGGATACAACTGATAGATTTAAAACAGTTCTGATAGCATCATTTCATAAAAATAAATAAGAATTCAAAATACCTAAATTTTTACAAATCAGTAAGAATTTTCAAAGTTTCTTAGATTTTTTTTTTTTCTGAGCAGATAACATGATCTGGGCATAAAGAAAAATAAATGCAAATTTTTATCGTTCCATAGGCATTTTTTTTCTTTTTACGGCCACATCTGTGGCATATGGAAGTTCCTGGGCCACAGTCTGAACTGGAGCTGCAGCTGCCTGCCCTAGCTGCAGCTTGCAGCAACACTGGATCCTTAACCCACTGAGTGAGGCCAGGGATCGAACCCGCATCCTCTCAGACACAATGTCTGGTTCTTAACCCACTGAGCCACAAGAAGAACTCCTAGACATTTTTTATATACCCTTTTTTAAAAATTTGATGGCCTAGTTATCTAATTTGAGGAAGACCTAATTATTTATAGAAGTTTTAAGGAATGTGAATAAAAGATTTATTTGAAATGAAGGTTCTACTTAGATACCGTTTTAAAATGATTTTAATTTCTTTTCTTTTCCCCCTTTCTATTTCAAAGCTACTGAAAATCTTAACTAGATGAGGCATTCAGATTGATAAATATGAGAGTACTTCCTAGGCTGAAATGAATACAAAACAACAGGCCATGTTTTATTAATATGTTGTATGTAGTTAAGTAAAGACATGTCAGAAAACAAAATTATCCCTTGCAATTAAAAACATTACTAGTGTTTGAAGTCTAAACAAAAATTTAGCAAACTTTTAAATTTAATTTCAGTTTATAGCTACCCTAAGTAATGCCTTTTATTAAAACTAAACCCCACATCACACTCACCAATTGCAGTTGTTTCCTGGCTGCTATAACAAACTGCCACAAACTGGGTGGCTGAAAACAACAGAAATTTATTCTCTAATATTTCTAGAGGCTAGAAGTCTGAAATCTAGGTATTGGCAGGGTCTTGTTTCCTCCAAAGATGTTGGCAAGAATTTTTCCTTGGCCCCTCCAGCTCCTTGTGGTAGCGCGGTCCTCGCACTCCCTGGTTTGGAGCTGCATCACTCCAATTCTGACCTCCGTCTTCGCATGGCCATCTACCCTCTCTGTCCTTCTCTGTTTCTCCCTATCAAGACACTGATTATGGCTTTAGGCCCTGCTCTCACCCAGTGTGAACTCATCTTAATTTAACTGATTATATCTGCAAAGTTTTCCAATAAAGTCTCATTCTGAGGTTGCGAGTATTTTAGAGGACTCTATTCAGTCTACTACACCAACTACTAACAATATCAGAAGCAATGCATCAGGGTTATTATTCTTATAATTTTGGGCTCGGGGCACCTACAAGGTTCTACTTCAGACTGTTTTAAATATAGCTTAAATATTAGTTCAGCAAAACCTCGTGTATTTCCTAAGGCCTATTAACATTTAAAAGGTCATTTGTTCGTGGACATCATTTCTGGTTGAAGCTATATATTTAGTCTTCAAATGTTACTAAGCAAATGGGGCAAATATTTTTGAAGCCTAGTTACATCTTAAAGTGAACTAACCTTTTTTCCTTTCATTTCCAGTTGCTGAATATTTTACTCTCATTATAAACAAAATACAAAATATGTTCAGAAAGCAGTAGGGCGTTTTGAAAGTATATAAAATGATGCCATGATAAATATAAATTTTCACCCAAAAATTCCACAAACACCTTATAGAAGAAAGTTTTAATGTCTGTGAACATTAAGGCCTCAGAATTCCTATAACATAGTAATATATGTGCAACTGTAATTTTGTAATAAATACATGCAGAAATGTTTTATGACAATGGTGATACACATCAGTTGTTGTTCCACTATCCAAATTCATCTTATAGCAATTTGTTGTCTCTTCCAAATCCCAAAGTAGCTTGATTTGTTAGGATCATGTTTTTCATTCTTTAAATGAACATAATTTTATTATAATAGGATACTATTTATGCAAAAAATCAGACAGATTAAAATGTTAATTTTAAAACCTAAATAAAATCCCCATATTCAGAAAAAAAAGTTATTAAAATATAAAGTGCTATCTCCCCCTGCCATCAGTAAGCTAGGCATTTAACAATTCATCTTGAAACCTAACTAAATAAGATGATTTGGGGCAAAGATACAAAACTGCCATCAGAACCATTCTAATGCTAACTCCAAAGCTCTGCCTAGAATAGGGGAGTTACCCTGAGGCCTTGATAGTTCCTTCCTATGTTGAGGACAGGTAAAAATTATAATTCTATATTTAATTCATTAGAACATAACAGAAATGGCATGAATAATAACAGCAGGGACTTCATAAGTATCCTTTCTTTTAATCTTCATACAAGCCTAGAGAGAGAAGCTATCATTACCTTAATTTTTACATTATGAGAAGACTGAAGCATTCTTGAAGAGGCTCTTAGTTGAACTAAGATCACATGGTTTTTAGCAAGAGGTGAAGCCAGGATGTGGATTAGCCTGCTCCAGAACCCTCACACCCAGCCACTGTGAATGAGCTCTTGAGTTGGATTGCCTGTGTTCAAATTTTCGCTTTAGCACCTGATAAGCCATACAACTGAAGATAACAAGAGTACCAAAGAATAATATATAACCATAGGGGTGCTGTAAGTATTAAATAAATTGACATATCCGAGGTTGTAAGAATGTTGGTTCACACATGTAGAGTACTGGATAACTGTTAGCTAGTCTTCCCTCTTCTCCTCTGTATCAACACCCTGCCTTGAAAAACCATGCAGAGCCATAATCCACGTCCTGTTTTATGCTCACAGACTAGGTCTTCACCTGGAATGTACTTTCCCTTGGTCACAAGGGGGCTTCAGTATGAAAATATGGGATGATTTAGGACAAAAAGAAAAGTGCTGGCCACAGTGGTTTAGGAGGGGCCAGTAGGCCCAGCTCTTTGCCTTACTCGCTGGATGATGCTGCATTATACTCAACCTTTCTGAATCTCACAAATAATACTTTATCACCAAAAAGTTATACGGTTGAATACATGAATGTATTTTGAAAACTGTAAAGAATTGCAGAAACAAAATTGTCATCATTTTGGAGGAAAAAAGACAACCCATAGCTTAACCTTGATTGCATAAAGGCCAGAAGCATCCAGTTCCTGCTCACGCAGTTCTCCCTGTCCAGAATTTCTTACTCAACCCTATCATTCCCTCAAAATCAAGCTCAAATACAAATTCTCAAGAGGAAACTAGCTACCACAGTCCAAATAAATCAAACTTTTCAAACTCTATGAAATTCATCATCTTATTGCTTTATGTGAGTCTGTCCTGACTCACCTAGATTAAAAATTACGTCAAATCAGTGACTCTTGATTATGCCTTTTTGTATTCAATCCATTTTCAGATACAACTATTTTCTTGCCTAAAATATGGGAAGAGAAAGATCTCTAAAAGATTTCACAACTCTTCAAAAGGAAAAACACTCCCTGACTGTTTCAACAAATTTTATCAGTCACTTAGTAATGAGTTAGGCACAATGTGGGTTCAAAGTATAGACGGATAATTAAACACAATACCTGACTTCCAGGTATTAGCAAAATCAAAAGTGCATGTAGGCCAGCAGGCCTTAATCATGATCTAGTTTTAGATGTACAGGTCTGATCTGAATGAGGCTCAGTAATTTGACATATTCCCGGAAGGTATTAAATTGATTCTTGGGACCTAGTCCTTTTTATCTCTTTTCCTAAATTGTTAAGAATCACTAAAGGAGAGAGTTTACCAATGCTCTCATGATTTGTGAAAACCAAGGACAGTCCCTGGATCAGGCTGGAACCTTGGATGGAGTTGAAGTGGAATGGGATAGGCTGATAACTTGAAAATGAATTCATAACACCAACTGCATTAAAAAAAAACAAATAAATAATTGGAGAGATATATCTCAGTTCTTTATATGATCCCAAAATAATATACGATTTTTTTAAAAGTTGGGATTTATGCATTTAATAAATGTTAACTCATTGCCATTCTGTGCTTAATTGTTATATTATTTCATACAAATGAGCCTTTTTAAAAAACATAGTGTTCTCACCATTTATAGACATAAAAGCAAGCAAAATTTCTTACTGTGCTCTATATGATTACTCCATGTGCATCTCAGAGGTTCTAAATTCATCAATAAATGTCTGCTTCTTGCACTGATCTTTAGAGCTCTTTTTACATTTCCTTTTAAAGACTTCTGCTCCTCTTGTCCTTAAACTGATGTCCAACTGCCATCATGCAAATTCTAGGGTCACTGAATTAAATGCATCAATGACAACAGTGACAAAGCTGTTAACAATGCTGAGAAACACATGTGCACCACTGGATTGTTATTATGTTGCCATGAACTTGATAGGAAACAGGAAATTTTCAAAGGGAAAACTAACATCAAATAGAGTTGACAAGACAGCCAGCAGTTTAACTCAGGATCCAACTCCTTAGTTTGGTTTGGGTTCAGGAGATACAGTTCAGGGTTCAGGGCTATTCTCAGGTCCTAGATTCTTAAACTGCTTTATTTCTTTTTTTAAAAATTTACTGTTCTACATTGCTACTAATGTTGTAGGAGCTCTTTATCAGAGCATAAAATTTCTAGAATACCCTATATTCTTCTTATGATATATTTCCTATGGTAAAGGAAAATAAATCCATTTTTTTCTTAGAAATATGGAATGTCAACACATAAGGATTATTCACTGCAGAATTATGATTTTTACTAAACTAAACCATATATCTTAAGCACTCTCTTTACCTGAGCTTAGACCCAAAAAGAACAGTTCTTTTATTCTTTGTATTATTTTTAAGGCCTACAGATAGTCAACTAAAATATTCCTCACCATCACTATTATTTCTTATTTATTGTACTCCAATAGTATGCTGGTACTGAATAAGATGTAAACAAAGACACAATCTCTGATCTCAGGTGAACAATTCAGATACAACCACATAGCAGAAATTTCTTCATTTCCTATTTTCCTTCCCTTAAGAAAGGGGTTGGGGAAACTATAGAAAAAACATTTTCATAACCAACTCGACATGTAAAATGATCATCATGACAAAGAAATTCTGAACCCACAGAGACTAACAACCAATCACAGCCAAAGCTTGGCTTTTTCATAACTGAACTTCCAAACAGACGGGTGAACTTCAAGTTGAGTCATACAATTTATGGTGGAACTTTTAGCAAACCATTCCTTATGTCCTGGATTTTGTACTAATATCTAGGAACAGCACAATCTCCTATTCCTACAGCACTTCTATTCTAATGTGGTTATTTAGTCAATTAATAATCAATAACAATATGGTATGATTAATATTATAATAGCAAAAAGGGTGTTTGGAGAGAAATTTGGGATTTAAAACTTGGAAAAAAATCAACTAGGCACAAGGCAGAAAATAATATTCCAAACAAAGGAATCAGCACACATCAAGGTCTGTGACAGAGCCAAGCTGGTACTAATTTTTATTAAGGTAAAAAACAAACAATTTAATTAAAAAAAAACACAACAGATCAGTAACCCTGCAATTGCTATAACTGATAACTCTTTATTGACTTTGCAATTTGTGCTTATAAATGAATTGGCTTTTTTAATGTAATATTTGTATATTTTATTTCTAAATGACTAGTTAAAAGAGAGGCTTTCAGGCTGCTGCTTATTGTCTAGGATGTCTTTCAAACTATACATTATAGATCTTTGTAATAAATCAACAGGCAATTTGAATAAAATTTCACGATTTTCTATTCTTAATACTGGATCTGAAAAACTAAGGATATCAAAATGTTGGGATAAGAATTTTGACCCAATGAATGGAACTTATGGTTCTGTTGAAGATCATCTGAAATAAATTTTCATAACCGTTCTTCTTTTTGGATTCCTTACTACCACTGTATTTCAACGTCAGTGTTTTTCATGCCTCTTTATCCAAAGGTACACCATGGGTGAAAATTAAGTAATAATAGGTACAAAAACAAGTTAAACTCTAAAAGTGGTTAAAATTACAACGGTGTCCAGAAGTGCTCAACTAATAAATAAACTGAGTGTTGAATCAGGAGTACTACCTGTGATTTCTACTGTCTAAAACAAACTAACTTTCTATGCATTGAGGGGCTATCAATATTCCATCACAAAGGTGGAAATGTTTAAATATTCATTTTATTTATTAATCTAGAAAAAAGTAACTGAAATAGATGCCAATATCATCTCCAAGGGCCTGAACCCTCTGAAAAACCTGCCACATATTGTGAGGTGAAATTGAAGTGACACAAACCCATGAGAAGATATACTTCGGGAGGTTACTGAGTAGAACAGAAGGTTGTGACAATGAATAAAGTGAAGGAAAAATATGTGTTTAGTACTAAAAGGCATCCTCGAGCTCATCTGGTCAAATCTCCTCCCTTTAAAACCATGGAAACTCTCAGAGAGGTTGTTCATCCAGGACTACACAGCCAGCATGGTTGAGCTAGGATTAAGTCCTTACTTAAGTTTTGACTCCCTCTATCCACTGCATGGCAGTGCTGTGATTAAGTCCTTACTTAACTGTTGACTCCCTCCATCCACTGTTTCCACTGCACAAAATTAGAAGCATATCCCTTCAAATTCTCTACATCTCAAACTCATAGGTCAAAGTGTTGAAGTGATGAAGCTACAGAAGCAATGAGTCTGAGCTGTGATGAGGAAGACAGTGAGGAAAGTTAGTTGAATGTTTGATAGACTGGCCAATTTATACATCTTTGATGGTTTCCAAATTCAGTCTGCAAGGTAAGCTTCATGGAAAGGGTCCTCCCCTTACTCCCAAAAAGGAAATAAGGAAATTCTGTGAATGTCCCTACCAAGAAGGAAGTTGAAGCATGAAGTCAGTTACCATTGCACTTCTGTTCCCTTGTAAATTCCCTTCAGTCACTCAAAAAAAAAAGAGAGAGAGACAGAGAGAGAGAGAGAGAAATGACCACAACTGATTTGGAACTTAACTAGATAAGACTCTGAGATCTACAGGTAGATCAAAGACTGTGGATAGAAAGGTCATGATTCAGTGTGGTACTCTGAAGAGGCTTTATTAAGTTTATGTCAAATATAAGGTGTAGATTGCAAAAAACATGCTAACATTGCAAAAAATGTGCTAACATGCTAACACATGGTATTATTTCTGCAAAGCTTATCTATATGTTTTTACCCAAAATGCATATATCACTACTCTCCGCAGAACAAATGATATGAAGTTATATAGTTAATGAAAAAATAGCCATCAATAATAAAGATCTTATAACAGTGGTTCCTAAAAAAGTTTATGCGTAAGGCAAGGTAAAAATATTTGTTGGAAGAAACAAAAACAAGTCAGTTTTAGGCTTTTAAGCAACCATGAAGCAAGTAAAAATGATTTTATAAAGTACAGAAGTTGTCACAACATTATTCACTCTTTTCCTTTTTTTTTTCTTTTTGGCCTTGAGTACATAATCTATATTTTATGACATGTTCAAATAACTACATATTTAACAGATCACTATTCATGGCTGTCTTCTTGATATAACAGGGATCCTCAAACTTCTTTTTTTCTTTTTACCATTGCACTTATGGCATGTGGAAGTTCCCAGGCTAGGGGTCAAAGTGGAGCTGGAGCTGCAGGCCTATGCCACAGCCACAACCACAGCAATGCTGCACCTGAGCCACATCTGCAATCTATGACAGAGCTAGCAGTAACACCAGATCATTAACCCACTGAGCGAGGCCGAGGATTAAACCTGCAACATCACAGAGACAATGCTGGGTTCTTTACCCACTGAACCACAACAGGAACTCCTTAAGCTTCTTTTAATGCAGAATCCTTTGATTAAATGAAATCTTTATCAGAAATTTAATTTCTAAATAAGATAAAAGTAAAGTTACCCTGCTTAGAATAAGGACAGGAGTGAGAAGTCCATTCTCTGGGTACCCATGAGAGTGATACATAAGACTGCCTTATTCAATCCTTGTTTCTAATAAATGATAACCCCCCTGTATTAAGTTTTCTCAGTCCTGAAAGAGTGATCAATTTAAACTCTTTGAATATTGCCCAAAAAGCGTTACTGCACACCTGATTCCTTTTATTAGTGCCATTAAAAGAAGAAACAATGTGGTTATAAACTCTGAATTATTTTAATAGCCTTACTTTGAATTTCTTGGTTTTTCACCTGCTTTAGGAAAACTATTTAGCTTATTTTAAAGAATTAGAAGATTTTATGTTCAAATAAATATAGATCAGGAAATATAAGTACATAAACCAAGATACTAAAAGCGATTACTCCACAGGCAAAATATAACAATACCCCCAAATAATGAATATCTATTCCTATATAGAATATCTATATAGATATATGTATGTATCTATATTCAAAACTCCTTCCTAGGCCTTTTCTCTTTTCTCAAAAAATGGTTATCAAGAAAAGCCAAAAACAGGGAATACACAATTATAACCATAAGGATCTATAATAGCCAATATATCAATATTTTTAAAATTGTCATAAGCCACCAAGAAGACTAACAAAATGATGTACAAAACAATCACTTTATAATGATAAAATCAGATGTAATCTCTTTACTGTATAAAATCTATACAATTTTTTCAACCAAGTTCGTATTTTTTGTTAGAACTGGTCAGAAATAAGATGGTGGAGACAAGAAATATAAAACTGTAACCTTACCTGCCCCCTTCCATTCTGGAAGGCTATCTTTCCAATTGGTGTCAGACAAACATTGAGAACAAAAGGATACCCAAAATAATAAGCTGAATTCAGATTCTATCAAAGTTTGCCCTAAGCCAAAGTTCTGGGAAACTAAGACAGCTATTTTCTCCCAGTTTCTCAGCTAACACAGAATCATAAGAACAAACGCAATATATCCAAACTTCAAACCAGTATAACATGGAAGGAAGTACACTTTCAATTCTCTGTGTAAAACACAACTTAAAAAGGAAGGAGGAAGGTTCTTTTGTTCTAGGTAAAAGGCCTTCACCAGAGACCTACTGAATTTGTCACTTCTTCATACACATTTTTTACTAAAAGAAAAAATATTAGTTTTGCACAGAAAACTATGAAACTTTTATTAAAGTTTAAATGTTCTTGTCTCTTAACAGCCTAAAGGCACACTCAACATAAACTTGGTCATTCTTAATGTTTCTCTACGATTTCAATAACCTGGAATCTGTTTTCTAAGAAAAATGTCTATTTCCATCTTCAGTTAGAGCATGGGCTCTGCACACACAGACAGGGGTCCCATTCTTAGATACCACAGAGCATGATCTTGGGCAAATTACTTATCCTCTCTGGGACTGAGTTTCCTTATCTGCAATATGGGGAAATTATACATCTCTCCTAAGACCGATATGAAGATTAAATTAAATAATAAATGGAACAGATATATATGCAACATGACTCTAAAGTATCTGACAATTAGAAAATGTTACTGATATTATTTACAGATTACTAACTGTAATTCAACTTTGAATGAGTCGCCCAGCTTTCTCTTTTGAGACATGCATTCTCTATTGTCAACTATTCACCCATTTGTTCCTCACAATTACCTTATGCATTAACTCTTAATTCAACTCGAACAAAAGTTTCCTTGTCCACACGTGGTTCACAGTGAGTGCCTGAACTGTTCAATGAGTCTGACTAGTAGAAAAAGATGTGCCCTGACCACCCACTTTGCTGGATTTAATGTCTTGGGTGGGTGTGGGAGATTTCATTTTAAAGAAATCATTTAGCTCTCTCCTGAGTATTCGGTTTGGCATAAATCATGCATTTTCAAGCATATGTTTCTTCTAAAATTATTATGAGAATTATGACTCTTTATGTTTGCT
Source organism: Catagonus wagneri (assembly GCA_004024745.2). NCBI lineage: Eukaryota > Metazoa > Chordata > Mammalia > Artiodactyla > Tayassuidae > Catagonus > Catagonus wagneri. The sequence goes on along the minus strand of PVHT020000022.1, from coordinate 19,061,851 downwards.
GTTCAGCTGCCCACCTTAATTTTTGGTACTGCTTTCTTTTTAACGTCCACTTTTTAAATATTGATAAAAAAAAACTTACAGCATATAAGGTGAGCTTTAGGTATGTAAAATACAATAGAACTGGAACTACTATAAATATGTAGCTCTAATATTTATGATATCAGTGACAACCGTAATGAAAATTTCAAAGTATTGGAGCCATCTAATTATTAAGACTTGTACTTCCCCTGCAGGTGTAAATACATGAGTCTAATAAGCTTTTTTACTATGAAAAAACACACTTATATTGTATTAAAATATTAAAACTATTTAATGAGGTCCGTTTCCTTCCAAAAGTAAACTGAGGTTACTCCTGAGCCAGCTTGAGGCAAGGGAAGTTTCAAACATAACATTTTTAAAACTAGCCATTATTTCCCATGTTGAAAAAACCTGCAATTTTATTTCCTAACAGCAAATGAAACTGTCAGGAAAATTTAGGTGTAATAAAATTGGGTGGTTAAACCAACATGCTGAACTTGAAATAAAACTGAATTAAAGGAATTAAAATTAATTCTTATGTCAGTCAACCTTTTAAAAATACCATTCAAAACTTACTGTTTTTACAAACAGAACTTCCTTGTTCTTGAGAAAGTACAAAGTCAACCATCTCCTTAATGGACAGTAATGGTGCTGCCGTTGAAATTGTGCATCGAACAGTATTTTGCATAAAAATGTGTTGCTCCTGGCAACTTTTCTGCTTAAATAAAAAGTTGTCAAGCAGGGTGACTTTAGTGGTACAGAGTTTTAAAATGGTGGATTCGGTCCAAGGTTAGCTAATAACGGCTGACATGCCCTGGAATCTTGAGGCCTAAATCAACATTGTTTTCACAGCTGTAATTAAGCCACCTAATCAGAAGCACATTTTGACGGGACAGTTTCTGGAAGCCAGACATTACAATTTCTTATGCCTGGAGCGCAGTGGCTCATGAGAGGTCCTCGTTTAATTTCAGGTTAAAAAGAAGGGGGGGGCAGTAAAATAAAAGAACTTTTTTTTTTTTTTTAAGCAACATACACTGTTGAAATGAAGCAGGCCTACGTGTTCATGCCTTGACCAGCCTTGCATCCCACCCTCCTCTGGCTCTCTGCTGAGTCCCCGAACTCTCAAGTGGCAGCTATACACAGTGAGATGAAGGGTCTCTGCCAAGATCAACAGATGAGCTGGTCTACACTGACTCTCTGTGTGTTCTGATTGTAAATTGTGCTGGTGATGATTAGAGAACTCTAACACAGGATGTCGACTCTTAAAACTGTCCAGAGAAAATAATTTTTTTAAGCTCAGGAAAAAATTTTTTTTAACTTTTTTTGTGGCTTGGTGCATAGTGTTGTGTCTATAACTTTCATATGATTCAAATGAATTCACCCAAATTAAGCAACTCTGTTATTAAAAAAAGAAAAAAAGAAGGCCATAGCTTGGCTCATAGCAAGGGCCTTCATCTGGGGTTGTTTATCTAACCATGCTGTAGAGTGTGGCTCTCCACTGGCATACCAGTCATGTGTTTCTACCACTTGCCAACTGAAGCTATTCCTAAAAGGATGAAAATCTGGGATGTGATATTCACATCTTATCAGGTAACCCTGTGGATGTCTTTAAAACAGCTAAATTGCCACCTGAGGTTGTTTTCTGCAGTGTTGTTGCATTCGGTAACATTTAAACTTTCAACCCCAGAGGCCATTGTAAAACTATCAATATGAAGGCACTAGTCACTGGAGTCTGATTACATTTAGTTCTGCATTTTAATTACATATGGATTCTATTAACTAAACCTTTTGCCTTATAGGCAACATTTTAATCAAATTACTATAATTTTCAAATATGTTACAATAGTTTGACGAGTTAAAAGTTCACATTCCTAAGATATTAAATATCAAAAAAACTGCATTAAAAAAGGAAATACTCCTTAAAAATACGCTAATACATTTTCAGATCACTTTGGGGACTTTCTGACTGCCTAGTTACAAGTTATATTGTGAGATTTATACAAATGGTATATATTTGTAAATGGGTTATTGGTGTTGCATATAACCAAATTCAAAATATAATTATATTATTATAAATTTGAAAACACACACTTGTTTTATTGTTGGAAACTGAAGCAAGAACAAAACAAAGTATGGTTAGGATCTAAGCACGAAAGATCAGTATTTGTAACTCCAGTCAAAGAATTTCTGAGCTGAGAGGGAATTCAGATTTCATCTAGCTGAAATCCTTCATTTTACAGCCAGGAAAAACCAAGACCAAGGAGCATGTGTGATTTATTTGCCAAAGCTTTGTGCTGAGTTGATAACAGAGGTTGTTCTAGAATCCAAGTTTCCTCTGACTCTCCGTCATGCTACTTTCTAATACACTACACAGACTGTCATTCCAGCTGCCTATTCCATACCACCCAAGAACGAAAAAAAATACTTCATCATGTGGCAAAATATGCATGACATAAAATTTACCATTTTAACAATTTTAAAGTGTACAATTCAGTGGCATCAAGTACATTCACAATAATGTACAACCATCACCACCATCTTAGCTCTAGAACTTTTCCATCACCCCAAAAGTAAATTCCATACCAACTGAACAGTCTTTCTCTTTTCCTTCCTCCCTCCTGCCCCAGGCAACCACTAATCTGCTTTCTGCCTCTATAGGGACAGAATATGCCAATTCTGGACATTTTATATAAACAGGATCATATAATACAGTACGTGGCCTTTTATGTCTGGCTTCTTTAATTCAGAAAATATTTTCAAGTACATTCATGTTGTAACATTTATAAATATTTTATTTCTTTTTATATTCCTTGTACTATTCTATTGTCGGATAGATCACATTCGTTAATCCATTCATCAACTGACAGACGTTTGGGTTGTTTCTATCTTTAGCTATTGTTAAATTGTGCTACTAAGAACATTTGCTATTTTCCTTTATTTAAAAATTTTTTTCATGGCATTCCTTGTAGGTGTTAAGTGATATCTTATTGTAGTTTTAATTAGCATTTGCCTACTTACTAATGATGTCTAGCATGTTTACATGTGTTGGTTGGTCATTAGAATATCTCCTTTGAAGAAGTATCTATTCAAGTCTTTTGCCCTTTTAAAAATTTTGGTTGTAAAAGTTCTTTACATATTAGCTCCTAAAAAGATATATGAATTATCAATATTTTCTCCCATTTTGGGGAGTACTTTTTAACGCACAAAAGTTTTTAATTTTGATAAGCTTTATTTTTCTTTTGTTATTAATGCATTTAGTGTTGAATCTAAGAATCTATTGTCAAATCCAAGCTCATGCAGATTTATATGTTTTTATTAAGAATTTAACATTTATGCTTCCCCAAAGAAAACATACAGATGGCCAAAAAGCACATGATAAGATGCTCACATTGCTAATTATTAGAGACAAGCACATTAAGACTAAAATGAGGTATCACCACACACCAGTCAGAATGGGCATCTGCAAAAAATCTACGATCAATATATTTTGGAGAGGGTGTGGGGAAAAGGGAACCCTCCTACACTGTTGGTGGGAATGTAAATTGGTAAACTGCTATAGAGAACAGTATAGAGGTTCCTCAAAAAACTAAAAATAGAACGACCATATAATCTAGCAATCCCACTCCTGAGCATATATCCAGAAAAAAAATCCAAATTCGAAAAGATACACATACGCCAATGTTCACTACAGCACTATTTACAATAGCCAAGACATGGAAGCAACCTAAATGCCCATCAAAAGAGGAATGGATTAAAGGTGTGGCATATATGTACGATGGAATACTACTCAGTGATGTAAAAGAATGAAACAATGTCATTCACAGCAACTTGGATGGACCCAGAGATTATCACACCAAGTGATGTCAGACAGAGAAAGACAAGTATCATAATGATATCACTTATATGTGGAATTTTTTTTGGTCTTTTTGCCTTTTCTAGGGCCACATTCGCGGCATATGGAGGTTCCCAGGCTAGGGGTCAAATTGGAGCTACAGCCACCGATCTACACCAGAGTCACAGCAAGACCAGACTGAGCCGTGTCTGCAACCTACACCACAGCTCACGGAAATGCCAGATCCCTAACCCACTGAGCAAGGCCAGGGATCGAACCCACAACCTCATGGTTCCTAGTTGGATTCCTTAACCACTGAGCCACAACAGGAATTCCTTTTTTTTGATATGTGGAATTTTAAAAAAATGATACAAATGAACCTATTTATCAAACAGAAAAAGAATGAAAAACTTTGAAAACAAACATGGTTATCAAAGGGGAAGAGTGAGGTGGGGAGAGGAAGGAGTGAGGGATTGGCAAATGCATACTTTTGCATATGGAATGGATGATCACCAGGGATTGCTGTATAGCACAGGGAAATCTACTGAGTGTCCTGTGATAACCTATATGGGAATGGATATGGGTATATGCATGGCTGAATCACTTTGCTGTATAGTGGAAATTAACATAACACTGTACATGAATCAGACTTCAATAAAATTTTAAAAAAGAATTTGAGCTCTTATTTTTAGATATTTGATCCTTTTTGAGTTAACTTTTATATAATTCAAGGAAATACATTCTTGAAAATAAACTTTTCAGTGATTTATGTAAGTTAGACTTCTATTTTTGAAAAAAATCTCACATACTCCAATTTTTTGCTAGGCCCAAGTACAGTTTATTTTAATTTGGAATATGACGGTTATTGTCAAATATTTACCCACTGTGTGAGTAAAAGGTACTACACTGGTCATTTTATGCCTATGTGTGATAAAGATACACCGTTAGGGGCCCCTAAAAGTCTGACAAATTTTAAAATTATGTAAGTGGTATGCTGTAAAGAATGTTCTTATTTGTCACAAGTTATTTTCAATTTTGGGTTTCTGGGCTTTTTGGAGGTTTTTTTTAAGGAAGAGTATTAAAGAGGAGAAGAAATATCCAATTTATATTACTTGAAAAGTATTTACTTTAAATTTTACATGGTTATAATAATACATAATCTATTCTATTCATTCTCATTAAATGTTTGTAGAGAAATATATGAAATATAGTTGATGGGAATTAATTTAAGAAAATTTTGTGTGGGAAAAATCTGAGATGGAACTATGGTTTGTGCAAAGTGTAAGTGCCATAACAAGTGTGTATCAAACAAGTATTATTGAAGGAGTGGTTTTCCAGTTAATATCAATTCAAATCAATCGGTATTTACTGAGGTGAGATTATGATAATAGGTTATGCAAAATGATTAAGATATCACCTCACAGACTCAAAATACGGTACTACATACATAAGTAAATGATTACTGTAAGTCAGGCTACTATAGTTCTCAGACAAGTAAATACAGTGATGAAAGAACATAGCAAAAGGAACCCTTACCTCTGCCAACTGAGATGAACTTAAAAACTGGGTGCAGGAGTTCCCCTTGTGGCTCAGCGGATGAATCTGACTACCATCCATGATGATGCAGGTTCGATCTGTGGCCTCGCTCAGTGAGTTAAGGATTCAGTGTTGCCATGAGTTGTGATGTAGGTCACAGACACGGCAGGAGTTGTGATGTAGGTCACAGACAGAGCTTAGGTCACAGACACGGCTCGGATCTGGCATTGCTGGGGCTGTGATGTAGGCAAGCAGCTGTAGCTCTGATTCGACCCCTAGCCTGGGAACCTCCATATGCCGCAGGTGCAGCCCTATAAAGCCAAAAAACAAATCAAAACAAAACAAAACAAAATGTGTGGAGTCAGGATACACCTGAATGTCAATGGTAAAGAATTTTTCTGTCCTGAACAAAGTGTATAGCCACAATATGTTTGGAATCAAGCTATGGTCTTACCTTATCTGTGTGCTGGGGAGAGAACTCCAGCACTAATGTAGCAGACAACAGGGAAGGGGAAAATCTACACATGGGGAAAGTCATCAGAAGATCACTGCAATAGCCCAGAGGAATCAATGTGAACACCAGGAAGAAAGGAGAGACTGGGCCTAAGAAATCTGTGGCGGTAGAAACAAAAAGACTTAGCAACCTATTATCTCCTGATAGTAGACGGAAAGTAGAGCAAAGGCTCTGGGTGCTACCTTGGGCTGCAAGGTGAACAGTTATGCTAGGCATAGGGAACACAGGGAAAGGAGAGCTCGGGAAAATGGGGAGAGGTAGTTAGATAACACATTCAGTTTGGGACCTCAGAAAGTTTGAGGTTTTTGCAGAAAATTGAAGTGATTTCTGAAAATCTGGCAGGCAAATGAAGATCTCAAAGAACTCAATTTAGTTAGAAAGGTAAAATAGTAGAAGAGAAGCTCAGAGCCTACCTAGCTGCCACCACTCTGAACGACTGGTAGGAATATTTAGAGCATTAGATTGCCAAATTGTTATCTCTATTTTCTACAACTTAATTTCTAGTTTATTACAGTGATCAAAGTTTGAAAACTGCATTCTTGCTACCCACCTCCTGCTCCACCCTTGTAACAGTTCATCATTGAAGAACAGAATTTTATAAATACATATTTATTACACATAAATATATTTTATACTTACGTTTATTATATAAAATATTAAATGTTTATTATTAAAATATTATATATTTATATGATAGAAATATAAATTGTGTATGTATATACTTAAATATATATATATAACTATAAAATAAAAAATTTATAATATCATGTCCCTATAGTTACCATCCAGAGATCATTTATTGTGAAAGTAGCTCCACACAAAAACTAAAAGGCTAGAAAGGAGGTATGAGGCCAGTGGAATATACATTAGGACCTCTAGGCCCCTGTTGACTGTACAAAAAAACTTGAGTTTCTAGGCTATGAAAAACCTTTAAAAATTTGAAAACTTACATCAAGGGCCAAAGAAAATGTATACCTATTGACTGGGCTGTCCCACCTTTTGATAGTTTTGTTTCCCTTACTTAACTCTGTTAGTATCCAAAAGCCAGAGCTGGGGCTCATGATAAAAATATGAGAATTTAATGAGCATATTCAGTAGTATTTCGCAAAAGGGTAAAACAAGTGCTTCTATGACATCAAATGTCAATAAATTTTGAGAATTAAATATAAAAAATTAAATTTGCAGTTGAGAAGAGTAAATACATTAAGCAAAGGGGACGTATGTTTTCCGGTGCGGTTAGTAGAGATATGAGAGTCAGAGAGATGCTAAGAAAGCTGAGAGTCACAACTTATGGCCACAATGCTCATCCGCAGGTCTTCACCATCTCTTACCTTTCTCCACCTGATTCAAGCTGCTCTAGTCACCTAGATGTGGTTCCATTCCTTCAGCATTCCACGCTTTCCCTTGTCAATTCCTACTTAATTTCATCTTATCTGCTCAGATCTCAATCCCTCAATGAGACCACCCCAAGCCAAGGTTAGAGCCCCCAGGTATGTGCTCTCATAGCACTCTGTGATTCCATTTTAATGGTCATTCTTTTAATTATTTGTATAACAGTTGTAGTCTCTGCTACCCTTGAATGACCATGATGGCAGAGAGTTCTTTTAATCCACACCACAGTCTCATAGGAAAGCACCAGACAAACAATCAGAGGCCTTGCTCTAATCTTTTTGGGTTCTAATTAAAAACCTGGGACTAAGACTTGAAAATCTGTACTTTATACCACTCAACTGCCCTGTAAGCCTGGCTCAACAAATTAAGGCTTAGTTTACAGCTCATTTTGAATAATTATTTTTCTTGAAGGACTAAAAACCTTAATAAAAAAAAACATCAGGAAATCAATGGAGATAAAATGTTTGAAAGTTTTAGAAAGCAACTTACCTAGAGTAAATTACTTAAATTTTGTCAGTTTCTTCATCCATACAACAGCAATATTAACAAATAATACTTCCTCTCTCAAGAAAATATAATAAAAATAAATGTGACAAAATTTTATTTGAGAACTTAACGGGGATTATTCTTTTAATCTGAACCAAAATATCTAAACCTTTCTGCTTTATTAACACTAGAATACCACTTAACAACTAGCAAATCTGACATAATCTGAAAAATGATGCAGAGATCTCTCCCCTGCAATACACTAAATGGAATGTTCCTCTGATTTGTAACTTATTATTTTCTCACAAATAAAATACTGGAAAATTAAAAATGTACTGCTTAAACATACAATGGAAATGAGGCAAATCAATACTGTAGCTCAAAGCTTCATAACTCAGAGCAAAGTATTTGGGCTTCGCACTCTATATTTCACAGATTGAAATATCATGTGTTTCTCTACGGTTGTGGGTGTGCCAGTCTCCAAACACCCACAGGTAATTGGTTCTGACCGCTGTACTATTCTCTACCGGGCTGTACGGAATTCAAAAGCTCTTTACTCAAAGTTCTTTCTGGTTACTATCACTCAAGATAAAAGCTCCAGAACAGCCCCGTTAATGGGTCAAAACCAACAAGCTAAAAATGTCAAAGTCCTGGCAAGGGTACAACTGAAGAGAACTCCTAGATGAACTGCAGCATTACTATTACATACTGCTGGACAAAAAAACAAAAAAAAGGAAAGAAAGAAAGAAATGGAAATGCCACCTAAAGAGGGATAAAAGTTTTAATGATGACTAATGTCTGTAATACAGAGTCTCTTTCTATGCACTGTAACACCATGACATACCAAGCTTTTAAATTAATAATATTTATTTTTATTCTTATCTAGCGAAATGGCAAGAAAATTTAGAAATATACACTGACTGTTCTCAGTTCATTTAATAAGTGATAACAACTAATATTAATACTATATTTAGTATTAAATTATTTAGTATTAAACTAGTATTAATTAATACTGTATTTAGTATGTGCTAAAAGCACTAGCTAAGGGTTGTTTTAGTTCTTTCGCCTACTCATAAAAAGACTTCCTCATGCTTACATGTATTTCTCAAAGTGTAAGTGTAGCTTAGCTGTAGGAAATATATGTAACTATCAGAAAAAATTTTATGTGTGGGGAAGCAAACCAATATTTATGAGTACCTACCAACACACCAGACACTGTGTCTTTGTTTAATCCTCACAATACTACAATGTAGGCAATTTCATCTATGTTACAAATATAGAAACTGATGCTTAAAGTGTTGTATGGGTAATAAATAATAATGCCAGGAAGCACCCCCACATCTGCCTGACTCTAAAGCCATATATTAGGGGTAGGATGTGATGGTAGGTGGACCAGGTACTGGAGGAAAGAGCTAGTTCAATTGAGGACCCAGTAACAGAGTTTTGAGAATGGCCAAAAATAAAAAATACTAGAGAGACCAAATAAGAACACCAAGAGCAAAAACAGTCAGAGGCAGAATCGAATCAGGTTATAAAATAAGAAGCAGGGATTGGATGGTGCGAGAATGAATAGAAAACATGTGAAGGTTGGGTCTGGAGTGACTGTTGCAAGCAGTCTTGGGCTCCAGTGGGTATTGGCTGGTTGGGTAGATGAAGTTAACTGAGAAGGAGAATGGAACTAAAGTAACAATATGTTCCTATTACACACACAAAAAAACTCTTTATATAATTTAATTCATTAATTATATATCCTATCCATAAAGCCTATTCCTTAAAACAAAATAAAGCAAAGATTTTGATGGGTCTTCCTGCTTAACAAGGTGTCAAATTGCTATACACTTTTCAAAAGGCTCCTACAAATATTTCATCTTCTTATTTTCTTCTTCTGACAGTGTTAGTCAGAATGAACTCCCTCATCTTATGCTCCCACAGATTTTATATATGCTTATTCTTAGTATTTGCTTATGTGACCATGCCCCTTGTCAGAAAAGGAATCCACAAAGGCAATGATCATGTCTTCACCTGTGACTCCATTAAACAAATAAAACGATAGACAAAAAAATCCAAATGTGTCAACAATTATATTAAATGTAAATGGTTAATCACTCAATTAAAAGCCAGAGATTGTCAAATGGATAAATAAAACAAAAACAAACTATATCTTGTTACAAGAGACTCACTGTAAAAGTAATACATAGGTTAAAAGAAAAGAATGGAAAAAGGTATATCATGCAAACACTAATTAAAGCTGGGGTGCAAGAAGGTAATAACTGAAACTACAAAAATGGACAATATAGAGAACAAGATCAAAACCAGATTGCTGGAAGCCTATTTTAAGAAGATACTGAGTCATTCTCATCTTGAAACAGAACTCTCTGAATACCCTGAATACTTAACTCCTATTTTTCTCACTAAACAGATAAATCTTTGAGATAGATAACTAAATATACTTTTTGGGGGGTCAACTCCCCCACTTATTTCTCCACCTCCTGCTGAAAGAGACTTTGCTAATGTTACAAGGGGCCTTTAAGCACTGAATCCAAAGGCCACTTTCAGTGCTCATTTCCCTTGTTTTTTAGCAGCATAAGACACAATTGATAATACGGAGAACATGACACTTTCACTTCTTGAAATTCTCTATTCTCAAGGGATCACACTTCCTAGGTTTTCCTCTTTTCTCTTTGACTCTTCCTTCACAGCTTCCTTTGCAACCTCATCTTCCACTGAAGAATTATACTTTGGAGCTTTTCCAAGTTTCATTCTTAAGCCTTTTTATCTTCTTACTCTATCAACCGCCCCTATGAGGTCTCAGCTTTGCTAATAGCTTCAAGTCATACCTGTATAACAATGAACTGAAATTTATATCTCCAGCTTGGCATCTTGCTTGAATTCCATAGCAAGGAGTCTTTTTGACATTTCCAGCTTGAAGTCTCAATGGCACCTCAAACTTAACATACTCAAAATTAAACTCACAATATCCCCTCCTATTTCATTGTTTCTCTCTCAGTAAATGAAATCATTGATCCATTTACAGAGGCAAAAAACCTAAGAATTGTTTGACACACCCCTACCTCTTGTTCGTCACACTACAGCCAAAGTGATCTTTCAAAAATGCAAATCTGAGCATAATGTTCCTTCTCTAAAGCTTTTTTCCTTCTCTAAAGATTTTCAGTTTTTATAAAACAGAAAGCCTTTCAATGCTTTATTGCATATACAAAATAGATACACTAGGCCATCCCATTCCTCTGATTTGAATTTGACTGCAAATCCTAGAGCTGACCACCATCCTATAACAATCAGGCAGTGGCTCAGAAATTGCAGAGAAGCTGAACCACTAAACTAATGATAATAGTCACCTACTTCTAAAACTTCTTGCTGTATAAGAAAAAAATTTTTTTCTTAAATGTTAGTCAAGTTTTCTGTTATTTATACTTGATTGTATTTCTAATGGATATAATTCTAAAGTTATAGTGAAAAAAACTAAGCAAGTAAGGTAGAAGGTAGATAGGCAACGTGGGTGGGGTAAGAATGAGACAAAGTTTGTGCAGTGGGTTAATGGTTACAATTTTATTTTATTTTTTTTATTTTTGATTTTTTTGTCTTTTTGCCTTTTATGTAGAGCCGCACCCGTGGCACATGGAGGTTCCCAGGCTAGGGGTCTAACAGGAGCTGTAGCCGCCGGCCTTCGCCACAGGCACAGCAACGTGGGATTCGAGCCACATCTGCAACCTACACCACAGCTCACGGCAACGCCGGATCCTTAACCCACTGAGCAAAGCCAGGGATTGAACCCGCAACCTCATGGATCCTAGTCGTATTCGTTAACCACTGAGCCACGAAGGGAACTCCATGGTTACAATTTTAAATAACTATGGTCATAAAGCTTTCTTTGGGATACTGACACCTGAGCTAAGGCCCAGAAGAGGTGAGGAAGCAAACCACAGGTAGGCGTTTATTTGCTTTAATGCTAATGCATCCATCATTTTAAACTGGTCAACAGCTGAATGGCAAAATAATAGTTTTTCTTTACAAGACCCATGATCCATTCTAATCAAACCAAAAAAGGAAAAAAAGCCTTTAATTATTGGTAACCCTCGAAATCTCACCATTGATATATCTGGCTTTTGAGAAAAGAAGTTTAGTATCTTATTCTTTCACATCACAAATATATTCATTTTTTTCGATACTCCCCAAACACATATTTCAAATGTAGAAAATTTTGTTTAGTCTTAAATGAGCCCAAATTTCATCATGGGCTAAAATTTTAAGACATAAAATGACTGCTGAAACTGAATTTTAATCATATAGATGAATCACAACATGCATCTTTAGCTAGGCATGTATTATGGATAAGTCTAGTTTTCTACAGAGAATAATCACATGTTCTAATTACCATTTTGGTTATACGCATAATTAATAATATTCTGTCTTAATGGGACACACTGAATCTTCAGACAGTTGCAAGCTTTAACTATGCATACTGCCAAATCCAACTGTCAGCTGCCCTGCCAAACACAAAGGAATCTTGATGTAGTGTTTTAGCACTGATAACAATATGCATATCTTTATACATGATACAATCCAAAAATTAATTGCTTTCCTTCCTCCAAAATTTTCTTCACACTTAATAATTTTATGTTGCTTGATTGATCATTTACCCTAAATTACGTATCGGCAAGTGATCTTATAAACAATAAAATCATGAATGTAAATGTGGTCCAAGATTCAAAGAAGAAAATATATTGTAGGACTTACTGACTGTAAACTTTCATTTTCACGTAAACAAGCTGTGTGAAGTTCTGATTTCAAGGTTGCGATGTGACTTCGATGAGATGTCATTTCCTTTTCCAACGTAGCAATTCTAGCGCTTGCAAGTTGGTAGACATCCATAAAACTTTTAATCATAGCCTTAAGAAATAAAAATAATGTCACATACAATTCAAATAAAGCTGTCCCCAAAGGAGAATTTTCATAATTTGAAAGCAAAATCATTAAAATTTTAAAATAAACAACTTTTAATCTTCCTTTAAAATAATAAAGCTAAACCTCACATTTTATATTGAGAACAGTGACTGTTTTAAGAAAGTTTGAGAGAAATAATTGAGACTTCTTTTCCAGAGCATTTATTCAAATAAGATGTACTTTGATCTATGGTGCTTAAAATTTAGAATGCAGTTTTTAAATACAGCACACTTATTTTCTTTGTAAAGTTAAATTCAAGTTGTAATTTGACCTAAATTTCAATCTTAAGATACATAACAGACGAATATATAAGTAATGTGTTTCAAAATAAGATTAGTAAAATTTTCAATCCACCAAAAAACAAATGTCTTGAACAAAAGAAGCTGAAAATAGTTTTGTGATTTTTAAGAGTAAATAATGTGATTCCCATATTGTAAGAAAAGCATGATTAATTTCATTCATATAACAGAGGAATGTCCTTGCATTATACTAGATATAATAAATAACATAAGCAGATGCCAGTAAACTTCTCTCCTTCTAAATAGTATATAATATTTCGGGGATTACTGGGCCTCTGAATCACAGTTTAATCATATTCTGCAGACTTTTGCTTCTAAAGCAAACTAAAGTGTATTTTAGTCCAAGAATACTATTACATCTTTTTTTAAAAAGTCTTTCAAAAGACTTCAAATACAGCATAGTAAAACCAAATATTTCAAAGATTTATCCAAATATGTTATATTATTTACAAGAAAAAAACATGTTCCGACACAGCCACAATTTAGTACAATGGTAGACAGTCTCAGAATTTCCAAGTTATATTCAATCTGAAGAATCCGGTTTGAGAATCTTTAAAATAAATAAAAGCAGATATTTGGGCAATTCTGCATGCATATGAAATAATAATGTGGTAAATTAAAAGTAAGAAACAACATACACAATGTCTGAGAAACAGAAGTTGGTGAGTTATTTGTAGTTAAAGGTAAGAAAATTCACTTTTTGCCTAAAAAATTCCTATTTGCCCTTAAAAACCCATCTTAAAAACCACCTCTTTTAAGAAGCTTCTTTTGAGCCCAAAGGCAGTGTTAACATCTATTCTGGTTCTCTGTGGGTTTCTCAGGCTTGCTTCTACTATTATACTTAGCGCTTTAGCAGAAATGCATTCGTTCGCATGTTTATTTTCACTATACTAGGAAGTTCCCTAGGCCAAATAGTGTGCCAAATCATCTCTGCATCTTCAGAGATGGCTTGAATGAATGACTGAATGAATGACTTAGAGAAAGGAAAAGAAAGGAAAGGAAAGAGAGGGGAGGAGAGGAGAGGAAAGGAAGGATGGTGGTGGGGGGGGGTGTGGCGGGGGGAGACTGCAAAAAATGAAAAACCACAAGTTGAATAGGCATAGTGAACTTGGCAAAAAAACACCTTAGAGAAAAGGATGAAGATATTTGGGAAAATATAACCTTAACATGCTAACGAATTATTACTAACCACACTTTGCTCAAGTCTAAAAAAGAAGAAAAAGCCTAGCTTAAAAAGACAGAATACACAAAAGCGAACTCTATTATCCAACAAGCGTGGCACAATCTCATGTCTGGGAACATCTCACAAGTCCTAACATTCCTTCACTTCACATGGTAAGATGAGGGCTAATACTAGTACAAAGTAGTTCCCTGGGTTTCAAAAGTATATGAAAATCCTAAACTATAAAATTACATATGCTTCTTCTCGCACCAAGTCTTTCTCCACTTTTGTAAATCCTAGTCCTCACTCTGCCAATTACTTAGCTTTATGTTGTTGGGCAATACCATGTCATCTCTCTGAGCTTCCATAAAATGAGAAGAAGAGGCATTTTCTTGCTTACCTCCAAAACTGTCGTAAGGGTCAGAGAGTTAAAAATCTCATACAAAGCCATTCTCTTTACCCTTCAACTACACTGCACTAATATTCAAAAGGCCTCTGAAAATAGCATATGAGTGAATTTCACTGTGGTAGTACCATTTTTCTATTTTTAAATTCTCCACTAAGATCTTAACGAGACAATCTGTGAAAGGTGGTTCTTATACATATATTCTTGTTGAATAAGGACCTAAAGTGTATAAAAAGCATGAAAAGTTGCATAAATGCTTATTTAATATAAAGAAGAAAGAAAGTACCCTTCCATCAATAATAGGTTCTTGGATTATTATTTCAATGTAAATCATAACAGAATTGGCCTCTAACAAATTAAGAATTAAAAAATTCAACATTTAAAAAGTTATTCTATTTCTTAAATTTGGGGAAACACATTTTAGGAATCCTCACATAAATGATATGCTAAAAGGAATAAATAATATAAATGATATTCCTTCAAACTGCTTAAAAAATAAAAACATTTTTTGAAAAGTTACACCCGAATTTTATATGATGGATGGGACAAAAGTCATAATAATTTTGTCTTCTTCCTTGACCTATTTTTAAGAACTAAATTCTAATATTCAGTGCAGTATTAAGAGAAACCACATATTACTTCTTTAAAGACTAAAAAAGAATAAAATGATAATCTGCTTTTTCTTAGGACTTAGAATCTCAAGCATTTAAAATCACTAAAGAAGTATTTCACTTGAGAGACGAAAGCAGTTTTGTTTAACACTGTAGAGCATATTTTTTTTTGAGCAGCAAAGGTACAGTGATCAATACAGAGGGCATGATCCATGTACCAGTGTCTGTAAAATATACTATAAGCTTCTAAAATGAAACCCACCTTCAGAACAGAAAGGTAGGGAGCAGTGTCAGTGAAATGGCAAAGCTATTCAAAGAAGCTACAGCTCTTTTGAAGAATAAAGAATGTTAACTTCCAGTATTAAAAAGTGATTCAAACTATGTAATAAAGGATGCCAGTGCAAATCCAACTCTTTAATATAAAGAAAGGTACTAACTTGGTAGAAGAAATGGAAATGACAGTCAGAATCAAGTGAGGGGGTGGGAGGAGGAGGAAGGAGGCTAATGACTTCCATCAAGTCCTGGTGTCTAGCCCTTTACAACACACCTCGCTCCTCTATTAAAACATCATACCCGTTTATGTTGGGAAACAGTGCCAGAGCAGCACGGTACTGTGAACAGCATGCCCAGCACTTGAAAATGTCTCCCGGGTCATCTTCGGCCCCTGACATTTGGCCCATACCACACAATGGAATATGCGTCTTAGCAGGGTTTGTCTACTTACTGTATAAGAACAGAACAACAGGTAGTTTCTGGAGAAAAACAGCCTTTTGTTTTTAAATAACCAATTACGTTTATAACGAGCATAACAAGATGAGAGAATCCAAATATATAAAATTACACATTCTATTTTAAGGAAAAGCAGAAGAACATAAAAAATTCTGAGCTACAAATAGGTGGCTGTCACTTGAGGACTGGAATAATACTTATATAACTTCTTATGTATGTACTATGCAGTTTAGACTGACTCCCAAATTGAACTCAGGGAAAATGGGAGCCTGGGGAAGTTGATGTCAGGAGGAAAAATTAGTGGAAAATGTCATAAGGCCTAGATGCCAACAAAATAGCAAATTTTCTATTTGTAATTTTGAGTGATTGGGAAGCAAAAACCTCTGACATTTTACTTTATATTAATTTCTAAATACATAAAGTAAGCATACCATGTAAAATAGACATACAAAATATGTGAAATTTAATACATCCCCATAAAATAAGGTTAATGATCCCTACTTTATCAAGATTTTATGGGGATTAAATGAGTATTAATACACAACAGTACCTTAATTAAATTGCACATAGTTAACACTCAGGTAAATGTTAGCTATAATAATAATAATGA